>BLKM01004391.1:623621-988839 GCA_013340265.1 Coptotermes formosanus
AAAAGATAATTATTCCTGAGGCTGCGCAGTCATATTATGCATCTTTTATAACAATATGTATATCTGAAAACTTTCGAGATCTCAAACTTCTCATGCAGCTGTAAATATTTTCGTTTTATTTTCACAATCAGCCTGATGATGGCTATATATTATCCGAAACGTGTAGCTGGTTATACTTGATAAATAAAAACTGTGTTTGGATCGATTACTTTATACCTGTGGTTATATTCTAAACAAAACGGGGATGAATCACCCCACCACTCCCACCGTCTGATCAGCTGTCCAGCCATACACCTATGCTTGCGCATCAAGAGTTCTGACTCGACAAACGTGACTGACATTCTGAAAATCATCACGTTGCTCAAATCATTGAGAATGCAATACGTGCGACATACAATATTCATTGAGAAGATAAGGAATTTATACAAACGTTTTAATCGGATACCTGAAGGGAACAGCAGCTTTTGCCTTATAAAACATTAAGAGACTGGTCTTTATAACCGAAGTAGAGAGTGTTTACAGCGCGGTACGCACTGAGTCCTTATATAAAACATATACGCTTCGTCTTTAAAGGGTTAATTCTGTATTAAAATATTTCCTGATTGATCCTTTCCTTGTACATTTTACATCTAAAACCTGTTGCAGTCTCCTTTATCCCATGCGCGTTTCATACTTTTCCCACACCATGTTCCTTGTAGCGACCACACTCATGGTACAATTCATGAAGGTTCTCAATGTACACTTTTCTCTATATTCCTGATATCCCTTCTCCCTCAGCTCCAATATTCTCCTTTTTTCCTCTTCTTAGATGTCTTGAGTCATTTTTCTTCCCGTCTAGCCCTATAGGTAGAAGTGCGCTGATTCAAAACAGCTTGTAATACGTCAGTTTTTTACCCGGTAGTTCTTGGGTGGATAAAAGTGATGGGGAGACGAAGGATAGGAAGTCAGCAGCTACTGGGTGACCTTAAGGAAAAAATAAGAGGATACTGAAAATTGAAAAAGGAAGCACTAGATTGCATTCTGTGGAGAACTCGCTCTGGAAGCGGCTCTGGACTTGCCGCAAGACAGACTGCGGAATGGACGAATCTTTACTTATGAACTCTTCTCGGGCTGATAGCCGTGTCAATTGTTTAAAAACCTCCGACGTTTCAGAGACACACTGCCTCTACATCCTCACTGTGGAGACGGAGTGTGTCTCTGAAACTTCGGAGGTTTTTAAACAATTGACACGGCTATCAGCCCGAGAAGAGTTCCTACAATTTTGTCGCCGTGAAAGCCTAAAGACATATAGAACCTTTACGTGTGTATATACGAGGGATTGTTCTTAAAATAAAACAATAGCTACCGTATAGTCATGACTGGATCACTTGAATTATGCAGAGGCGTTCTTTTTTTCCACATCAGATCTAAAGATACTCATTGCATGACTAAGTCGCTATAACAGTTTTTGTAATAAAGAGTGTGTCACGTGCAGGAGAGTTTGAAGTAAGACTGCAAAGACTTTATATTGCACGTCCTACACCCTGGAGCGTAGCCTTAGTGGAAGTAGGGTAAAGGAGGAATGCAGTTTAACGTATTTCACTTTAACTGCTTTGTGAATATCGACTGTGCAGCGTGATAAGGAGTAGAAAGTAAAGAAAGGCGAGAAAGCCATAAAAGGTCGTCGTCATATCATGATCGTCGTCGTCGTCGTCGTCGTCATCATCATCATCATCATCATCATCATCATCATCATAATGAACGAAAACAGATGTAGGACACCTGGATCCTGTCCTGTGAAAACTCAGTCTTGAAGATGCTGTTGGTCTATCTTATTTTTGTTCGACCTATGTACCTTTTGCATTTTGGTTTGTATTCCAGCGTCATCCTGGGTATTCGTGAGTGTTCCAGCCTTTTAACTTGCTGTAGCCAGTTTTTTGGTAGCTCTGAATTCCCTCTGCTATGTGTTCTACTTTTAGTTCTGTCGAATTGTTGTTTTCCTTCGATTGTCTAGCCTTGTCTTCCTGAAAGTTAAAGGTAAATTCCACCCTGTAACAGGCCACGAAGGCCCAGGTGAGGACATAGCTCCACTCAATCTTTAACCTCTGCGTTAGGTGTATTGGATGGTCAACGACACGCCATGACCGCTTTACCCCTGGGAAAGAGCCCCTTATCCTTCGCACAGGATGCTGTGTTGGCCCCAGGGTCGGGCTGGAGGGGTGCAGAAAATCTCGCATCCACCGGAATTCGATCCTCGGACCGTCAAGACCGTAGCAAGTCGCTACTCTGACCCTCTGAGAAAGCCATGCAAGTTGATTTTCACCCAACTTACTCTTTATTTTCTTATCTGTTGTCTAGCGCTGGGTCTGCTAGCAAGTCCCAAACCAGTGTGATCGATTTTGGGCTTGTTTTTTTGAGAAACTCTTTGCCCCTTTTTGAGCTAAAACAATTGATAAATTGCCTTAACATTTTACAACCTATCGGTAAATTTACGTACCACCAGGTTTAACATTAAAAAATTCTACGTGGTGTTCACATTGCGTTTATGTGTTTTGTACGGATCTCAGAACAAACAGCAACTTTTGCCTTATAAAACATTAAGAGATTGGTTTTTATAACCAAAGTGGAGAGTGTTTACAGCGCGGTACGCACTGAGTCCTTATATAAAACCGCTTTACCCCTGGGAAAGAGCCCCTTATCCTTCGCACAGGATGCTGTGTTGGCCCCAGGGTCGGGCTGGAGGGGTGCAGAAAATCTCGCATCCACCGGAATTCGATCCTCGGACCGTCAAGACCGTAGCAAGTCGCTACTCTGACCCTCTGAGAAAGCCATGCAAGTTGATTTTCACCCAACTTACTCTTTATTTTCTTATCTGTTGTCTAGCGCTGGGTCTGCTAGCAAGTCCCAAACCAGTGTGATCGATTTTGGGCTTGTTTTTTTGAGAAACTCTTTGCCCCTTTTTGAGCTAAAACAATTGATAAATTGCCTTAACATTTTACAACCTATCGGTAAATTTACGTACCACCAGGTTTAACATTAAAAAATTCTACGTGGTGTTCACATTGCGTTTATGTGTTTTGTACGGATCTCAGAACAAACAGCAACTTTTGCGTTATAAAACATTAAGAGATTGGTTTTTATAACCGAAGTGGAGAGTGTTTACAGCGCGGTACGCACTGAGTCCTTGTATGAAACAGATAGGCTTCGTCTTTAAAGGGTTAAACTCTGTGCCGCAACATGTTTAAGTGACTTCAGATGTAATATTAGGAATTTTCCCCTCCAAACCAGCTCTTCATCTGTTCTAACATTGGGCCTGTGACGTGGCAATTTACAGGAAGAATCAATTGTACGTTTGTTGCTGTGGCATGGGAAATTCAGTACAAAGAGTTACTAATCCAGCTAAATTACTTTTAGACAATTCATCTGAATTATATTACGAATTCCAGGCCGGTATTTTCCACGTTAGGAAACATTTTCAATCGATCATCTAGTCACATTATTTGCGAATTTGACTTTGTGTCCCCTGCTGTCACCGCCGGTCAGAGAAGAATGCCCCATTCATGGAACATAGAAACAAAAAAAGGAGCGGAAGGGTAGAAGTAATTTCGTCTCTGCCCTGTGTGTGATATTCACAGTCGAGCCACTAATTTTTCTTCTGATTCTAATGAAACTCTGGGGCAAGTAAAGCGTTTATAATTAGCCTTTCCGAGAGCATCAGATATTGTCATGTTGCTCTTCATTTGATGAGCTGTGTTACAAATTACACTCTGAAAGTCGTGCAACAGTTAAATACGTAATGATTGTTCTTTTATTTCACATTTCACATCAGAACAGGTGTGTCTGTTATCAACCTTTTGATATTCGAGAACGAAACGTGTAGTGCTTTCCACATCGTCATGCCTAACTTTGGCTGCAGAAAGTAAAATTCCTGTACAGTCTCAGGTGGACGTGCGCCTAACTTGCCCTGGAATCATGCAATTCAGCGAAAAGCAAAAGTCATGATATGCGGAATGCAGTGACGATAAGGGATGAGGTAGCAGAATTCACAAGGGTTTGCACTAAATGGTGGGTAAATATGGACAGAAGGAAGGGAACGTGTGAAGACAAACGGCTTGAGGTTCTTGCGATAATCACTTGAAAGAAAATGAGCCAGCGCTGTAGTATGCGAGTTCCTGGAGTTACTTGGAAGGGAATTAGTTCAGCCGTCTCTGCAGAACCCGACACTACGTTTTACCTGACAAATATTTGTTACCGGGAGAGAAAACAGCAGATAAAATTCTGTCTACTAGATACACAGCTTTCCAATGTTTTTACTATTATGGAGATTCCTGACGATAAATGGGTATATGCGATAACTAAAATCCTACGAAGAGGGTTGCTAAAACTTGTCATGTGAGGCACGTAATATAGTAAATTAACCTTTTAACCTTTCAAGACGAAACCTGTCTGTTTTATATAAGGACTCAGTGCGTACCGCCCTGTAAACACTCTCCACTTCGGGTATAAAAACCGGTCTGTTAATGTTTTATAAGGCAAAAGTTGCTGTTTGTTCTGAGATCCGTACAAAACACATAAACGCAATGTGGGGCACCACGTAGAATTTTTTAATGTTAAACCTGGTCGTATGTAAAGTTACCGCTAGGCTTTAAAAGGTTCAGTAAAAGTGATTATACGAACTTCTTGAAAAGATTCTTGTAATTCAACCACACCGCCCGACACGGCACACTCTCTAGCAGTACGAGATCTCTTCACATGTGACTGACCGTGACAGATATTTGTATGCATGCTCCATAAAGAGCGGAAAAAACTGAAAATTTTGGTTGGAATAGCTCATTTTTAAAAAAATTAAATTTAAGATATTGTGATTTTATGATTGTTAACCGTGTGCATTTTGGAATTTTAATATATTAATATTTTAATCATTGTAATGCAGGCGACACCATACCCACATAAGCGTATGCGTACTTATAATATATGTTCGCACTAAATTTTATGTTCCCTACTGTAACGGTCCGTTAGTTTCTGCTGCTGTACGGAGCCACGTATAGACGTATAGACTTAATGCGGGCGTCTTTTAAGATCCACAAAAGGCTCACCGTTTTCAGTATTTTAAAAATGTTTAACCGTACCACTCTTCAAAATTCTATATTGTGGAACTGCTGTAGCTCTTATCTGTGAAGTCTGCACGTGTGATCTGCTGATTTTATGAAAGACGCGGTCTATGGTGTTGATGTGTAGGTTCTTAACCTTTTAAAGCCTAGCGGTAACTTTACATACGACCAGGTTTAACGTTAAAAAATTCTACGTGGTGCCCACATTGCGTTTATGTGTTTTGTACGGATCTCAGAACAAACAGCAACTTTTGCCTTATAAAACATTAAGAGACTGGTTTTTATAACCGAAGTGGAGAGTGTTTACAGCGCGGTACGCACTGAGTTCTTATATAAAACAGATACTCTTCGTCTTTAAAGGGTTAAAAACCGAGAAATATTTATGAACAGGGGTGTACAAATTTTTCGGATATGTAGGAGCCATCACAATATTTTATGATCCGGAAGGGGTATATGAAGCAAGTTTCCTACTGAAGATCCACAAATTTTAGGCACCACCGTACAGAATTTAGTCACCATGGCGATCTGGAGCCCGGGATTTGTGCGTCTGTAGATACGAATATATTCCGGGGGGGGGGGGGGCACGAAAACTTGTGAACGTTAAAGGATATGTAGGTCACAGGTAATTGTGTTTTTGTATTGGCTTTTTTAACCCGTAAATCTTATCTGACAGCTCGTTCGGGCGTGATGCTGTAAGTGACACCCACAATAGGCTGTCACTCACGGCGCTGATCATTAATCAATTCTGACTGACCCCGGTGCTTGGGTGGCCCATTACGACTGTCAACTCGGCCGCTTAATTCCTTCCAAACACTTTTTCAATAATAGTTCGCTCATTAAATCACACTTATATCGATATGGTACATTTTCTGGAATAATTTCTTCATGTATACCTGAATCATATTCCCAGGGTTTCAGCTCTTCACCTTAAAGTGTTTGTGTATGCTGATACATTTTTATTATAACTTTTTAAATAGTAATATCGGAGGTTTGTATGGAATCTGGAAGGTTTTGAACAATTGCGCAACCAGAATTTGTCACTGGGATGGAGGGCTGACCCTGAGGCTGTATATAATTTATGTGTGATTTTAAAAATTATGTTATAAAAATCACGTCGTGAATGTAACTGTAACATAACACTACTAGCAACTGTTTTATATATATACAAACATAAATACGTGTTCCGTGACTCAATCACAGTGTCCGGCTCCTTTTCTTAATTTTCTTAATTTATTTTTCAAAATTCTATTGTACTGTTTATCAGCTGATTTCAGTGGCTAATTTCACCTGAAGGGTGAAACATCTGATGCCATAGTGTCTACAAAATCTGTTTTTTTTTTGAATTTTGGTTTTGGGCGATTTGGAGGGGGGAAACTGCAGCCCGGCCGCCCCCAGCCCTCGTGTATGTCCTTGGTTTTGAATCGCGGGATGTCTGAGGAGTGTTAGAAAAGGCTACTTGCATGTCTGTCTGAAAATTTGAGTTATATAATATAGTTTACTTACATAGTAACTTGGACGGTTTACACCATTCTTGAGGGCCTAGTGTAAATGTGCTATCTTAACCACGTCATGAAGCATGCATGAAAAACTTTTGTGTTTCGATGGTCTATATAATTTCTCTAAAGACGGAATTTTTGTCTAGATTTTATTGAACACAAAGCTGGAGTCCCTCCCTTAGGGAGGGACACTGGTCATATCCATAATGCTGTTTAATGAAATAAACCCCGCTTATTGCGAGAATTAATAGGAAACACATAAACGCATTCTGCCGCAAGAGGGGAGGGTCTCTTCACCTTACAGCCCATGGCACATGAGTTACCGTTGTGCATCAAAATATATTTTATATTAACACGTTCTTTGTCCTGCAATATATTTTATGACACTACAGACAAATTTCTCTTTGTATGTGTGTTTATTCGCTGCTCCTTTTCATGCCTAAAATATTTGTTGCATATTGAATCAGAGTAATAACATACGAATAAGACAAATCTCGTGCTGATATTTACGCTGCTCTGGTATTTTACTTAGCGTAGAGTGGTAGTTAGTTACCGACGTTTCGGAACAAATTATCGGTCCCATCTTCAAGGATCAAGCAGTCCAAGGAGATTACTTGACTCTTGAAGATGGGACCTATAGCTTGCCCCGAAACGTCAGTAAGAAACTACCAATCTACGCTGCATAAAGTCCTTGACTCTTGTAGATGGGACCTATAGCTTGCCCCGAAACGTCAGTAAGAAACTACCCATCTACGCTGCATAAAATCCTTGATTCCTGAAGATGGGACCTATAGCTTGCCCCGAAACGTCAGTAAGAAGCTACGAATCTACGCTCCGTAAAATCCCAGAAGAGTGAAGATCTCCTTTACATTGCAGCAGAAACCTCAAGTGACGCATGCTTGAGGACGAAGTACCACTCTTCTGCGATATCATGCACTGTAGATCGGTGCGTGAGTGTCAGCAGGTCTGCAGAACCTCGTGTTCTATCCTCAGGTCTTATGCTCTGGAGAAGGCGGAGGTTGCCCATAAACACCGGCACCTCTCCACCATAATACACGATGTCACATCCCAGAAGATTGTAGTCTGCAAATGTGGGAAGCAAACTTCCCTGCAGCATGTGTGTGCCAATACTGCCACAGTTATGGAACTGTAACCTGGTTAAGAGCATTTATTATGTGTCAGTAAAAAAATGGTAGGCGAGAGGCAACAAACGTATGGCTGTATTGCTGATATCTGCAATAAGTTCTGCAGGATAATAAGAAGAGTGGACTGAAATAATCCTGTATCACTGAGGTCACAATATTGTTTTATCTAATTTTAGCATACTCCTAACAGTGCGTTAAGCAATTAGACGTGGTAGCTAAAACTAACAAATTCAAATAAATGTATGAAAATTTAGTATAAATGTAGTATAAAAGCAGTCCCTGTACACCCCTGGGCAGGCCCTTAGAGTTGCAGGAGGTTGAGGCTCCAGATTTTCAGACAGTCGGTACGAAGGTGGTAAGGTTGTCAACCCTACGCACCGGCCGCCTTTATCCGAAGGAAATATTCGTGGTACTCATTTCTGTTAGAGGCTGAGTCGACCCCAGGGCCATAGTGCGGCCGGAAGGATTATGTCAATGAAATATTACAATGACACCATCGGGAATCGAACCCGCGACCTTCTGGATAAGTATAGTGTACCTCCTATATTTTTCAGCCATGTATTTTTGTAACTTAATATTTCATATCTGTTCATTGGTTCACAAAGTCTTGTAACGTCCCAAATGTATCCATATTTTGTAACGCGCGTCTCTGAGGATGGCAACATGAGTGGCCCGAAACAAGTAGGAGACACACTATATTTATCGTACATTTTCATATACTTATGTACACTTCTTGGTTTTTAGCTACCATATCTAATTTTGTATCTCTTTCATAAATTTAACAAAAAAGAATAACAAGTGAATAATCCTATAATATTCGCGATTTATTTCTGGTGACAGTGTTAATGAGACTCAGTTTGGAGCATTTCACTTGCTCAGTTTTTTTAAAGCATGTGTACTAATATACAAAATTAACTGTCACATGTCATTTCATTAGTATTTTGAATGAAATGTGTGCTGTTCTGTGATATTACGCAGCGTCGAGTGCTAATCCTTCACAGGATTACCACCCGACGCTGCGTAATATCACAGAAGGGGACAGATCTCATCAAAATCCCGACGGAAGCCTGAAATCACGAATAGAATTTTAAATGTTCGTACATTACCGATGACAGAATAACAGAAACTCAAAGCACTGAGAGGAGTATTTAGACATTAACCCTTTAAAGACGAAACGTGTCTTATTTTATATAAGGACTCAGCACGTACCGCGCTGTAAACACATTCCGTCTGAGTTATAAAATCCAAGCCGTTAAATGTTGCCTAAGCTAAAAGTCACTGTTTGTTATGAGAGTTATATAAAACACATAAACTCAATGCGAGAAACACTTAGAACTGTTGAATGTTAAAGCTGGTGGCAAGTAAAATAACCGCTGGGCTTTAAAAGTTTAAAGGAGGTGAAGCAACAGCAGAAGAAAAACAGACCACTCAACCAGGTATTTTAAAAGACTGACCTTGATTGTCGTTAGGGTTAGATAACTAATGACAATCAGGTGGAAAAGAAAGGCGGCAGATTTTGGAATGCGGCAGTTTCACATTATGTAGCATAGTATCACTTCATCATGTTACGGGAGACTGGAGAATATTACATAATGAGGGTATTCATGATCTGCAGTTGTCACTAATTCTGTAAGGGTGATCAAGACAAGGATGATGAACTGGCGTGCAAGGGGGAGAAGAGACACGCATATAGGGTTTGAGTGGTAAAACTTTAAAGAAAGAGACAGTTTGAAAGACCTACATATAGATGGGGCATTGTATAGGCCCAACTAACTAACTAACTAACTAACTAACTACATTTAACAAAGTCCGTCTTGAGAAGCTAACAGGTCCTCAACTAATCAAGAAATTCCCCGCATTTTATGGAAACCGAAATTCCATTATGACATTCCCAACAGCCCACCACCTGTCCCTCCCTGAGCCAGAGCAATCCAGTGCATGCCCCCATCCCACTTTTTGACCGTCCATTCCAATATTATCGTCCCATCTACGCCTTGGTCTTCTAAGTGGTCTCCTTCCCTAAGGTCTCTCCACCAGAACTCTGTATGCACTTCTCCTCTTCCCCTTACGTTCCACATGCTCCACCCATCTCAGTATAGGCCTAATGCTTGGTAGATAAATGGGACGGGAGTATGTGTGGATTGATTTTGTCTGAACCAAGGTATTGGCAAGTAAGGCTTTTGTGAGCATGGTAATGAACGTTCAGTTTTCGTAAAATATGGGAAACTTTTTGACTGCCAGAGATATAGCTAGTTTTTCAAGAACTCTGCCACGTAAGTGTTGTTTGGCAATTATGGTTTTACAGTTTTAGGGAATTCGGTAGTAAATTTGGAGACTGAAGGTTTCGTTGAACGGGTAATTTGGAACGGAAAAATGTTCAGAATGTAACGTCCGTCGTTAAACAGTTCTCCACTGGAGCTTATCCCCTGGGGCGAAAACACCCCCCTGTACAATGGGTACCGGCTGTTTACCGAAGGTAAAGCGGCCGGGGCGTGGCGTTTACCACCCACCCCCACCTAGCGCCGAGGTTAAAGAAAGAGTAGATCTATACCCTTACTCCCACTCTGGGCCTTCATGGCCAGTTGTAGGGCGAACTGGTGCTTATTCCGATTCCCAGTTTAGCTCAGTCCATATATTCTGACCCTTTTCCTCGACCTTTAACCTTTTAAAACCTAGCGGTAACTTTACGTACCACCAGGTTTAACATTAAAAAATTCTACGTGGTGTCCACATTGCGTTTACGTGTTTTGTACGGATCTCAGAACAAACAGCAACTTTTGCCTTATAAAACCTTAAGAGATTGGTTTTTATAACCGAAGTGGAGAGTGTTTACAGCGCGGTACGCACTGAGTCCTTATATAAAACAGATATGCTTCGTCTTTAAAGGGTTAATTTTGGCATTATTTTCCCAATATTCTTTGAATTTGACCGCAGTTTTTCGGCTGCATTATGGAATGTCGGTAACATTCCTTAGTATCTTTAAGACAGTAACGTGACAGCAGCAAAAAGTCAGCTACAACGTTCCAAATCCTATCTTTAAATAATTCCTTGTCGCTCAAATTTTCATCGGACGCCGTAAAATGTGTGAATTAAAAAAAAAGGTACTTAAGTATCTTAAAACTCCATCAGCACACAGCTTTCGTATCTTACGTATTCAACTACTTACGTCAGAACAAATAAAAAATTGCACTTAAAATAATAAAAGATTCAGATTTAACCCCGTAATATACCATGAAGGCACAGAGGGTTTGTAGGGATATAGAGCTTCCATTCTCAACCTCGGCCCTAGAAGCGGTGGATGGTCCAAGACACGTCCATATTTTAAATGCAGTCGAACGCCGTTACAACGACATCTGTTTATATCACGCCTTGCCTATACCGTCAGATATTCTGTGATACAAATTAGTTCCTCACTGCTGATCATAATATTATAGTCCTCGGTTATAACAACGCTCGTTTATAACAACACACGATTTTAAGTCCCTTTCATGATGTTAGAAACGGGCTCCACTGTAATTTTAGTGTTATTTATTACTCAAGCAATAGGAAAATAACTCATTTTTATCGTCTTTTCTTTGAGCACACGTCATATTATTATGCTGGTATAAAAATATTTACCTACATTGAATTAAACTTTGTGTCTGTCATGCAATTTAATCTGCACTGCACTGCACTGCGTGTGTTACAGTCAGACATTTTGTTTCCATTACAGTCGAGAACTTTGCTCGTATTTCACTTCTCCACCGCAAATATGAAGGCCAGAGAAAGAGCACGTGCTGGAAACACAGTAGCAGATAGAGTTTCTGTATCATAAAAATGAACGGTAATGCTATCCTAATAGATGGCTCTGCTGGGATCTCATCAGGAAGTACGACGGTGGCAAACGGATTCCCCAGGGCTGAAGGATAACGTAGATCCTCCTTCTTACACATTGCAAAACGAACAGTAAGACAAAAGAAAACGTAGTAATTAGGCTATGATCAGATCTATAAAGTATAAAGGCATCTAAATTTATGCATTAGCCCTTTAAATGTTGAATGTTAAAGCTGGTGGCAAGTAAAATAACCGCTGGACTTTAGATACGAAGTGTGTCTGTTTTATGTGAGGACTCAGGGCGTACCGCGCTGTAAACACTCTCCACTTCGGTTATAAAAACCGGTCTCTTAATGTTTTATAAGGCAAAAGTTGCTGTTTGTTCTGAGATCCGTACAAAACACATAAACGCAATGTGGGCACCACGTAGAATTTTTTAATGTTAAACCTGGCGGTACGTAAAGTTACCGCTAGGCTTTAAAAGGTTAAAGACGAAGTGTATCTGTTTTATATAAGGACTCAGTGCGTACCGCGCTGTAAACACTCTCCACTTCGGTTATAAAAACCAGTCTCTTAATGTTTTATAAGGCAAAAGTTGCTGTTTGTTCTGAGATCCGTACAAAACACATAAACGCAATGTGGGCACCACATAGAATTTTTTAATGTTAAATCTGGTCGTATGTAAAGTTACCGCTAGGCTTTAAAAGGTTAATGTATCCTTTGTAATCGTATTGTACTGGTATATCAGACTGTCAAATGTAGCGTGTAAAATCTGTTACTTAACTTGCTGATGAGGGCAGTGGTAACTATTTACACCATCTATTGTAACATCAAGAAACATTACGTTTTCCTCACACACCGTTCTGTGTTCAGTATGATTCTCACAATAGCAAGCAATCATTCCTCTAAACTGCATTAACTAATTGAGTTTTGTAATGGAGGCGTAGGCCTAGAACACAGGGGCATTTAGAAGACTCCATACGTCGGGAAAATGGTCTCTTTGTTTACAAAACGTGCTCCATGTGGACACCATTAAATTGATAGCACATGCGGATGCGTCTGTCCCACTCATGACGAGCTCGGTTTAACAGATATGGTGTTGTGCACGCATGACAGTTGACACCTACTGTATTTACAAAGATAAGAGTGCATTGGTGTAGAACGCACACTACGCCCAGGAGTACCGCCTTTGCAGTGTTATTCCTTTACAATTTTAAACTCATCACTTCTCTAAATGGCAGTTCCCAGTGGCCGCGCGGTCTAAGGCGTGGGTCTGCGGCTAAGTGCTTGCTGGGATCGCGGGTTCGAATCCCACTGGGGGCATGGAATTTTTTTTCTATTGTACAGTGTTTGTGTTGTCAGGTAGAGGTCTCTGCGACGGGCCGATCCCTCGTCCAGAGGAGTCCTACTGACTGTGTTGTGTGTCTGAGTGTGATCAAGTGAAAATAAACAACCTCGACACTGTGAGTAAGTAGAAGAGGGAAGGACTACGAAACGAAACGAGTCGAAACTTCTCTAAATCTTGTAGTTTATAGATGAAAATATATTGCTAACAGGTTATTAAAGTAGATTCAGAAACCAGTAGGAAAGAGCACAGTATCGGACTTAGTTGGTTCAGAGCACTTCCTCTTAATGCCTGCCGCAATTATATGCTAGAAGTAAATATTTTATTTTTTCGGACCGCTTATAATTTTCAGACAAAAAGTTATAAAATGTAGAGTGGAATTTGCAGGGTCTGTTTATTCGCGTACGTTAATATACAGAAAGACTACCTTAATTTTAATGGACATAAACCTCTTAAAAGTGTTCGTGTAAATGGACATAAAATTTACCAGAAAATTTAAGCTGATTCTTGCGCAAGAAATGTAGACTTTTTTTTGCTCTTCATGTGAACTACTTTATTGCTCTTTCATGACGTAAATAGGAAGGGTAAGTATGTGTTGCCGTAACTTCCTCTGCTTTGTGCCGTAACCGTTATTACATTTCTTGTATCATTTTATAGAAAAATGCATATCCGATCATTCGTTGTTGTCGTGCCCATATTTGTAAAGTAAGTGCTGTGTTTGAACGGTTATGTACGTATATCTGGTACCTATTTCCTTTGAAGTATACGAGCGTGAAATACATACCAAAATTCTATTGAGAGTTTTTCTTTCTCTGAAGAGTTTCTGATATACGTGATATTGCGGCAGTTGGTTCGATTCCCGCCTTTCGGGCACTGGTTGCCAGTATACTACCTATTCGTTTTATTTCTGATATGAGAGGCAGGGATCAGGCGGTTAGCCGCCTGCCTCTCACCGCGGAGGCCAGGGTTCGATCCCGGGTCAGTCCATGTGGGATTTGTGGTGGACAAAGTGGCACTGGCACAGGCTTTTCTCCGAGTACTTCGGTTAGTCCCTGTGAGTTTCATTCCACCGGTGCTCCATTACTAGGAAAAAGAAGAAAAAATCATCATCATCATCATCATCATCATCATCATCGTCATCTTCATCACAGGGTCGCACAAGAAGCCTCAGGGCTGCGGTGGGTCTGTAGCGTCTGTTGCGGGGCCCTTCACCACACCATTCATTTTATTTCTGATATGAGGGGCACGCGGTCAGGACCGACCCCGTGCCCTCGAAGCACCAACTTTAAATGGCTGTCTGCTGTCAAACGGTAGGTTGAGATCAAGGAAAGGAATGAAACCTGAGAGTACGTGACGGCCAGTCATGTGAAGAAGGCAGTACAACCCGCTTGCGAAACGTCGCCTGTAAGAAAGAGAAAGGTGTTTTATTTAATGAGTGAGGTTGGCGAAGACACGCATGTTCTGTCTTTTATGTGGAGCGGGCAACTGCTGTAAAATTTGGTCTGCATGGGTGCAACTTGGAACTCAATATACAGTACGAGGAATGAATAAACATAGTGTAATTATTGTATAATTCTACCTGTGTATTTGTCTATATATCTTGTGCAATAAAATATACTGATAACAATAGAAAGAATGAGTAAAAATGTGTAACCCAGGCTAGGATGTCGCTATTTTTAGCTCATTTTTAGAAAGTGAAGTAGTAAGGTAATATAAGTAAGTAAATAAATAAATAAATAAATAAATAAATAAGTGAATAAATAATATATTTTTTTTTGGAAATTCCGTGGGCCTTCTATCCCTGCTTTGATTGGGAAAAGGCTATAAGTTGCTGTCTCACATCAGATATCTCCGCGGGCAAGGTAACACGGTGCTGCGAGCAACACGATGCGCGCGAGATGCCGGTTGAGGTGGCCTGGGCTAACAGTACATAGCGCTGGTGGCAAATGAATGAAATATGTGTATGGTGGTGGGTTTAACATGAGTAACAGTAGATGTCCAACGTAGTTGTTGTGTAACGAATTACCCACTGTCACAGACCTTCAGATGTGTACAGTTCCTGTTATATTATCCACCTGGTGTCGAAAATACTGGATCGGAGGCACACGTAAATCGGATATTGAGCCTGTGAGTGCAGTGAAGCTTCGCGTTTGCTGCACTGTGGTCAGATTCTGCTGCTTCTTCTTCTTCTTCTTCTTCTTCTTCTTCTTCTTTGTTTTATTCTTCGTCTTCTTCTTCGTCTTCTTCTTTTTCATCTTCTTCGTCTTCTTCATCATCATCATCATCATCATCATCAGCTTCTTCTTCTTCTTCTTCTTCTTCTTCTTCTTCTTCTTCTTCTTCTTCTTCTTCTTCTTCTTCTTCTTCTTCTTCTTCTTCTTCTTCTTCTTCTTCTTCTGGCATTACAGTCCTTGGTGCACCTTAGCCTCTTTCAAGCTGTTCTCCACTGCTGTCGGTCCTGTGCCTTACGCCTCCAATTCTTTACGCCCACCTTCCTTAGGTCTGTTTCAGCTGACTCCAGCCACCTTGCCCTGGGTTTTCCTACACGTCGAGTGCCCTCTGGTTTGTGTAATGTTAACTTTGTGCAAGGGTCCAGCTCTTGCATTCTGAAGAGGCGTTCCAGCCACCTCAATATTCCTATTTTGATCACTCTGACTGTCCGGTTCACTGTACAGCTTACAGAGCTCACTGTTGCCTGTTATTCTCCAGATACCGCCCTCATTAACTGGGCCATATATCCTTCTTAAAATTCTTCTTTCGAAGATTTGGAGAAGATTTTCATCCTTCTTTGATTATGATCAGATTACCATTACGTATTTTCAAAGCAGGGTCAGGCTATATTAAGAGGTATAATCAGCTGTGCAGAGGCAAAATTTTTCCCTCTTCTCCAAATCGTCCAGACACTCCCTGCGGCTAATACCGCTATTCATCTGCTACTACCGACGGTTCTTTTATCGGAGGTAAAGGGATCGGGTGGTGAAGCTGATCACTCACATCCGTTTAGTGTCGAGGTTAAGAATGCGTGGAGTTATACTTTTTCTCCCCCAGTATTCCTTTACGTGTGTTGTTAAATTTAACCACAGGGGCAAACTCCGCCTTTTATAAAAGAAAGCAAGAACTTATAAAATATAATTACTTTTCGTTCACCATGTAGTCTGAGTAAAAGCAGAACAGAAGCAGTGTTTTTATAGGACTTTTCGGACGTGTCTTTTCTACGTAAATAATGCGTGAAAGTAAAAGGAAATTTGTGTGTGACACACTTCAGTATCTTCTAAGTGTAAGTTACAATGAGCATAGAGAAGTAAGATGTTGGACGATCTGTCAGAATTTTATGCATCCTCAGTATTTGTAATGAACTTGATTCTACTAAAGTGTAAAGAATGACAACGTGTATCAAAATGTGTTCTAACGAATGCACTGCCTTCAGCCAACAGCAAGAGCGAAGGCAGCGATAGAAGCGGAATGTTTGAAACTAAGGTTTGCAAGATTTTATTGACTTACCATTAATTTGGCTGTTTTGTTAATATATGGGAAAGAGTTACCTTTGTTTAAGCCTCTAAAGACGGAACGTATCTGGTTTATATAATAACTCAGTGCGTACCGCGCTGTAAACACTCTCCACTTCGGTTATAAAAACCAGTCTCTTAATGTTTTATAAGGCAAAAGTTGCTGTTTGTTCTGAGATCCGTACAAAACACATAAACGCAATGTGGGCACCACGGAGAATTTTTTAATATTAAACCTGGTGGTACGTAAAGTTACCGCTAGGCTTTAAAAGGTTAAATCAGCGACACAGTGCGTAATATTCTACAATATTTCGTTTCGTTTCGTTTTGTAGTCCTTCCCTCTGCTACCTACTTGTTCACAGCAGGTGTCGAGGTTGTTTTATTTTCACTTGATCACAATCAGACACACACCACAGTCGGTAGGACTCCTCTGGACGAGGGATCGGCCCGTCGCAGAGACCTCTACCTGACAACACAAACACTGTACAAGAGACAAACATCCATGCCCCCGGTGGGATTCGAACCCACGAACCCAACAAGCGCTCGGCCGCAGACCTACGCCTTAGACCGCGCGACCACTGGGATCGGCCAACATTTTTCCGTTTGTTAAAAGTCCGCAGACCATGAAGAATTACCCCAACATGGTAATCCGTGTGTTATTAGAGTAGGTTATAGACTACTGTCCGGCAGTGGAATGTGTCGCTAGATAATAAATAAAGTATCGCTAGTCTATAAATTCCCAGCCTTTTTATCTAAGGCACAGTTTAATATTATACTCCCACCTACGCCTGTGTCTCCTCAGTTACTCTTCCCTTCAGGTATCCGATTAAAACGTTTGTATAAATTCCTTATCTTCTCAATGAATATTGTATGTCGCACGTATTGCATTCTCAATGATTTGAGCAACGTGATGATTTTCAGAATGTCAGTCATGTTTGTCGAGTCAGAACTCTTGATGCGCAAGCATAGGTGTATGGCTGGACAGCTGATCAGACGGTGGGAGTGGTGGGGCGATTCATCCCCGTTTTGTTTAGAATATAACCACAGGTATAAAGTAATCGGTCCAAACACAGTTTTTATTTATCAAGTATAACCAGCTACATGTTTCGGATAATATATAGCCATCATCAGGCTGATTGTGAAAATAAAACGAAAATATTTACAGCTGCATGAGAATTTTGAGATCTCGAAAGTTTTCAGATATACATATTGTTATAAAAGATGCATAATATGACTGCGCAGCCTCAGGAATAATTATCTTTTGGAGCTATAAAATTGTATGTGTAAGGTTTAAAAGAAACAGTATAACTAAATTAACCCTTTAAAGACGAAGCGTGTCTGTTTTATATAAGGACTCAGTGCTTACCGCGCTGTAAACACTCTCCACTTCGGTTATAAAAACCAGTCTCTTAATGTTTTATAAGGCAAAATTTGCTGTTTGTTCTGAGATCCGTACAAAACACATAAACGCAATGTGGGCACCACGTAGAATTTTTGAATATTAAACCTGGTGGTAAGTAAAGTTACCTCTAGGTTTTAAAGCCTTAATTATGTTCAAGAAAAAGCCGTCTTAAAAACTTCAATATAAATTTATTATTTATGATATATAAGGCAACATGTTTCGACCACCTAGGTGGTCATCATCAGGCCTGGGTACAAGATACAATAGAAGAAGTTTATTGCCATTGAGATCTCATTATGGTTTTACAAGTTGTGGAACCATTGTGTATACAATATGGTTACTATCTGAGTATAAGATTAAAACATTTTCAGTTTATAAAATACAGCGTCGTACTGTGATATTAAGAACAGCGTATAAGACTCAAGAAGTTATGCAACATGAGTATGTGACAAAATGTTTTTTTAATGGTGGTTTGAAGAAATTCTTTGTGCGTGTTCCTTGATTTCCGGACTGTAGTTAGGTGGCGATGTTTTCAGTTCCCGGGACGTATGTAGATCTTTGGTGCAGTGAATCCTATGTGAGGTGTCGGCGTATGTTAGTTGATGGTCACTCCTGGTGTTAGGAACCCTTAAAGTGGGTATGTGCTATATAGTTAGATTAAAATTGTGGGTACTAGTTTGAATATTGGGTGTTATTAAATAGTGTTTTACTTACTGTGTGGATAAATATGGGGATTTTCTGTATGCGTGTGTTCCAGCCGTTCTATTTCTAGTGTCAGTTCACTGGTACCCTCAGATGGTTGATTACATAAGAGTAGTGATAAATAATGAAGTGATTATTAACCTTTTAAAGCCTAGCGGTAACTTTACGTACCACCAGGTTTAACATTAAAAAATTCTACGTGGTGCCCACATTGCGTTTATGTGTTTTGTACGGATCTCAGAACAAACAGCAACTTTTGCCTTATAAAACATTAAGAGACTGGTTTTTATAACCGAAGTGGAGAGTGTTTACAGCGCGGTACGCACTGTGTCCTTATATAAAACAGATAAGCTTCGTATTTAAAGGGTTAAAATAGGAAAAGGGTAGGTGAGTTTTTTTTAGCGACACGGCCTGTGTGAATTGGTTTCTTTTCTCAGTATTAACACGTTGGGTATTGTGCTGGAATGAGCTGACGTAGGTCAGTTAGTATAGTGACTTGGCTAGGGTGTTCAAGAGCTGAGGATTTGCTGTTAGATTCGCTACCTGGGCAACAGAGTTTCCTCTTGAAATCTGCGCTCTTCTCGGGTATAACGCAGCATCGATCTTGGACTTCTTGACCCTTGAAGATGGTACAGATACGTTGTCCCGAAACGTCGATAAAGGATTAAAACTCGAGGATGCGTAACATCCCAGAAGAGCGTAGATCTCATCAGCATTGCGGAGGAAGCCTGACATCAGAGTTTCCTCTTATCCAAAGCCTCCAGGCCTCCTCTGGAATCTATCCAGTCTCCAATTCAACATAACGAGGCGTAAAGTAATCCACTCGCTTCCGCATAGTGGAGATATCAACAATGCCTGGATCTGTACCTCCATTTTCTTTTACGCGTTCTTGGCGTGATGCTGTATTAAGCGCTCCATTAACCTTTTAAAGCCTAGCGGTAACTTTACGTATCACCAGGTTTAACATTAAAAAATTCTACGTGGTGTCCACATTGCGTTTATGTGTTTTGTACGGATCTCAGAACAAACAGCAACTTTTGCCTTATAAAACATTAAGAGATTGGTTTTTATAACCGGAGTGGAGAGTGTTTACAGCGCGGTACGCACTGAGTCCTTATATAAAACAGATACGCTTCGTCTTTAAAGGGTTAAGCACGGGGCTTTAGTAGTTTAATATACTAGACGGTTCTCGGATTATGGGTTTATGGACACGCTGCAAATGCGGCCCGACATAGACTAGCTGAGCGGTTAGGCCGAGCTTACTTCGGCGTTATATGAGCTAGGTATTTCGGAATGAGATCTATTGACAGTGCCTATCGTTGGAAACACGCTGATACAGTATCGGATTTTATGGGGAGGATGGAGAATTTATTTACTAGCTGAGCAACAGTCAGCTTTTGGAGAAATGTGTAACGTAGGACTGTTATCATTATGAATTCCTTTCTTATCAGAAGCTATTTTAAAATTAAGCATTAATAAACATTCATAACGACACAGGATGATGATGGTTATGATGATGATGATGATGATATGTAGGTGTATAAGCCTATGTCAAGCAACCTTGTGGACACGCATGCACTTGAGCTATCTTATTTTACGGCTATAGGATATTTATTAAAAATCTGCCCGATTTAAATAATTGTAAATGTACAGCAATCCCATTACAGACCTGGACAGGACCTGAGGGTTCCAGGAGGTTGAGGCTCCCAGATTTCTAAACAATCGGCACATGAAGGTGGTAAGGTTGTCAGACCTACGTACCGGCCGCCTTTACCCCCCAGGAAATATTCCTGATACTCAGTTCTGTTAGATGCCGAGTCGACTCCAGGACCATAGTGCGGCCGGAAGGATTATGTCAATGAAAAATTCAAATGACATCATCGGGAATCGAACCCGCGACCTTCCGGCTTTTAGCGCAGTGCCTCAACCAAATACGCCATGTGTAAGCTCTCAAATTATCCTATTATACCAGAACACAGACATAAATGTGGAGCTTTGGTCAAACGATAATGACAAGCAAGAGGAAAGAAGTTACTGCAGAAAATCCTGCGCCAGTAGCACTTTCCCCACTAAAAATCCCCTTCATGGAGTGCCCAGTGGTCGAATCGGTGTTTCAGTGGTGGAAAATCCGCAAGTAAGCGCCTTATGAGTGGCTTGGAACTCAAAATCCGCGGAATTATGACCCACTAGTTCTTAAAGCGATCAAAGGAAAATCGCACAGTCTAATCCCTTATATTATTAAATGCGATACATTAGTAAATCTTCTTTGTGTAACATAAAGCTTATCTTAGAATTCTGTTTCTGGTCATTTTTTACGTAAAAAATATACGAAAACCTTCTCAGTGGCTTTCTGTAGCAACCAAAAACCTTTGTGTGCAGAAATATAATAGGGTTTACCTGCGTAATGCGCACAACCTCAGAGTAAAATGCTTTCTCTCTTTATTTTCCACTTTATTCCTTTACTTACATACTTTCCTTGAAAAGTTTTCTTACAAAGGATTTTTTTTTTTTGCAAAAACTTCAGACTCAGTTTGAAAGCGGCCGATTCTCGTCGATTTTCCTTTGATTAATCTGCCGTGAAGAAGTAAATTGATTCAGATTTCTTTTCGCTGGTTTCTTAATTACTCAAAGAACTTTGCAACTACACTGATTTTACTTGAAATATGAAACTCGAGTTTAAGTTATACCCCTGTACCACCTGCGCTGTTAATTATAGTGAAGGCGAAATATTGCAGTCCTTGTCAGAATTCGCACCCGTAATTCATCCATTTCGCGCGAAGAATAATTTAGTGTAAGATGGCATGAGTGCAATAATTTATATCACCTGCGGGCGAAAGTAGACAGGTATAACTGAATGACGTGTCAAATTTTCATATTATCAAGAGCTTTTCTCCGTTCTTTGTATCAATTTAGTTACTAGATTAACATTTTAAAGCCTGGCGGTAACTTTACGTAACACCAGGTTTAACATTAAAAAATTCTACGTGGTGCCCACATTGCGTTTATGTGTTTTGTACGGATCTCAGAACAAACAGCAACTTTTGCCTTATAAAACATTAAGAGACTGGTTTTTATAACCGAAATGGAGAGTGTTTACAGCGCGGTACGCACTGAGTCCTTATATAAAGCACATACGTTTAGTCTTTAAAGGGTTAAATGATTCTGTTTTATTCATGCTTGTAAGTGATCAGGATGGTGTTACGTTAAGGCGGTTGACTTCAGCTGCGGAGATATCAGGTTCGAATACTGCCCGGTGTTAACGTCGAGCACAAGGGTTTGGCGTGCGAGCTGTGAGGTTTCGTAGATATTTAGTGATGTTTCGAAGAACTGGTTTCCTCCATTCGAGAATGGAAGATCATGGCATCTGATTCTTCTGAAAGGTCAGCAAATTTCTGTCAGAATGTATGTGGTCATATCCTAGAATAGACACTCTTTAAGCTGTTTGTTATTTGCCTTACCCACTCATAGGTGTACGGGGATAGTGCCTTCACATCTGTCATCGTCACGCCATTTCCAATTCCCGTATGTATATGTGCACAAATCCTGTTTTTTTCCCATGTTATTGGACGCTACATAACCAGTAGACCAGAGGCAGTGTCGGTAAAAAACTTTAGTATTCATTTATTATTCGCAGAGCATCATATGTTACGAAAATATAGGGTCATGTGGCTTCAATCTGTACAGGACAGGAGGGAAACCGGTTAGAAAATATATGCTGTGTAAATATTCGGCGCATTCCCTGACAACAGCCCTACAATCGACGAAGGATTAATAATTTTTGCTCCGTTGTAGCACTGTTGCTAGGTTATGGTGAAAACAGAAAATTATCTGGAGTACGATATATGGTCGAACTCGGTTATAACGTCATGAAAGGGACTGAATATTTTGTGTCGTTATAAACGAGTGTTTTTCTAACCGAGCAGGGTAATGTTATGGCTAACAGTGGGGAATTAATTGGTACCACAGAATATGTGACGCTATAGACGAGGTGTTGTATAAACTGATGTCTTAATAACCGGGTTCGACTGTATATGTAATTCAGTGTCAGTCCTTACCCGCTGTCTCCTCAGACAGAGCGTGCCAGGACGAATAACTTCAATTGAAAGAATATAAAAAATCATACGGCCGTTGAGTTCTAAGAGGGGCTTGACACGAAGACGGGCTGGTTGAGCGATCGTCAGCTGTCGCGTGACCGTGTCTGCGACTCCTAGTACTGCAGACGAAGGACAGTCTTATGGTTGGAGGAGAGCAGTAAGGCTTGGATCATGATCGAGAAAAGAATGATGTATGCTTGACTGAATGGAATGTTGAAGAAATATTGCATGTTACACGCGAAGGGATGCGATGTAATGTAACAGAGGAATTTCAGATATAGGAACGGATGTGAAGAGAACACGGAAATGAATAGGAAAACAAGTGGCATGAATTTTCGCCTGTAGTATATGTACATGTTTGATCCCAGTGGCCGCGCCGTCTAAGGCGTAGGTCTGCGGCAGAGCGCTTGCTGGGATCGTGGGTTCGAATCCCACCGGGGGCATGGATTTTTTTCTCTTGTACAGTGTTTGTGTTGTGAGGTAGAGGTCTCTGTGACGGGCCGATCCCTCATCCAGAGGAGTCCTACCGACTGTGGTGTGTGTCTGAGTGTGATCAAGCGAAAATAAACAACCTCGACACCTACTGTGAGTAGGTAGAAGAATACGGACTACGAAGAGAAACTATGTGGACAGGAATCAGCCATTGCTACTGAAAGACGTCAAATGTGCTGAATATAAACCTGAAGAAGGAAGCAGCATGATGGTGTAATCATCATCAGCGGAACTGATGATGGAGCAATTACTGAAATTTATAATCTTCATGTAGCCTGTCTTACGACAGGTCCATAGCCTCTTCCAAAGCGAGTTCGCCACACAGTGCGATCTAGTGCTTCCTCTTTCAATTCCCAGTATCCTCTCGTTCCCTTAAGGTCACCCAGTAGGTGCTTAGGTCTTCTTTCTCGTCTTCCTGTCACTTCTATCCTACCGAAATTAAGATCCAATATCTCTGGTTCAGCTTCGTGTGTTTAAAAAAGAAATTAGTTGGAAAAAGTAATTTATAATACACGCTTAATCATATCGGACACATATGCCATTGAGAGTGCCATAACACAGGACCGATTTCGATGAAATTTGGTACGGCTGGAAATGGTATATATACCGTGCATTTTGTGAATACATCTGTAATTCAGTATAATTTGTTTCATTTGAAGAGCCAAATTGCGTAAAATGTTAACTAAATTTTACATTCTTATGTTTAGTCCTGTGTCGCAAGTAGATAGAGATTGATATGACGTACAGTTGTTAGTATGAAGAGGAAATTTGTCCTACACACGTCATAAAGGTAAAGCGGGCGGGAAATGGAGGTATAACTCTAATTATTCTTAACCTCGGCATCAGGTGGAGAGTATTTTCAGCTTCAGCCGCAGGCTGTTTTACCTCTGAGAAAATCGCCCATTTAATCATGTGAATTAGAGGGTGGGTGGGACTCACAGACAGTTTTTGCTTCTCAGCAAGGGAACCTCGGCTACTCTGCTCTTTACCCTGTAGCCTGGACGCAGTACGGCTGCGCTACCCTTCTTTGAATGTTACTACAATGAAACTTGACCTTTTAAAGCCTAGCGGTAACTTTACATACGACCAGGTTTAACATTAAAAAATTCTACGTGGTGCCCACATTGCGTTTATGTGTTTTGTACGGATCTCAGAACAAACAGCAACTTTCGCCTTATAACACATTAAGAGACTGGTTTTTATAACCGAAGTGGAGAGTGTTTACAGCGCGGTACGCACTGAGTCCTTATATAAAACAGATACGCTTCGTCTTTAAAGGGTTAATACATGTCTTTATACAGCCTGTTGATGGCTATATAAGCCGAAACCTGGTGGCCCAGTAATTTTTAATAAGGCAAAGAAAAGTGATGGTCGTGACTGATTGTCTCTGAGGAATTGAAATATATAGCGAAAAATGTTAGCTTAGACGTGCTTCAGCTGAGATCCGAAACGTACGCTTCCTGTCACAATTCGGGCCCAAGAAGGGCGAGGAACAGGGAAGTGGGGAAGACTACACAAAGAGAAGCTTTATGCTCTTTACTCCTCACCAAATCAAGAAGAAGGTTGTGCGGGGGGTGGGGGGGGGTGCAGGTGTTAAAGACAGGAGAGATGCTTACAGGGTTTTGGTGGGAAGACTTGAGGAGACAAAGAGATCATTTAGAAGACCAAGGCGTAGATGGGAGGATAATATTAAAAAATATATCTTCAAGAAGTGGGATTTGAACGCATGGACTGGATTGGTCTCGTTCAGGATAGGGACGGGTAACTGGCGCTTGTGAATGCGGAAATGAACTTTAGGGTTCTATAAAATTCGGGGAATACCTTGACTAGGTGAGGACCTGCTACCTTCTCAGGAAGGACTCTGCTCCACAGAGTTAGGTATAAGATGGGTTTAAAAGTTCTATCCTTTTTGTGTGAAGTAAATTCAATTAGGAAATTTATAAATGTCTCAGGAAGCAGCCCTTCAGGAATGAGGGGGTTGAGGCAGGAAGGTTTCTACATTAGAAATTGGAAAATGACGCAGCAAATACCAAGAAGACATTTGCAGAATACCAGTTTTCGAGAATTACACGCTGTGAGGCAGGAACAAGTCGGTTTGTGGCAGCTCAGCTGACGGGAGACAAAGTGTCGGCGCAACAGGCACCGGGAACTTCATGTTCTGTGCTAATTTGAAACATTAAAGCCGAGGGATAACTGTACGCATCGCGCCATGTAAAGTTGAAAAGAGAATTTTGTCACACAGTGTACCTGTTTGTTTAGTACGGCTGTCACAATAAACAGCGGTTATTTCTCTAAACGGGATTAACTGATCAGTTTTATAATGAATATGGGGCATGCTAAATGTATGATATTAAAAAAAAACAGTTGCGCAGAAGTTTATGAAAGTGCGTTATACACGCTGTGTACCTCCTACATGTTTCGGCCACTCAGGTGGCCATCTTCAGGGAGGAGCATTACAAAGAATACATACATCGGTATATTACGGAAGTTAATGGACTAACGCATTGGTTGCACTAACTTTGTAATATTCCGGGATCTGTATTGTAGAAAATTTAACGACGCGGTGTTGAATTTTGCAGTATTAGTGATCGTGGTAGAATAAAGAATACAAGGTGCTTATTTTGATATTGAATTATTTGTATAGTATCGAAAAACACGATGATGCAGATGATGGGTTCATCAGGGTGCGGAAGATGTCTGCCATATTTTAAGAAAATTTCGCACCATTTCCTTTGAAGAACTGTCATAAAATACGTGAAAGGTCTCTTCCAGGACAGCGGGTCTCTCGACCGACATGTCGGCACGTGACCTGCGGAACAACAAGTAGAGATGTTCAACGTTACAACCTAAAGTAATGCACACGTTATACAGGGTGACGCGACAAAAGGTGCGACAGGTGTTGATAGCCTGAAAAGTGCTTTGAGAGCAGTTTGTGCTGTCTATAAGGGAGAGATGTAACTAGCTGTCAGGGTGGCGCCTGCAGGTAATCAGTAGATGATGGTTTCGTCTGGAAAGTCAAGTCACTAACCTGCTGGAGGGTTTTCTTGAAGGTTAGGAATATCTGATGTTCTGTCGCCTCTTGTTCTCGTCTTCAACGGAATGTGACGAATGCAGAGTACCTTACCAATGGTTGATCTTTTATTTTGAAATGGTGTCAGCCTACCACACAACTCCTTCTGATGAAGATATGCATTTATTTATTTATTTATTTATTTATTTATTTATTCATTCATTCATTCATTCAATAGTCTCTCTTCCGAAAGGCCCACAGCCTCTTCCAAAGCGAGTTCTCCACAGAGTGCGATTTAGTGCTTCCTCTTTCAATTTACGGTATCCTCCCTTTTCCGTAAGGTCATCCAGTAGCTGCTTACGCCTCCTTCGTCGTCTTCCTGCCACGTTTATCCTTACGTCTATCTTTCCTTCAATCACGTGCTTTAGAAGGCGGTTTCTACGCAAGATGTGACCAATCCAGTTACCCTTCCTTCTTTTTACTGTATGTAGGATATTCCTCTCCTCCTTGGCTCTGTGTAATACTTCTTCGTTTAATACACGATCGTTCCAACTGATCTTCTGCATCCGTCTCCAGCATCACATTTCAGAATTTCCCAGGTGTCTGTGATCTACTTTCCCAAGATGTAAATTCATAGGTGTATAAATCAATTATCTCTATATCTGATGTCGTAGTCTTCAATTAGACACAGAGGCAATTGTGTCGGTTTACACATCGATTGTTCTGTGTCCCGCGTTCTGCGTATGCCGTCAGGCTTCAGCGAGGAGTGTTCTGCACAGTGTCTTGTGAGGTTACTGGATCTTACAAGGATATTACTCTTTGCGAGGGTAAATTTGATGATTTCTGTTTTACGCGCCAGAATGTCAGTACCGCGTCTGTACGCACTAGCTTTCTCTACACGATGCCGAATATGGGAGGCAGTAGTTGTGGCCCCAAGTCCCGTAACTTGAAAGACAGCCACTGAAATGTCTACAGTCTACAGCTGCTTCCTTTTGTAGGGCCCTTATCTACCTTTTAAACAAATTTCTTTACCACAGTTGGAATTACAATAGCCTATCTGCGTGGATTCAAACTACATCTTTGTTATGGATCATCACTGAATTTCTGAATTGCATAATTCTTATGCAGCAGCTGAAAGCAAATGGCTTAATATTCGGGAAACAAATGCAAGCTTCTGCTACCGGCAGTTGTTTGGCTGCGTCTTAGCACGAAGGTGTTGTTCACCCGCGCGTAAGTTTATTTGTGCTTTGTGGTGGAAAAAATGGGAGGGAGGCACGTTTTGTCCCAATACTCCCTTCTCCCGCGCAAATTCTCGTTCCACAGTTACTGTATAAACAATCTAACGTCCGATGGGCGACAGTGAAACTGTCGCAGGGCGCAGATCCAAGATGGAATCTCGTCCTAACTTGAAGAAAAGAAATTTTTATATGCCTAAATAAAATTTCGTACACAAACTGCTATAAACACGACCCAGGTTACTATATGTGATTTTGATATTCCGTACATTTCTGGCCAGATGTTCAAAACAAGATTTAAGCCATTATTTGAAATTTAAATTGAAACAAGGAATTCTGGGGAAAAAAAAATTTCCGCAGCCAACATTTCTGTAAAAGTTTTTGTATGCAGGACTGTGCACCTACCTGAGTATAGTGCCTTCTGACGTGTGGGCTGGCCATGGCATGTAAGTGTCTGTTAGTATGTGCTGGCCATGGCATGTAAGTGTCTGTTAGTATGTGCTGGCCATGGCATGTAAGTGTCTGTTAGTATGTGCTGGCCATGGCATGTAAGAGTCTGTTAGTATGTGCTGGCCATGGCATGTAAGTGTCTGTTAGTGTGTGCTGGCCATGGCATGTAAGTGTCTGTTAGTATGTGCTGGCCATGGCATGTAAGTGTCTGTTAGTGTGTGCTGGCCATGGCATGTAAGTGTCTGTTAGTGTGTGCTGGCCATGGCATGTAAGTGTCTGATAGTGTGTGCTGGCCATGGCATGTAAGTGTCTGTTAGTGTGTGCTGGCCATGGCAGCACACACTAACAGACACTTACATGCCATGGCCAGCACACACTAACAGACACTTACATGCCATGGCCAGCACACACTAACAGACACTTACATGCCATGGCCAGCACACACTAACAGACACTTACATGCCATGGCCAGCACACACTAACAGACACTTACATGCCATGGCCAGCACACACTAACAGACACTTACATGCCATGGCCAGCACACACTAACAGACACTTACATGCCATGGCCAGCACACACTAACAGACACTTACATGCCATGGCCAGCACACACTAACAGACACTTACATGCCATGGCCAGCACACACTAACAGACACTTACATGCCATGGCCAGCACACACTAACAGACACTTACATGCCATGGCCAGCACACACTAACAGACACTTACATGCCATGGCCAGCACACACTAACAGACACTTACATGCCATGGCCAGCACACACTAACAGACACTTACATGCCATGGCCAGCACACACTAACAGACACTTACATGCCATGGCCAGCACACACTAACAGACACTTACATGCCATGGCCAGCACACACTAACAGACACTTACATGCCATGGCCAGCACACACTAACAGACACTTACATGCCATGGCCAGCACACACTAACAGACACTTACATGCCATGGCCAGCACACACTAACAGACACTTACATGCCATGGCCAGCACACACTAACAGACACTTACATGCCATGGCCAGCACACACTAACAGACACTTACATGCCATGGCCAGCACACACTAACAGACACTTACATGCCATGGCCAGCACATACTAACAGACACTTACAGGCCATGGCATGTAAGTGTCTGTTAGTGTGTGCTGGCCATGGCATGTAAGTGTCTGTTAGTATGTGCTGGCCATGGCATGTAAGTGTCTGTTAGTATGTGCTGGCCATGGCATGTAAGCGTCTGTTAGTATGTGCTGGCCATGGCATGTAAGTGTCTGTTAGTGTGTGCTGGCCATGGCATGTAAGTGTCTGTTAGTGTGTGCTGGCCATGGCATGTAAGTGTCTGTTAGTGTGTGCTGGCCATGGCATGTAAGTGTCTGTTAGTGTAACGAGTACGGCGAGGATCTTACACAGTTTTTGTGGAAAAATATGAATTAAGTCCGCTCTAGTGAAAAATGTGCAGATGTTGGGTCTTTTGACAGAGTTGTCAGGTTAATAATCGTGCTGTTGATCAGCAAACATATTTGGAATAGAATTTTGTTTTTTTGAACGCCCACCAGTTGTTTATTCAAAGAAAGTTAAAAATGAAGACTCCAAGAAAATTTCTTATCTCTGCAAAGAGAAGCTAAACATGCGCGGAAATTTTTGTTGTATAATTAACTTCCCTTTTTAAACAACTAGGTAACTTGGTGGAGGAGAGTTAAAAGAGAAGCTGTGTCACTCAGCGAGTTAAATTCATAGCTGTGTTGGACAGGAGTGTTCATCTGAGTATTTGCCAGGAGCAGTCACTGGTACGTATCTCGAAGCAGATTAACCCTTTAAAGACGAAGCGTATCTGTTTTATATAAGGACTCAGTGCGTACCGCGCTGTAAACACTCTCCACTTCGGTTATAAAAACCAGTCTCTTAATGTTTTATAAGGCAAAAGTTGCTGTTTGTTCTGAGATCCGTACAAAACACATAAACGCAATGTGGGCACCACGTAGAATTTTTTAATGTTAAACCTGACGGTACGTAAAGTTACCGCTAGGCTAAGAGGTTAATCCATTCCACACACACACACACACACACACACACACACACACACACACACACACACACACACACACACACACACACACACACACACCTTATTCCCTTAATTTCGGTATAACAAGAATTTAGACTGTGCCATGGCTCAGGCGGTTAGTCGCCGGCGTCCCACCGCGGAGGCCCGGCTTCGATCCCGGGTCAGTCCATGTGGGATTTGTGATGGACAAAGTGGCAGTGGAAGGGGTTTTTCGCCCGAGTACTTCGGTTTTTCCCTGTCAATTTCATTCCACCGGTGTACCATTACACGGAAAAACCGAAAAAACTAATCATCTTCATCACAGGGTTGCACAATAAGCCTCAAGGCTGCGGTGCGTCCGTAACGTCTGCTGCGGGGCCCTTCACCCCCCCAAGAAAAAAAGTATACTGTTCTCATATATAGGCATAGGTCTCTCAAAGTAGACTTTTCCTGGTAGGTTTTTTAACTGAAATTATGTAGACTGAATGTTTATGGTGCTGTCCTTTGTGCTAAATGCACTTGTGAATCTTGATTTGGTCATCCTAAATATATTTAGTAAAGAATGCCAATTAAGCTACCACAATAAAATTAGGCTTTAAAAGGTTAAGAATCTCCGACGTTTCAGGACCCACTCAGTCTCCATCATCAGGGAACAGTCATCACTGTTCCCTGATGATGGAGACTGAGTGGGTCTCTGATATGTCGGATATTTTTAAACACCTGACACGTTTATCAGCCCGTGCAGTTTTCATACAATTTAGTCACCGTGAAAGCGTGAGGACGTATATCAAATTAGGCTCTTTCTTTCCCGCCCTCCCGCAGACTTTAGCACCCTGCTCTCAAAGACGCACAGGATATGTAGCGATATGCGTGATTAAATTATTTTACCTGTCAACAACCAGTCTTGTTTAACCTCTTAAAGCCTAGCGGTAACATTACGTACCACCAGGTTTAACATTAAAAAATTCTACTTGGTGCCCACATTGCGTTTATGTGTTTTGTACGGATCTCAGAACAAACAGCAACTTTTGCCTTATAAAACATCAAGAGACTGTTTTTTATAACCGAAGTGGAGAGTGTTTACAGCGCGGTACGTACTGAGTCCTTGTATAAAACGGATAGGCTTCATGTTTAAAGGGTTAAAACTGATAAATTCTTCAGTGCTTCGACAAGCCTTATGAATCACATCTCTGATTTCCACTGTCACTGAAAAAGGCTTCCATTGCTAGAAACAAAACTGGTTATTTTCTTATCATATAAATGGAATATAGTTGAACTCAACGTTGCGTAAATTCTATTTTCTTCCTGAGATATATCAACTAGAGTATCGTATACGTATCGCATATATTTATTTTCAGAATATGAACCACTTTGCCATAAAACTTGCGATTGTAGGCAGATTTAAACGCGCTTTCTCAGAAGCGGAGCATGTTGCTGAGTCGCACAATATAAAGTTTTATATCATACATCATTTCGACTCTGGAATATGAGGTTTAAAGACAAAGAATTCCGTTTTTGTGGGATTATATATATATATATATATATATATCTTGGGATGGGTCAACAGAACGTTACAATCTGTGTACTTTGGGCTGCCTGCATTTCAGATATTCATGAGGATTGAGAAAATGGATGTTTCTGAAAGGAAAATGTGAAACTGCAGACGATGAATTTTGCTTCGCTGTGACTATGAAGTCAGAAGTGTTAAGTTAGTGAAAGTGGCAGGGTATTTCAGTGTTCGTTAACACTAATGTCGCCGATCCCGATGGCAGCGCGGTCTAAGGCGGTAGGTCTGCGGCCGAGCGCTTGCTGGGATCGTGGGTTCGAATCCCACCGGGGGCATGGATTTTTGTCTCTTGTACGGTGTTTCTGTTGTCAGGTAGAGGTCTCTGCTACGGGCCGATCCCTCGTCCAGAGGAGTCCTACCGACTGCGGTGTGTGTCTGAGTGTGATCAAGTGGAAATAAAAACCTCGATACCTGCTGTGAACAGGCAGGTAGGAGAGAGAAGGACTGCGAAACGAAAAAAACTTATGTCGTTTGGAGGCGGTGCAAAGTGCTAGATTAAGGAAGAAGCAGCGCAACTCCTTGCAGAAGTACTGCTGAGCTCTTTGCAGCGAGTGATTTGTTGAAGGGACTGCTTCTTTTACTGAACAGGCTTTAGCGGTTTGTTAGCTGGACTGCTTAACTTTTTGAGCAGACTGGAGCGTTTTTTGACTGGACTTCTTAGTTCACAGAAGGGACTGGAAATGTTTTTTGATTGGACTGTTTAATTTATTGAGCAGACTGGATCTTTATTGACTGGACTGCTTAGTTCACAGAAGGGACTGGAAATGGTTTTTGATTGGACTGTTTAATTTATTGAACAGACTGGAGCGTTTTTTGACTGGACTGCTTAGTTCACAGAAGGGAGTGGAAATGTTTTTGATTGGATTGTTTAATTTATTGAGCAGACTGGAGCTTTTTTGACTGGACTGCTTAGTTCACAGAAGGGACTGGAAATGGTTTTTGATTGGACTGTTTAATTTAATGAGCAGACTGGAGCGTTTTTTGACTGGACTGCTTAGTTCACAGAAGGGACTGGAAATGTTTGTCGACTGGACTGTTCAATTTATTGAGCAGACTGGAGCTTTTTTGACTGGACTGCTTAGTTCACAGAAGGGACTGGAAATGTTTGTCGACTGGACTGCTTAGTTTACAGACGAGAATGGAGCAGATTGTTGGCTGGACTGAGTGCAGTGGCGAGTGGTCTGGTCACTGCGATGGTGAGATGCTAACAGCGTATCACCACAAAACCAGCCAGTTTCTGTACGTTGCAGAGGACCTGTATAGAGAAGGAAATCGAGTAGGTGCGAGTAAAGGAGAAGGTCATATTAAAGAGGATACGAAGGATGTATGTGGGAAGGAACGACGCGTCTGGCTCAGGTTGGGGACAAATGGAATGGTTTGCGGTAATAAACTATGCGGTTTTGTAAAATTTGCGTCACGCGGTGGCGCAGTTGTTTGAGGCACTGCGCTACAAGCCGGAAGGTCGCGGGTTCGATTTCCGATGATGCCAGCGGATTTTTTCATTGACATAATCCTTCCGGCCGCACTATGGCCCTGGGGTCGACTCAGTCTCTAACAGAAATGAGCACCAGGAATATTTCCTGGGGGTAAAGGCGGCCGGTGCGTAGGTCTGACAACCTTACCACCTTCATGTGTCAATTGTCTGGAAATCTGGAAGCCTCAACCTCCTGGAACCCTGTGGGCCTGTCCAGGCCTCTACAAGGATTGTTTTACCTTTTCGTAAAATTTATAGGATCTCGTGACTAGGTGGGGAACCACTAGCTTCTCTAGGATGATTTCGAGCTGTGGTGCTAAGTGACAGTAACAGCGGTACCAGATGTGCAAACACACTGCAGCTGCGCAGTCGGGCAGTCTGTAAATCCAATTCCAGCAGTTGTGCATTGATGTATGATTTCGCAGCTTGTCCCGTGTTTACGCTGTGTGCAGGCTGGCCCCAGGCTGCAGCTTAATTCCACGTGAACAAGCACCGCCGCTTGCCTGCCATTTAGTATGGATACCTTCCGTTATGTATAAACCGTTACGTTACTCTAAGCAGAAAAGTGAATTACGTACGTTAACCCTTTAAAGACGAAGCATATCTGTTTTATATAAGGACTCAGTGCGTACCGCGCTGTAAACACTCTCCACTTAGGTTATAAAAACCAATCTCTTAATGTTTTATAAGGCAAAAGTTGCTGTTTGTTCTGAGATCCGTACAAAACACATAAATGCAATGTGGGCACCACGTAGAATTTTTTAATATTAAACCTGGCGGTACGTAAAGTTACCGCCACGCTTTAAAAGATTAAACCAGTATGTTTTCGGGAGACCTCGTCTGAATTTACTAGATAGCAATCGGATCCCGGATAGCTCAGTCGGTATAGTGACGTGGCTACAGCCTGGATGACTGAGGAGTCGTTATTCGATTCCTGGCAGGGCAAAGAGTTTTCGTTCTTGTTCGAAGTCTCTGAATCGACTCTGGTGTACAACGAGATTCTTACTGAAAGAGCACGTGGGCAGAGCCTTCGGGCGTGAAGAAAACTATTCATGAAGTGAGTTAACCCGTTGGTCTGTAAAACTGAATGAAGCTAAACACTTACTACCAGTTAGTGTCGAGATTAAGAATTCGTGGAAGTATTCCGCCATTGCCCCTTTTGCTTTCAAGCTGTGTTGCTGGATTAAGCGCAGAGAGAACAGAAAACGGCAAGTTTAATTAAGTGAACAAAATTGCGTTATTTTGAGTGGAATATGACTGAGGGGGAAAAATGCGTATATGAGCTGTTTCAATTAACCTTTTAAAGCCTAGCGGTAACTTTACATACCACCAGGTTTAACATTAAAAAATTCTACGTGGTTCCCACATTGCGTTTATGTGTTTTGTACGGATCTCAGAACAAACAGCAACTTTTGCCTTATAAAACATTAAAAGGCTGGTTTTTATAACCGAAGTAGAGAGTGTTTACAGCGCGGTACGCACTGAGTCCTTATATAAAACAGATACGCTTCGTCTTTAAAGGGTTAAAAATTCTACGTGGTACCCACATTGCGTTTATGTGTTTTGTACGGATCTCAGAACAAACAGCAACATTTGCCTTATAAAACATTAAGCGATTGGTTTTTATAACCGAAGTGGAGAGTGTTCACAGCGCGGTACGCACTGAGTCCTTATATAAAACAGATACGCTTCGTCTTTAAAGGGTTAAGGCGGCTGGGAAGTATTTTTTATGACTGTGAAACTTGGTCTGTCACATTGAGGGAGAGAGATAGACTTAGTGTGTTCGAGAATTGGGCGCTGAGGGAAGATATTTGGGCCTAAGAGGGACCAGGTAACAAGGGAATAATGAAGACTACATAACAAGGAGCTTTACGATCTGTACTCCTTACCAAATAGTATTCGGGTGATCAAATCAAGAATGAGATGGGCGGGACATGTGGCACGTATGGGAGGAGAGGAGTGATGTGTATCAGAGTTTGGTGGGGAAACCTGGAGAAATGAGATAACCTGGAAGAACTAGGCGTAGATGGGAGGATAATATTAAAATGGATCTTCAAGACGTTGAATGGAGGCCTAGGATGAATTGATCTGGTTCAGGAAGTTTCGGGTTCCATAAAATGTGGGAATTTCTTGACTAGCTGCAGACCTATTAGCTTCTGAAGAAGGACTCTGCTCCATGGAGTTATTTGGTTAGTTACACAATAAAACTTGCAGTACTTACATATTTATTTAGTTACGGTTTACTTAACTTCACTTTTTACAATTTAGTTATCGAGCAGGCTGGGGTAGCAATTATACTCTGGACTTGCGTTCTGCAGCTGGCTGGTTCGAATCCAGACAGGGTAACCGGTATGTTGGCAGAAGTGCTTATGACTTTCCCTAGTACCTCAAGGCAGATTTCTTGATTATACCTCTATTAGACCAGGACCGCGTCCTTGTAAAAGATTTTAAATTCATTTTCCAACAGTAGTCCCATTTCGACGCTGTACAGTGTTGGCAACGTGACGTGTATCTTCAGAACGCTCAGAGAATACTGTACGATACTGAACGATAGGGTGATGAGTGAGTGATGATTTGGTAAGTAAATGGAAGATAGACGCCTGGGCAGAGGGAGACACGGAGGACCTTTGGGCTCTAGGACGGGTCTTTTAGGTCAGTATGTTTGCTTAAGCCTGTGGCATGTAGCCACCAGTTAGCAGGCATATAGGGCCTGAAGCTGATATAAAATCCAAAGTTTGGGCAAGACCCTGAAACAGTTCCATCGATGAAAAGAGCTTTCTACAGGGATGTAATGCCTTGTAGCTTGGTAGGTACTGCCATATTCCGGATAGAAAAAGTACCATGAAGAAATAACGTAGCGCGTTCTTCCGAAACGTCGATGAATTATCTCCCATACAATACGGTATCACATCTTAGAAAACAGTAATTATTAGTCGTTTTCTGGAGAATGTCATATTTCGTATATTTTGATTCATAACTTTGTACTGCGTTGAATTGAATTGACTAGCTAAATAACTCTATGGAGCAGAGGCCTTCTTGAGAAGCTAACAGTTTCTCAGCTAGTCAAGAAATTTCTCGCATTTTATGGAGCCTGGAGGTTCATTACCACATTCACAAGAGCCCGCCACCTGTCCCTATCCTGAGCCAGCTCAATCCAGTCCATGCCCCATCCCACGTCTTGAAGATTCATTTGAATATTATCTTCCCATCTACGCCTGAGTCTCCCAAGTGGTAGCCTTCCTTCAGGTCTCCCCACCAAAATCCTGTATGCATCGCTCTTCCACCATACGTGCTACATGCCCCGCCCATATCATTCTTCTCGAATTGAATTGAATGCTGTCAGTAAAATAATACGTGAATTATCAAACGCTTTGTATTTCCTTTAACAGCTTGAAGCATTTCAACCACCTTTGCTTTTCATCAGATTTAGTATTTTAAATATAACCTGTTGATTATTCGCGATAAAAGCTGAGGTCCTACTTTTTGTGTGTTCATTGAAAAACATTATTAAACTAACGTATGAATACAGGGTGTTCTTTCCCACTTGACCGGTAGGGGCCGGCCTGACGCTCTACTGAGTTTCTGTTAAGACTTTCCAAAGGCTGTTATCACTGCGATCACTTGTACGGTTCCCGTCATCGACTGTTAAACCTCCCCGACACGCGACGTATTATGCAACGCTGGCATATCGTCGGGCGGAGGGTTGAACCGACCTTTATCAGTCAAGCAGGAAAAGAGACACCCTATATATTTACAACTTATTACGCTAGTTCAAATGTAGAGGTAAATACGACATGTTCGGGCCATTTTCTGTGGCCTTCTTCAGGGAGTACTTGTCGCACAAGGGTCATATTTAGAGTTGAAATACAAAGCGTCGTTTTTCAGTGGCATAAAACAACGATGAGTACAATATGTGTATACGCACATACATACAGTGTGACAGGTAAAATATATATTTTTCTGTAATTTGAGCGTGACGTTTGCATATCAACATCCTGTCTTCCAGTCAAATATCTGATTGCTAGTCCTGTGACTGGCTGAGATGCGGTGTCATTGGAAGAACACCGATATTAACCCTGTAAAGACGAAGCGCATCTGTTTTATATAAGGACTCAGTGCGTACCGCGCTGTAAACACTCTCCACTTCGGTTATAAAAACCAATCTCTTAATGTTTTATAAGGCAAAAGTTGCCGTTTGTTCTGAGATCCACACAAAACACATAAACGCAATGTGGGCACCACGTAGAATTTTTTAACCCTTTAAAGAAGAAGCGTATCTGTTTTATATAAGGACTCCGTGCGTACCGCGCTGTAAACACTCTCCACTTCGGTTATAAAAACCAATCTCTTAATGTTTTATAAGGCAAAAGTTGCTGTTTGTTCTGAGATCCACACAAAACACATAAACGCAATGTGGGCACCACGTAGAATTTTTTAACCCTTTAAAGAAGAAGCGTATCTGTTTTATATAAGGACTCAGTGCGTACCGCGTTGTGAACACTCTCCACTTCGGTTATAAAAACCAATCTCTTAATGTTTTATAAGGCAAAAGTTGCTGTTTGTTCTGAGATCCACACAAAACACATAAACGCAATGTGGGCACCACGTAGAATTTTTTAACCCTTTAAAGAAGAAGCGTATCTGTTTTATATAAGGACTCAGTGCGTACCGCGCTGTAAACACTCTCCACTTCGGTTATAAAAACCAATCTCTTAATGTTTTATAAGGCAAAAGTTGCTGTTTGTTCTGAGATCCGTACAAAACACATAAACGCAATATGGGCACCACGTAGAAATTTTTAACCCTTTAAAGAAGAAGCGTATCTGTTTTATATAAGGACTCAGTGCGTACCGCGTTGTGAACACTCTCCACTTCGGTTATAAAAACCAATCTCTTAATGTTTTATAAGGCAAAAGTTGCTGTCTGTTCTGAGATCCACACAAAACACATAAACGCAATGTGGGCACCACGTAGAATTTTTTAACCCTTTAAAGACGAAGCGTATCTGTTTTGTATAAGGACTCAGTGCTTACCGCGCTGTAAACACTCTCCACTTCGGTTATAAAAACAAATCTATTAATGTTTTATAAGGCAAAAGTTGCTGTTTGTTCTGAGATCCGTACAAAACACATAAACGCAATGTGGGCACCACGTAGAATTTTTTAATGTTAAACCTGGTCGTATGTAAAGTTACCGCTAGGCTTTAAAAGGTTAAGTTAGTAAACCCATTCTTTCTTACGTTTCTTTCCTTTAGTGTGTAAATGTAGCTACGTTTGCAACATTACAATCGATCCCTTTAATGATGATGATGATGATGATGATGATGATGCTAATGTAGAAGCACAAAAGAGTTTAATACTGCAGACAGCGCTGTATGCACCATTAACAGTACGTGCAGAATTGCTGCGACGCTGTGTACCCCAGAAACGTGGTCTGTTTCAGGTATATAAGTGTGAATACCCTGCATAAAGGAGACGATGATGATGATGATGATGATAGTAATAATAATAAACTGTGAAGTATTAGGCGTAGTGCCTGTTCTTTATCCCTCAAGGTGAAACTGGTCCTTCCATGTTTTCCTCAGACGTCCTGTGTGTCACTTCCCCTTTGGCCCGTATTTCAGTGCCTGTTTGGGTAACCTGACAGTGTCCATTCTCTCTACGTGCTGTAGCCACTCTCGTTTGTACTGTTTTATTTCCAAAACAATGTCCTGCATTCCAAGTTTCTCCCTGACGGATTGATTTTTCTCCCTGTCAAATTTACTGACTCCTAATGAATGACTTAAAAAATTTCATTTGTGCTGCTTCCAGCCTTTGTTCATGTTGATCCCGTTAAATAATATATAAATCCTCGGCGACCTCTCTGACATGCAGTGTTCATGCTACGTACGTTTGTACATAGAAGTGTCGGGATTATTGATTCTTTGTTAGATAACTGAGGAAGCACGTCGACTTTTTCTTTCTTCCCAGCACTTGCAAAATGGGCTAAAGCCGCATCGTCTGACATCCTCTTTTACTTGGTCATATCCTTGTTTTATTTTGACATTATTTAGTAGCTATTCTATAAATTTAATACACCAGTAGCCTGATTTCTTCTGTATTTTGCGTATCTCTTAAACTAAACTGAGAGCGAAAGTATCACTTTGAATTTTTTTTTTTTGGAATTCATCCCGTTGCGGAATATCACATTAAAACTGACACACGTACTGCTATCAGCCGCAAAAAATTTTATTAGGTCTGTCAATATGTGCTACATGTTTCGGTCTTGTAGACCGTCCTCAGGAATTTTAACCCTTTAAAGGCGAAGCGTATTTGTTTTATACAAGGATCCAGTGCGTACCGCGCAGTAAACTCTCCACTTCGGTTATAAAAACCAATCTCTTAATGTTTTATAAGGCAAAAGTTGCGGTTTGTTCTGAGATCCGTACAAAACACATAAACGCAATGTGGGCACCACGTAGAATTTTTTAATATTAAACCTGTTGTTATGTAAAGTTGCCCCTAGGCTTTAAAAGGTTAATATATCTGAATTTGAAACTCAAATAAAACCCCCACAAGCAACTCACGGTACCCAGGTGCTACCTTCAAAAAAACTGCAAATATATCATCAACTACTGGGGAAAACCAAAAGAAAATACACATCGGATCTTCTCCAAAATATTTCTCCAAAATCCAAGCTATCAAATTAATCATACTAATTTTATGACTAAAAGCGTTGGTTTTAATCTTACAGGTAAAGCTGTATTTTATAAAATGGAATGGTTTAACTTAATACTCAAATATTAACCATATATACAAACAGTTGTTCTACAAAACTGTAATGCCTGCATGGAATCTCATAGGCAATGACTCTTCTTATATCATCTCTTGTATTTAAGCCTGATGACAATCACATGGGTGATCGAAACATGTTGCCTTGTATTTTATTGTATAAATAACAATCTATATTGAAGTTGTGAGGACGGTTTTTATCTTATATTTAAACCATATATATATATATATGTTTCCTGCCTACGTGCCCTGCGGCAGGGAATAATCTCCCATCCTTCACACTGTTTCGCAATCCATCACTCTATTTGTTGTTTCTGTTTTGTATCTAAACTCTTTGCACACTGGACAGGATTCCTTGCACCACTGTAATTCCTCCTACAGCGCTGCTACGTGTTTTTCTACAAAACATGCCAATCGGAATTTGACCTTCTTTTTCCCAGGAGAGGGACTTTTTGGTGCCACAGAAGAGCGGAAGGGAGAGATATATAGTGCTGACTTAAAGGATGCCAAGAGGAGAGATTGGGAGCCTAGTTCGCTGCTGTAGAAACACTGTAGTCGTTCTGCGCCACCACCTCTAGCATCACAGTGTGTGCCGCTTGTGGGAGTACCTTTCGTTCGGCACTACACAGTAATTTCGGTTAGCCTGTTTGTATTAAGCCGAAGCATTGCCGAAAGATTTATTGCTTGTCTTTATGATTTAATTTTGTCCTGCATTAAGTGTACGAGGTATTAGAACATATTTGTCTTCACAGCACTTATTCTAATCTCCATACCAGCGACTAACGAAACTTCTTTCATAAATAATTCAATTCAATTCAGTTCAATTCTAGTTTATTAATGTGCCAAGCCTGCAGCCAGAAGGCCAATTACAGAAACAGCACAACAGAAATAATAACGGGTAATGAACAGGACACAAATGAAACAGACGCAACAAAGAACAAAAAACAAACAAACAAACAAACAAAAGAATAATCTTTATGTTCGTCATCCCAGTTGGCGCATAAATACAGGATACTTTCTCAAAGAAATAATCAGCCAAATTAACTTCCTGTCAATTTGATTTTCATTTCAGAGCTACCAAGTTTCGTCTTTTATGAAGCCATATTCAGGTTCTTCGTATCCAAAAACAGAATAGGCTGTAGGTAATCACAGGGGAAGGCCTTCTCCTTTATAAGTGTAAACATCTTTTATACAATATAAAAATAATTGTATAAGAAGGTAGAATATGATATAAGGGTGAAATGACATTAAAATAGATAAAAAGCATAAAAACTACAAGAAGTATAAAATCGCCGACCGGGAGGCAGAGGGCGATATTAGTGCTGCAGTGGCATCTGTGTTCCGCCGTAATGAACTAAAATGTAATTAAGAGGAAGCTGGTTGTGACTGATTATTTCTTTGAAAAGAATATTTAAATAATTAATTAGAAAACCATATTATATTAATGTAAAATGTCACACCTAGGTGTGATGATGATTCAATACAATTCAATTTAATTCAGTTACCATTCATTAAAGTAAGAGTTCACAGGACAATGGCCAATTATAGAACTAGCACAAAATAATAATAATAATAATAATAATAATAATAGACTAGAAAAGAATAATATTGACTAGAAACTTACTTGCCCTAAGCGCCAGAAACTAGGTACGCCACTCGATAAAAACGAAAATTTATCTGACATTTTTTCGGGAACTTCCGACAATCAGACATACTGACCCACAGCGAAGTTCACATTGGCCAGAGCTACAAACGGATGTCGCAAGACCGCAGTTAGATTTCATATGCAGGCTTCACATAAACTTGATTAACTGGGAATTTGTGCACATTGTCGCCATCACAGTTTAAACATTGTTGTTACAAAATATTTGTGGTAGTGTGGCAGAACGTCTATCCACACATATCAGTCTCGAGTATGGCCTAGTAACTTTAACACTTTACTGCTTTTGATCGAATTATACGGACTTATGCTCCTCCCTCAGTCTATTTTAAACACAAATTGTTAACCTTAGCATCACATGAAATAGGTCGAAACATGTAGTTCTGTGTAATAAATAAAATATAATTTTGTTTGGACGGATTTTGACTTGATTTCTTGTTTCTTAAAGGGCGAGAGCTTACTAAAGGGGAATAATTCATGTTAGTTTATTGACTGAACAAATAAAACGAGATGGTGGTACAAGAATTTAAAGAGGACTAGGTAATTTGGGTGGAAGTGGCTTGGAGGAGGATTGAAAAGACTAGCGGTAACTTTACATCCGACAAGGTTTAACATTAAAAAATTCTACGTGGTGCCCACATTGCGTTTATGTGTTTTGTACGGATCTCAGAACAAACAGCAACTTTTGCCTTATAAAACATTAAGAGAATGGTTTTTATAACCGAAGTGGAGAGTGTTTACAGCGCGGTACGCACTGAGTTCTTATATAAAACAGATTACGTTTCGTCTTTAAAGGGTTAAGGGAGGTTTTATTTTGCCATGATAGTGGAATTTTTGACTTCAGTTTTAAAGGGAAGTTCCTTCACGGGTTGAACAAAACTGACGGAACGGGTGAGTGAAAGAATGAGGGAATGAAAGAGAATGGAAAACCGAGCAGAGTATGCGGTGGGTGAGATGCTATATAATAATAGCCTTTTATGGTTCTCATGCTTCTGAACACTCGCTCGACAGCCTCAAGGTTGTGAAGGGTTTATTGTCATGCAAAATAGAGAGAAATAAACCATGCTAGAATTGCATGTTGGTTGAAAATCAAATGTTCTCCGTTGTGAAACAGGGAGCAGAGTGGAAAAATTGGAAGAAAATTGAGAGAGTATTGAACAGTCTGAAGTGTCTCGATACAAACACAACATGCAGTAAACTTAATTTCTGTCGTATTCCATTTCAATAACGAAATTTACAAACTCGGAGGAAACTCATCAGCGTACGCTAAACCATTTACACACGTAACTCAACCAGATCCTCAAGAGAAAGTTCTGAGTAGTGCTTTTGCTACCTGTCGATGTTTAACCTTTTAAAGCCTAGCGGTAACTTTACATACCACCAGGTTTAACACTAAAAAATTCTACGTGGTGCCCACATTGCGTTTATATGTTTTGTACGGATCTCAGAACAAACAGCAACTTTTGCCTTGTAAAACATTAAGAGATTGGTTTTTATAACCGAAGTGGAGAGTGTTTACAGCGCGGTACGCACTGAGTCCTTATATAAAACAGATACGCTTCGTCTTTATCCTTTTAAAGCATAGCGGTAACTTTACATACTACCAGGTTTTAATATTAAACAATTCTACGTGGTTCCCACATTGCGTTTATATGTTTTGTACGGATCTCAGAACAAACAGCAACTTTTGCCTTATAAAACATTAAGAGATTGGTTTTTATAACCGAAGTGGAGAGTGTTTACAGCGCGGTACGCACTGAGTCCTTATATAAAACAGATACGCTTCGTCTTTAAAGGGTTAATTTTGTTATTACACTCAGATGCACACTTTCTCCTCCTTCCTGCGTTGTTAACAACAACTAAATTCTGACTCCTTTTCCCTACATTTTGTGTTGCTTGCTGTGCCTTTCTTCTGTTACTGTAGTGCCACAAAATTGGAGTGGCGCCAGCTGGTCTCGAACCGAGATAGGCACAGATTTTGTAACTGTTACAATGGACCGTCTGGTAGCCATCGCAGGTGTTACTGGTCATATTAAAAGAGCACAGTGCCTGTATCTTTTCGCGGGATCGAACCGCTAGTTTACCGGCTAGCGTGTCACCACCACCGAATGTATTTTGCTTAGCTAAGCGGATCGCTTTAGGTAGGTATGTTCCTAACTCCATATCTACGGCCGGCTATCTCGGGCTATCGCAGGGAAGTGTGCCGGAATCGACTACCTCACTCTAATAACGCACGCCGAAATGCTCTATACGTATATTAGAAAGGAGCATAGATATCGTATCTGGGGAAGGTGGTTCTAACCGATGGTTCTGCCACTGAGCTGATACAGGTTCAGCAGTTCAAACATTAATATTTGTTCTGCTGAATGTGTAATTTGATATTGTGTTCTTATATTACTTTTTGATATACCCCTGAGGATGACATCTTGCTGTCGAAACATGTGTAGGGGTCTTTAGTATAGGTTATATATGTATTTTGTGTAGAGCATTAGTTGGTTGTTATGAAGATTCACTACTAGATGTTCGGTGGACATAGATAAAACAGTTCTCATCAAAGTTGATTTCTCCCTGCAAGACAACACGGTGTCGTGAGCAATAAAACCACAATCTAAAATCCGTAGATGACAAAGCAGAACTCGATTACAAAAATAACGTCTTTTGAAAACACATTTATAATAAGAAATTCAGGGTAACCTATATTAACCCTTTAAAGACGAAGCTTATCTGTTTTATATAAGGACTCAGTGCGTACCGCGCTGTAAACACTCTCCACTTCGGTTATAAAAACCAATCTCTTAAGGTTTTATAAGGCGAAAGTTGCTGTTTGTTCTGAGATCCGTACAAAACACATAAACGCAATGTAGGCACCACGTAGAATTTTTTAATGTTAAACCTGGTGGTACGTAAAGTTACCGCTAGGCTTTAAACGGTTAAGTAAGCTTGTAATGGGCATGTAGTGTCAGGAAGTACTTTGCAAGGTGAACTGAGAATTTCGTCAATGGGAGTGGTCGTGAATTATTTTCGGTCACAGTCCCATTGATTTTTTGGCGGGATTTTTGGGAATGAGAAAAACATGTAAAGATAACCAATCTGCAGGCCAAGAATTGAAGCCAGGACCTGAAAAATGTGAATGAGTGTGCTGCATACACTGCAACCATCGGTAATTAATTAATTAATTAATTAATTAATTAATTAAGTATATATTTATATTGCTTAAATCTTCTTGTTTCAATATTCTGAAGAGATCACCCTTTTTGGACAGCCTCTGTATTATCAGTGCAGTCAGCTGAACATTGAATTTACCAGTGACAAAATGAAGCAAATAATTAATTTTGAGTCAGTAAAATAATAGATTATTCACTCGCCCACTCAGTTATTTAATGGATGGGCCGTTACTCAGCCGGGTAGTTTGTTATCCAGTTATAAAGTCAAACATTCGTCCGGTTCTTCATTAAATCAAAGAGGAAATAATTTTCCTGCAGTCAGACAAAAATTGTCGTCGTCGTTTCCCAGTCCTTCCCTCTTCTACCTGTTCACAGCAGGTGTCGAGGTTGTTTTCACTTGATCACACTCAGACACACACCACAGTCGGTAGGACCCCTCTGGACGAGGGATCGGCCCGTCGCAGAGACCTCTACCTGACAACACAAACACTGTACAAGAGAGAAACATCCATGCCCCCGGTGGGATTCGAACCCACGACCCCAGCAAGCGCTGGACAGCAGACCTACGCCTTACACCACGCGTCCACTGGGGTTGGCGTCAGTCAAGAATCAATCACTTTAATGAGTCATCCGGCCGAATAATCAGTCAACATATCTCCATGTGGTAACCCAGTGGCCGCGCGGTCTAAGGTGTAGGTCTGCGGCCGAGCGCTTGCTGGGATCGTGGGTTCGAATCCTGCCAGGGTGATGGATGTTTGTCTCTTGTACAGTGTTGTGTGTTGTCAGGTAGAGGCCCCTACGACGGGCCGATCACTCATCCAGGGGATTCATACCGAGTGTGGTGTGTCTGAGTGTGATCTTGAAGCTTCGATACTGAAGAGGCCCTGGCCCACTGGGGGCTGTTGTGCCACTGGAAGAAGAAGAATTTCTTCATTTAATCCGAATATTCAGCAGTCAAATGCTCTGTTACTTGATCAGACAGCTGATCTCCAGCCACTAAATACAGTCATACATATCGGCAGCCTTTCAGCACGCCTTCCAGTCGTCAACCTGCCAGTGACATGTGCAATAGACCGAATAATATAAATTTGCCAGTACCACATAAAACACGGTAAGCCGATTTCTACACATCACAGTAGATGACAATTTCAGACAGTGCTGAATGCAATTTCGGCCCCTCTGATATGACAGTATTAATTATGGATTGATAACTGCCCGGTGGGAACTGCGCCACAAATCTGTATTCATTCATTTTGCAGGTGACAGTTTGCTGCATGTTACAGTGTATTAATTGAGACATATAGGACAGTACACCTGTGGGAGCGGCCTGCAGATCTTAAAGGGGCTGCATTCCACGCTTATAGAAGCAAATATCCGAAATGTCTGCTGTCTTATGTTCAGGCGATCTTTTCTTTTATCCTATGTTGAAATTGTGTCCGCCTTTCCGGTTCTTCGCCAGTATGCTAACAGTAACGTCTTTTTTAGAAATCACAATATTCAGTGCAAAAAATGCACTATTTTGTTTCCAGATACAATTTCCAGAAAAAAGATATAGTGCATTTTTTGGACAGAATATTGTGATTTGATTATCGACAAGACACGGTAGGAAGAAAATAAAACACTTTTTGAAGTTTTACACAGAATTGTGTTCTGAAAGTAAAAATTAAACAACGTTAGGAAGTAAGAAGGTACTGCCATGGGCATTTTTAATCTCGGAACCAGATGCAAATGATTAACCTTTTAAAGCCTAGCGGTAACTTTACGTACCACCAGCTTTAACATTAGAAAATTGTACCTGGTGCCCACATTGCGTTTATGTGTTTTGTACGGATCTCAGAACAAACAGCAACTTTTGCCTTATAAAACATTAAGAGACTGGTTTTTATAACCGAATTGGAGAGTGTTTACAGCGCGGTACGCACTGATTCCTTATATAAAACAGATACGGTTCGTCTTTAAAGGGTTACTCAGCTTCACGCACCGTCCGGTTTACGCTTTGGGATAGAGCTGCGGCACCTATTAGATAGAAAGACAAGTATGTACCATAAACCGCGCACTGTGACCACTGCCTCTGTCAAGAATCGAAATTCTATGGTTCGGTTCAGGCCACTGTGTGTTACTGTAAATATACTCGAATGGGAAATGCATTCGTCATTTGCCAAATGTGGCGAGTTAGAGGTTTCAGCATTTTTGCCTGACGCTGCGTCACTGTAGTGTATTGTATTAGGACAGATCTACAGTTAAAGTACAGGATGTTTCAAAAGTCGCTTTACAAATTGGACATGCTCGAACAATTCCTCTTTCCACAATTTGGCGAAGAGGACCACGAAGGACGCTTGCACTTCCAGCAAGACGGCGCACCCCCTCGTTACCACAGAGACGTCCACAAGTGCCTCAAAACCGTTTTCCCAGGTCGGTGGATTGGTCGAGCGGCGCCGATACCATGGCCATCTCGTTCCCCCGATCTTACTGCGCTGGAGTTTCTTTTGTGGGGTTTTGTCGAAGGCGGAGTGTACGTGCCAACTTTACCTGCAAATGTCGCATAGCTACGAATTCGAATTGCCGCTGCAGTTGCAGAAGTGACGCCAGAGATGCTACGTCGCTTGTGGGAAGAAACTGAATAGAAGTGGGACGTCTGCCACATTACAAATGGAAGTCATATCGAACCATAACTGTGCGAGGTAAAACCTGAAGTGTTTGCCTACCTGCTTAACGTTTAAAAATATTGTGCACGTCCTGTATATAAATTTATATAAGCTTTCCAAGTTGTAAAGCGACTTTTGAAACACCCTGTGTGATGTTAGTAGATTCCTGAAAAAGAAAACAGTGGTGTTCCTTCACATTTGGACACTTCTGACTCGCCGGATCATTTTTTCCGTTACTTTGATCGACTTAAAATACTGATATCGACATCTCGACAAAAATTTGGGGGCGGAGTTGAAACAGGCATTAATTTCAGATTTTATGGTATCCACGCTGTGCAGATTCTTACAATCAACACATCAACCAACTTATGAACACAATAGAATGCATTCAGAAGCAATTATAAAACCCCACATGTTTCGGTATCGGGGTGCCATCATCAGGGATTTATTCTTAACAAAGCAGTAACAAAGGCCAACGGCTAATCTAAGTATTGTGTATTCCTTCTTAAAATGATTAAAATATTGAAATTATAAAATACGCAAAGTTAATAATCATAAAATTATGTTGTTTTAAATTTAAAATTTTTAAAGTGAGCCGTTCCAGCCGGAAGTGTCCAGTTGTGTACGCCTCTGTATAGTGCACGGGTACGAACACCTGTCTCTGTCTATATGACCCGAAGGGATAGTGTCCCGATAGAGCGTGTGAAGGGTGTCGTGTGGGGGCCGTGGGGTGTATCAGACATTCAGATACTCGGCGAAGTTTTCTTCAGCGGGTCAAGGAACAAATTACAGAATTTCGAGTTCACTTTTCTCGGTATTGAACATGCTTGATCCCCTTGGTTTTGACCCATCAGTATGCTACAAGAAAGTACATTCAAGCAAAGTGTGGATTTTCTCTTTAATGAAGAAATTACCCTTAATGTTAGTCGGCTTTTGTGCTTAGTGTGGCGAACTGCCTGGCTCGTTTACGGCACCTGGTTGGAGTTATCTTCCGCCAGTCAGGAGGCTGATTGGCTTCTCGCTTCGGTTGTCAATTAACCAATCAGATGTTCATTCATCTAGTTTGGTTGTTCTGTCACGTACGTCTGCCCTTTCTGTAGTCTGTTGTTCAACAATTTTTTCTTATAGTCTGTCGGTAATTCAGTCAGTTGTTTGGTAGTTCTGCTGTGTATGTCTGTCAGTTGGACTTTATCCTTCCCGCTGTGTTTATAGGATTAAACAAACAACGCCACACCTTCCGGCTGACACACCCTGTATTTGATAGTTATTTATACACCAAAAGTTTCGACCACTCAATCATCATCAGGTGTACAGTACAAAAAATTAAATCCAAGGTAAAAGTGTAAACTTTTTATGAGATCTCGCAGAAGTTGTACAATTTAACCTTGGATTTTGTTTTTTTTTTTTACTGTACACCTGATGATAGGATGATCGAAACGTGTAGTGTGCAAATAATTGTCAAATACAGGATGTGTCACAAGGAACGGATGGCGTTTTTGTTTCTGGCTGTCGTTTTTGTAGTCGGTTGTTCAGCGAGTTGGGCTTGGAATCCGTCTGTTTTTCAGCCATTTCAGTGGCCGTTCGGCTATATCTGTCTCTCCTTTCTCTAGTCGGGTTTTCGGTAAGTTCTTCTTTCAGGCTGTCTGGTTTTCAGTCAGTCGGTCTGTCTGTCGTCAGTTTACGCACTCGCCTAGGCAGTCGTACTCTTCCTTAGTCAAGCAGATATTTCAACAGTTTATTTCTTTTCTCGCACTTTATCTATTTGTCCATCCGCCAACTCGTCAATAGAAAGTTACAAATGTAAATATTGGAAAAATAAACTGTTTCGTTTCGTAGACCTTCCCTCTTCTACCTACCTGTTCACAGCAGGTGTCGAGGTTGTTTATTTTCACTTGATCACACTCAGACACACACCACAGTCGGTAGGACTCCTCTGGACGAGGGATCGGCCCGTGGCAGAGACCTCTACCTGACAACACAAACACTGTACGAGACAACCATGCCCCCGGTGGCATTCGAACCCACGATCCCAGCAAGCCCTCGGCCGCAGACCTACGCCTTAAACCGCGTGGCCACTGGGATCGGCCACGATGAAATGTACTGACCAAAAAAAAAATTTACAGTGTATGCTGTCAGAAGGAAAACAAGATACAGGATAACTTAGGAATAGATGGAAAGAGAAATTTGTTTTCCGGAACTCTGAATGGGTTTCATTACAGTCAGCCCTTAGGGGTGACGAAGGGGAAGCTGAGAGTATAATTGCATCTCTTCTTATCTTGTGACCACGCAGAGACTTTATTACACTGAATGCTGGCCTCGCTGTGTCTAATGCTGCCTCCAGCAGTTGCTGTTCGAAAGATCTACAATTTTGTGGCGCTGTACAGGCAGTGTCAAAGCTGCATATGCCTCGGCGGGATTTGTTTCCAGACCGGATGCTAACGCGCAAGAAAACAAATTTGACAAGTATATCAAAGAACTTTGCTAGCAAAGGGAGTGGAGCTGCAGTGTAGACGCTAACAAGCACGTAGCTCCCCACGTACACGAGTTGCGCCTCTGTGGCACAGAACATCAAAATAAGTTCCGTCTCCCGAGCAACGGAACGCAAATTCACATCATGCGCGTGATTTCCAAGCCAAGACTCCGGCCGTAATCGTGGATCGCGATATGTTTTGCGTCGTGGAGTTAAAGTTACTGCAAAAGTGTAACACACGCTGCAGAAGTCATACACAGGATTTCCCAAAGCGTTCCTTGTTGTGTTTATTATTATTATTATTATCATCATCATCCTTATCATCGTCGTCGTTGTCGTCGTCATCATCATCATCATAATCATCATCAACATCATCATCATCATCATCTCCTCTATGCAGGATATTCACACTTATACACCTGAAACAAACTATGTTTCTAGGGTATACAGTGCCGCAGCTATCCCGCGCATACTGTTAATGGTGCGTATAGCGCTGTCTGCAGTGTTAAACTCCTTTGCGCTTCTACATTAGCACTTCCCGCAGTGTGTGTGCTGTGCCCAATGCAGCTGTTTTCTGTAGTTCCTTGATATCGTGCTTTCCCGGTACGCTGCTCAAGTATTTTCTGAAGGATTTTGAAATGGTTCCAGTTGTTCCTATTATAACTGGCGTCACCTTGTTTTTACGTTCCACATGCGCTGTATTTCTGTTATAAGGTCTTTATATTTTAGAATCTTCTCGGCTTCTTTCTTTATCATATTTCTGTCTCCCGGGATTGCTACATCAATTAACATACATGTTCGTTCTTCATTATCCCGGATTATGATGTCCGGTTTACTGTTGGGGATGGCTCTGTCGGTTTGCACTTGTTGATTCCATAATATGGTTACTTTGCCCACTTCACTTGTTTCTACTGATGCTGGTAATTTATTATTATTATTATTATTCATTTACTGTAGATAAGGAGTGTACAAATTTTCCGGAAAACTAGGAGCCACTTCAAAATTATGGGCATCAGAAGGATAAAGATATGAAGCGAATTCCATATTGGAAACACACAAATATTAGTCGCCACCGTATAAGATTTAGTCGCCACGGCGACCTGGCGTCCGGGACTTGTGCACGCCTGCTGTAGATGGAAACTTTCATGTAGTCAGCTGGAAAAGCTACACGATAAATTATTTTGTGACGTTAGAATTAATAAACAATAAGCAGCAAAACTAAATACACTTTCTGGCATTTTCGTGTGCATTGAACTAACTAACTAACTAACTAACTAACTAACTAACTAACTAACTAACTAACTAACTAACTAACTAACTAACTGACTGACTGACTGACTGACTGACTGACTGGCTGGCTGGCTGGCTGGCTGGCTGACTGACTAGCTAACTAACTAGCTAACTAACCGACTAACTAGCTAACTAACTAACTGACTGACTAGCTGACTGACTGACTAACTAACTAACTGACTGGCTGACTGACTAATTAACTAACTGACTGACTAACTAACTAAGTTACTCCATGGAGCACAGGCCTTCTTGAGAAGCTAACAGTTTCTCAGCTAGTCAAGAAATTCCCCGCATTTTATGGAACCCGAAGGTTCATTACCGCCTTCACAACAGACCGCCGCCTGTCCCTATCCTGAGCCAGCTCAATCCAGTCCATGCCCGCCCATCCCACTTCTTGAAGATCCATTTTAATATTATACTCCCACCTACGCCGGGGTCTCCCAAGTGGTCGCCTTCTCTCAGGTCTCCCCACCAAAATCCCGTATGCATTGAATTGCTTATATGGCGGTATTAATGTATAAGGTACAGTTTCCGTGGTGGGTTTGTAACACGTGTTGAATTCTTGAAGGCCCCATCGAGTTGTCTGACAGCAGGATTTCCGTCGCAAGTTTTTTCTCTGAAGTTTCCTCATCTGGCGACCAAGGAAAATGTTGTGATTTCAGGCTTCTGGGATATTACGCAGCGTAGAGTGGTAACTCTTTACCGACGCTTCCGGACACCGTATGTGTCCCATCTTCAAGGGTCAAGAAATGCGGACTTCTTGACCCATGCAGATGGGACCGATAGGTTGTCCCGAAACGCCGGTAAATAATTAGAATACTATGATGCGTAATATGCCAGAAGATAGCAGAGCTTAAATAAGGTAATTGTATTTAGGCCAACGTCCAAGTGAGAGAGAGAGAGACAGAGAGAGAGACGAAAATGAGTTAGAAATATTAACCCTTTAAAGACGGGATGTACTCTGTTTTATATAAGGACTCAGCGCGTACCGCGCAGTAAACACTCTCCACTTCGGTTATAAAAACCAGTCTCTTAGTGTTTTATAAGGCAAAAGTTGCTGTTTGTTCTGAAATTCGTACAAAACACATAAACGCAATGTGGGCACCACGTAGGATTTTTTAATGTTAAACCTGGTGGTACGTAAAGTTACCGCTAGGCTTTAAAAGGTTAAGAAGTCAGAAATAAAACTCGCAGCACACATACGCTAAGATGGGCCGAAATATACTGGAGACGTATTGAAAAGCAGTTGAATGTTTTTCTTTTATTTGTATTGATTGAATTGGACACAGAGTGTAGAGGTGTGATATTATACGGCTACAGTGTTTATTTGTATTGATTGAATTGGACACAGAGTGTAGAGGTGTGATATTATACGGCGACAGCATTTATTTTCCGACTTACGGCTGTGACGTCGTGCGTTATGGTACTTTTGTTTCTGTAATTGCCATACCGCCTTCATCTGGAGGAATAAGCAGTGGGTCACGCTGTAATGCCGGCTGCTGTGGAACCGAATTTGCAATAAGGCTCTTTGTTTTGCTGTTAATCACTTCCTGTGTCCCCAGTGTTGAGTGTCCGGTAGGGAAACGTGGCGGAAAGGGACCGCTTGGGAAACGTGTGTAGATGTAAGGATAATATTAAATTGGATCTTAAGAAAGTATAATGGAAAGATATGGCATGGATTCACATGGGTCGGGTTAGGGACAGACGGCGGGCTGTTGTGAACATGGTAATAGACACTGGTTTTCCCACACGTGCGAGGAATTTCTTGGCAATTTGAGGAAATACCATTTTCTCAGCAAGGGTTCTGTTCCTTGTAATTTACTTATTTAATCAATTATCTGCTTCAATAAACATTGACTCTAAAATTTACACTCATAACGGGAGTTTTTTTTCGCGTAATTGCTTAAATTTAAAAAATTTACTCCGTTTCCTTTTTGGTAGAAAAACTTTTGAAGGACGATAAAGGAAAACGTTCGGGTGGAACTTCTGTGCGTGAAAACCATTTTCGAAACATAATACTGCCGTTTTAGAGAAGTCAGAGTAAACTGGCTTAGCAACCTGAGGTACAAAAACATCTGTAAAATAAGCATACATTTTCGGTTCACCTAAAAGCGCTTGTAAACTGCTGAAATTGTACCACCCTGAAGCACATACTGTGGGGACGGAAGTGGTAATAGTCTAATAAAAGATACTTTTACTCAGCCTTCCCTCTTCTACCTACTTGTTCACAGCAGGTGTCGAGGGTTTTTGTGATTTCATTTGATCACACTCAGTCACACAACACAGTCGGTAGGACTTCTCTGGACGAGGGATCGGCTCGTCGCAGAGACCTCTACCTGACAACACAAACACTGTACAAGAGATAAAAATCCATACCCCCGGTGGGATTCGAACCCACGATCCCAGCAAGTGCTTGGCTGCAGACCTACGCCTTAGACAGCGCGGCCACTATCATCGGCCCTATTATAAGATACCAGTGGAAAAATCCTATTGCAAGTCTAACATCGTGGACTCCTTGACCCTTCAAATGGGAGAGATAGATTTGCCCGAAACGTCGGTAAGAATCTACCATTCTGAGCTGCGTACAGTCCCAAGAAATCGTAGTTCTTTTTAACGGGAATTCCCTTGTAAGTGAAAGTATGTACATATCGAGTCTGGTAGTTGACGCCATCTCTAAGACACTGAGAGTAACTACATGCTTTGCGAGTGCATAATGTGCGCCCTTACCCCTTCGACAATACACCGTCTTACATTGTTATTGTACTACGTGATACCACGGTTTGGCCTGTAGAAAATGAAACAGCACTCAAGATGGCCTGTTTTTGTGAAGAGATTCGAAAACTTGGTGTCCGGTGTCGCTGTCCGTTGAGGGCTTACTTGGCACACACCATGTGCAACACAGACCCCTGAACTGAAGGAACGAGTTCGAAGTTTTACTTGATGATTGGCACACATTTACATTTATTTTTCAACACCGTTATATTTAATAATTGCCAGTCAGTGACATTACTAGTACACTGGTATCAGTGAGTAGTTTGCGAACATGGCGTGAGGATTCCCCGAATTCCTTAAACAACTGCCTTCGTTCATGGCGGGCCTTCCTCTGTTGCTCCTTTCAGCCAGTTTTGTTTGCTAACCCCCATTCCTGTCTTCAAACCCTCTCTTTTTTTGAACTCCCTCTGTCCGTCGAACAATCTCCTTTTTCAATTGATCTTCGTAACAGATCCCACAACAGTCACCATGTGCGCACCCAGAAATGTCCTGGGTAGGCGGGGCTGACCCTGAGGCTATACACAATTTATGTTTCATTTTAAAAATTATGTCATGCAAATCGTGTTGTAAATACAGCATAACACTGTCTGCAATTGCAGTTAAATACATACGAATATAACTAAATATTTTGTGACTCAATCACAGTGTCCTGTCTTGTTTTTTTTAAATTGTATTAATTTATCTTTCAAAATTCTAATGTGTTATTCATCAGCCATGTTCAATGGCTGATTTCGGCTGAAGGGGAAATCACTTAAAAACTTTATATAAGTCTTAATCTCTACAAAATATGTGTTTTTGAAATTGCGGTTTTTGGGGGTTTTGGAAGGGTTGCAAACCGGCAGCCCCCCCCCCCCCCTCCTTGGGTGTGCCTCTGACAGTAACCACTGAAGGAAATGAGTGAAGTGAGAAGGTTGGAGTGTCAGAGGGTCCTTTCTCATGCAGGGTTCGGACACAAAATTAAAAAATGTCCACTTCTGACGCTGGAGGGGGGGGAGGGGGGGCCGACCGGGACTCGAACCCATTCAGTGTTCGGCTACAACGGAATACGGCACTGAACTACATCGTAGTCTATTCGTTCCTCATGAGATGACAGACAGAGGCAGAAGAAAAGAGAAAGGGAGGTCTATATTGATGATGATGATGGGAAAGAAGATGAATTAGCAGCCAATGATCTTGACGATCTACTGCCGGAACAGAAGTCTGGAAAGACATTCTTGAGACGCCTTTTCGATGTGCCCACTGAAGCGTCTATCGCAGATAAGGCAAGAAGGGTTGACAAAACATCTACAAGGTCAAAAGTTGCTGGAAAATCCAATGTCTCAAGTGAGATCAGAACACATGATACTTGCCTTCTGGTAAGCGACGTGCTGGAGTATTCAGTATTTTTATCACAGAACGCTGTGTATTCTGGAAACCGAGTTTTGGAACAATTTAGGGCCTTCCTATCCACCATACCACGCTGAACCCACTTAACCTTTTAAAGACGAAACATATCCGTTTTATATAAGGTCCCAGTGCGTACCTCGCTGTAAACACTCTCCACTTCGTTTATAAAAACCAATCTCTTAATGTTTTATAAGGCAAAAGTTGCTGTTTGCTCTGAGATCCGTACAAAACACATAAACGCAATGTGGGCACCACGTAGAATTTTTTAATGTTAAACCTTGTGGTACGTAAAGTTACCGCTAGGCTTTAAACGGTTAAGTGTGAATATTTCTTCGACTAGCGGAACAGGGCTTCTAAGTTACTTCTGCGCATGTCTGTTGCGGCGGACATGTCTGTTCTTTTATTTTAGATACAGGTGTATTGGCAAATGTAAAAGATCCATAACCGTGCATTGAACAGTAAAATATGGTGATTAAACCAACAAATGCACATAAGTTTATGAAAATATATCATTAACGCAGTAATACCTCCTACATGTTTCGGCCACTAATGTAGCCATCCTCAGGGAGGTGCTTTAAGAAATACCTTGAATTGTTACAAAAGTTTGTGAACAAATGCTCATGTAAAATATTAAATATTAAAACTACATGCTTTTAAACTCTAGTACTATTTTAAACCATGTAATTTTAATATTTAATCTTTTACATGGGCATTGATTCACGTAACTTCTGTAACATCTCATTGTATTTATTCCTTATAACGCAGCCCCCTGAGGATGGCCACATGAGTGGCCGAAACATGTGGGAGATGTTACTAGGTTTATATCTTTATAAAAATTGTATGTATTTGTTAGTTTTAATCACCACATTTAACAGGTTTGTTGTCTTGAGTTTAGGTATTACGTAAGTTGAGTAAGTTCTAATGTTCAGAACCGGTCCGAGCAACGTTACCTGGTTTAACCATTTTCCTTTGCCTCTGGTCTGTAATAAACCGCCATCTTGATAAGTCCTGTGTAATCTGTCCTTTCTAAATGATTTTTTCATCTCTGTATGTATGTCTCGGTAACCTTTACGATATTAGTTTCTCTCCATTGTTCTCCGATTAATTCATTACGTCAAGTTTGGATCAAACTTAAGTTGGCTACAGCAGTTACAGCGTAAATTCCAGTTGCCTTTAGATGGGGCTTGTACTTTGGGCGCAGACAAAATGGGATTCACACTATCCTTCCATGTTGTGAAGTCCGCCTGCGTAGCGCGTTACATGTCACCTAAATTTGTGACGCAGAAGACTGTAGTGTTTAACCTTTCAAAGCGGGGGTTCTTAAACATTTTTTGCGCCGTGGGCCCCTTAGGGAACCTGATGAAACCAACGGACCCCTTCTTAGTAAAATGTATTTAAATGCATAAAATAAAATACGTAAATGTAGAATCTATGATCTATATTATAAATTGTATTAAAAAGGAAATCAATTATGCTCAAATACAGATTTCGAAATATTAAAAAACAACGAATTTGTAATATAGTAATATATGGGCTTTTTCATTAACCTTTTAAAGCCTAGCGGTAACTTTACGTACCGCCAGGTTTAACATTAAAAAATTCTACGTGGTGCCCACATTGCGTTTATGTGTTTTGTACGGATCTCAGAACAAACAGCAACTTTTCCCTTATAAAACATTAAGAGACTGGTTTTTATAACCGAAGTGGAGAGTGTTTACAGCGCGGTAAGCACTGAGTCCTTATATAAAACAGATACATTTCGTCTTTATCCTTTTAAAGCCTAGCGGTAACTTTACATACCACCAGGTTTAACATTAAAAAATTCTACGTGGTGCCCACATTGCGTTTATGTGTTTTGTACGGATCTCAGAACAAACAGCAACTTTTGCCTTATAAATCATTAAGAGACTGGTTTTTATAACCGAAGTGGAGAGTGTTTACAGCGCGGTACGCACTGAGTCCTTATATAAAACAGATACGCTTCCTTTTTAAGGGTTAATCCATTAAAATTTAATGGACTAATAAGTTCACTGACCCCCTGAAATCTCTCCACGTACCCCAAAGGGGTCTGTGCACCACAGGTTAAAATTCACTGTTTTAAAACATAATAAGTTACTTTCTGTACCGTCAGGTTCATTCAGGTATACTATCTCGCTCACACGACGTGTATTTATGTGTTTTGTATGATGTCAGAACAAACAGCGATTATTTTCCTGTACAATATTAACTGACTGGTTTTCATAACCGAGAAGGACTGTGTTTTCTGCGCGGTACGAACTGAATCTTTGAATAAAATACACTTCATTTAGCCTTTAAAGGGTTAATATTTTAGGATTTGTTTTTCGTGATAACAATAACCTACATACACCAAAAAATTCGCATGATTTATATGAAACCACGTATCACCCGTACACGTGAATTCTCCTACTTGTTTCAGTGACATCCATCCTCATGGAGATACTAATACAAACGAACGTGAAAAATAATAATCTAATTTATATATAAAATATTAAAATAAATGATTGCAGCTGTACATATAAGAATGTGGATTTGATAGATAAAGTGATGCTGGCGTATTCTTGAATAAAATTTATTACGTACCACTCTTTATATTGTGTGGTTACACGCATACAAACAACTTCAGTACTACATGTTTGTATGCGTGTAACCACATACAATGTAAACAGTGAATTTTACTAAAGAATATTTCAGTACTATATTATGTTTTATCCACATTTTTATATTTATTTATTTTTCCATGCCGCAGCAGCCCCCAGTGGGCCAGGGCCTCCTCATTGTTTGAGGCTTCACGATTACACTCAGACACACACCACAGTCGGTAGGGCTCCTCTGGACGAGGGATCGGTCCGACGCACAGACCTCTACCTGACAACACGAACACTCACAAGAGACAGACATCTATGCCTCTGGTGGGATTCGAACCCACAATCCGAGCAAACGAGCGGCCGCAGACTCACGCCTTAGCCCGCTCGGCCACTGGGATCGGCTTTTATAATTATAGACGCCATTATTTGTCTTTAATATTATATACGTTAGTTGGATTATTAATTTCATATTTTTTGGGTTAATGTCTCCCTGCTGATGGCAATTTTTTTACCTAAACACGTAGGAGAATCCATGCATATGTACGGTATGTAATTTCATGTAAACTGTGGGGGTTGGTGGGTGTATGTAGGTGACGGTATTTTTCTGCTGGTTTCACACCGTAAGCTGTCGTTAGTATGAGTGTGCTGCCGGTATTCAATACATTCTTTTCCTCGAAAAAGTCCAGATCGGCTCAAGGGGGTCCAAAGATCCTCCTATTCAATGGACACATATGTTTCTTTCCCTGAGGTAAGGCAGCCGAGGCGTAAAGCTGATTATTCACTTCCTTCTATTGCTGAGTTTAGCAATGCCCGCAGCTGTACCTCCACGCGGTTTCATGCCTTAATAGAATAATTCTTTCACAGGGACAATTTGACTTTTACCTTTTTTACGTATACAGAAATTTCTGCACGGCCCAAATTTACCAGAATTATTTTCGTAGGGTTAAGCTCTAAGTTTTTAATACTTTTCGAACTGCTGATTTTTACACGAAGAAGTTTCCGTGTACCGTTCCAGACATGGAAGCCAGACCCTGCAAAAGGCATGATTCTATCCTTTCTTGTGGGGTTGCACAAATTTTACAAAAATCTAAAAAAAAAACTTCAAAATTCCAGGCGCCAGAAAGGTGACGTGCAGGAAGTTGCATTACTGAGGACCCACGAATTTTAGATGCCAGGGTATAAAATTTTTTCGCCCGGGAGACCTAGCATCAGGGGGTTTGTGCACCCCTGCCCTCAAGTCCGTACCCAATAATATCTCCTAACCATTCTCCCGCCTAATTTGAATTTTCATTGCCTTTGCACTGCAAACAACGTTACTGAATAAGCCAGTCTTCAATTAGAGTCCCAGCCAAGTGAATATTGCAACAGACTAACAAAATTTGTCTACGTGCAGCTACAAAGAAAGAACGAAATTTAACACGTCATTGTGTTAGTGTGTTCGCGTCTACTAGCTAGCCATTTAGCTAGCTAGCTAACTAATTTACTAACGCCACGAGTTCCTGCAACATAGAAGCTAATAGTCACTTATTTCGTTAAGGAATTCCAGTATTGTATGGTCACAGAATTTTATTACCCTATTTAGATGGGTATACTTTGATAATACCACTCATATAGTATTATGTTTGACAACTGATAATTCCGTAGTTGCTTGTGTAGCCAACACATTTCCTAGGCATAATTTATTTTTCCAGCGAGTAAACTTTTAGAGCAGAGTTGTTATGGTATAAATATTTTTTTTTCTTGCAATGGCTCGACAGCCCCCAGTGGGCTGAGGCCTGATCATTGTCGAGGCTTCACGATCACATTCAGACATACATCACACTCGGTAGGACTCCTCTGGCCGAGTGATCAGCCCCTCGCAGAGACCTCTACCTGGCAACACAGAACACTAACAAGAGACAGACATCCACACCGCCGGTAGGATTCGAACCAACAATCCCAGCAAGCGAACAGCCGCGGACCCACGCCCTAGACTGCGCGGCTACAGAGATCGGCAATATTTTTATAGTCAAATGTAAAATAAATTGTTAAATTCTTGTTTAAAATGGATTTAAATGGAAACAGAAATCAGCACGGTTGTAACAGGGCTTGTTTAGAAGGAATCCTAGAATTTTGTGATTTTGAGGGCTGTTTTTTTTTTGCTAGCGATGTTCGGCTGTTTTACACAAAACAGACGGGAAAAATGAAATGTAGACCAATGTAAACGTATGTAAATGTAGGGAGAAAATCTGAGCTCCGTGAAAACTATGTGTTACACGCACATAGACACATGTAAATTTTATGTACGACTCGATAGAGTAACTAAATAACAGAAGCGGAAACAACGATTGAAATTGGAGTTTGACAGAGAGGATGTGAACTGCTGTTTTGTGACAATAACACTGGGTCTGTAGCACTCCCACTGTTGCTTGTCATGGGGTGATTGTGGCAGTCGTATTGCTGTACATTTTGCATCAGATATATTGCGTTAATTGGTAACATTTATCTTCTGTTTCAAGTGTTTTATGTGACAGCTTTCAGACATAAATTTGCCATTGAACATACAGTAGCAATACTAACACAACTTCATGTAATTTTTATGTTTGATATTACCAGGGTCACATACCTCTCCATTTCCGAACACAAATATCCTTTATAGAAAACATGGGGGTTGGGTCTGCCCCCCTACGTATTTACGTCTCTTACCAAGTACATGTCAAAATTGCAGTTTTTCTGGGAACGACCACACATCTATTTAACCCTTTAAAGACGAAGCGTACCTGTTTTATATAAGGACTCAGTGCGTACCGCGCTGTAAACACTCTCCACTTCGGTTATAAAAACCAGTCTCTTAATGTTTTATAAGGCAAAAGTTGCTGTTTGTTCTGAGATCCACACAGAACAGATAAACGCAATGTGAACACCATGTAGAGTTTTTGAGCGTTAAGACCTGGTGTTACGTAAAGTTACCGCTAGGATTTAAAACGTTAACACCCAGTTGGAAATGCGAGGCCTTTTTGACAGAGAGTTCCTAAACTGACTTAAATGTGGAAGGAAAAACCTTAAAAAATTATTCTTGTTCGTAAGTGATTTTATTTATATTCGCCTTGAGGCCGGAAATGTAAGGTTTATATTTGTAACACAACTTGGTATATGACGCTGTACAGGTAATTTTAAAGGATATCGTTACGCTGTGTTTTTTATAACAGAAATCAAGATAAAATCCGTCCACATATAATTGAGGGGCCGCGGTGGCGCAGTTGGTTGAGGCACTGCGCTACAAACCGGCAGGTCGCGGGTTCGATTCCCGATGGTGTCGGTGGATTTTTTCATTGGCATAATCCTGTCGGTCGCACTATGGCCCTGGGGTCGACTCAGCCTCTAACAGAAACGAGTACCAGGAATATTTCCTGGGGGGTAAACGCGGCCGGTGCGTAGGGCTGACAACCTTACCACCTTCAAGCGCCGACTGTCTAGAAATCTGGGAGCCTCGACCTCCTGGAACCCTGTGGGCCTGTCCAGGCCTGTAATGGGACTGCTTTACCTTTTTTTTACCACATATAATTAGATTCAGTTGATTAAGCATAACATATACAGTATAGATCGATTTTCGGTCATTCTCAAGTTCACAACTTTTGTTGTTAAAACATACTGAGGAAGGAATATGAGTCCATAAAATGGGATTAAATCGTTGAAATTTTTATGTAATTTTAATCGAAATTCGTGTATTTATATTCCTTCCTCAGTATATTTTAAAAACAAAAGTTGTGAACCTGAGGATGGCCTAAAATACGTTGAGATATATTGTACTGTATAAAAAAGTAACGCGGTTGTGTTTGGGCAGATTTTTTTCTAGATTTATGTTGCATAGATACATTATATTGGCAGATGTATTCAGTTCTTAGAACAATAAAAAGCCATACATACAAGGAAGCGGATTTTGAGGACTATGAAACACGATATATTGCGCAGAGATTGTATTTGTGCAGTCTTGTAAAGTTTGATCAGGAGAGGGACAGGTGCCTGGCCATATTGAACACGGCAGTGAATTATCGAGTGCTACAAAATATGGGAAATTTGTCAGCTAGCTTAAAACTGTTAGCTTCTCATGGAGGACTGCGCTCCATGGATTTAGTTCGTTAATCGAAAAGTATTGCACTTGTTACAGGGAGACTAAAAATAGTAGCAACCAAATAAACTGTATTTTTTCTTCGTTTACTTGGTAGATAATTTAAAGACGCTGCATAAAATATTCCCATTTTGCTGTATTAAGACGTAAATATTTAAATACGGTTATAGGAACCGTAACGTTATGTATTATTGTGTACCGCTGTGATGTTTGGCCTCTCGCGTTAAATGCAGTATGTAGTTTAACCCTTTAAAGACGAAGCGTATCTGTTTTATATAAGGACTCAGTGCGTACCGCGCTGTAAACACTCTCCACTTCGGTTATAAAAACCAGTCTCTTAATGTTTTACAAGGCAAAAGTTGCTGTTTGTTCTGAGATCCGTACAAAATACATAAACGCAATGTGGGCACCACGTAGAATTTTTTAATGTTAAACCTGGTGGTACGTAAAGTTACCGCTAGGCTTTAAAATGTTAAGGCTGTTTGGGAAAAGGACGCTGGGGAGAATATGTGGAGACACTAGAAAGGATGTGTCACATGCAACTTGCACAATGTGTGTGTGATGCGTTACGCCAAATATTAGGATGCTGCATTCAGGGAGGATAAAGTTGGAGGGAAATACAACATGCATGGGAAACAAGGGATATTGCATGCACTCTTGTCGGGCTGATAGCCGTGTCAATTGCTTAAAACCTCCGACGCTTCGGAGACACAATGAGTCTCCATCCTCAAGGGAAAGTGATTATTTTTCCCTGAGGATGGAGACTGAGTGAATCTCTGAAATGTAGGGGGTTTTTAAATAATTGACACGGCTATCAGCCCGAGAAGAGTTAATATAATTTTGTAGCCGTGAAACCCTGAAGACATATAACAAGAGATATGACAGAAAACTGAAATTGAAATATTTTTGCTTAGGTGGAAATATAATGCTATGATGCATTTTAACCCTTTAAAGACGAAAGGTAATCTCTTTTGTATAAGGACTCAGTGCGTACCGCGCTGTAAACACTTTCCACTTCGGTTATAAAAACCAATCTCTTAATGTTTTATAAGGCAAATTTGCGGTTTGTTCTGAGATCCGTACAAAACACATAAACGCAATGTGGGCACTACGTAGAATTGTTTAATATTATAAACCTGGTAGTGTGTAAAGTTACCGCTATGCTTTAAAAGGATAAAGACGAAGCGTATCTGTTTTATATAGGGACTCAGTGCGTACCGCGCTGTAAACACTCTCCACTTCGGTTATAAAAACCAATCTCTTAATGTTTTATAAGGCAAAAGTTGCTGTTTGTTCTGAGATCCGTACAAAACACATAAACGCAATGTGGGCACCACGTAGAATTTTTTAATGTTAAACCAGATACTACGTAAAGTACCCGCTAGGCTTTAAAAGGTTAAATGGAGTTTGCTGGAGGCGTGAACTGGATTTACCTGCCTCAGGATAGTGACAGGTTGCGGCCACTCTTGAACACGGTAATAAATTATCGGTTTACATGAAGGGAAGGGCACGTATTATGCCCAAACGTGTTCAGGTTTAATAAAAATGGGTATTATTTGCTGTACGTGGTTGCGGCGACTTTTATCGATGACCTGTGGGGTAGGTCAGGCTGCGGGTATAGGCTCAAATTAATTTTACGTCTGTTTTGTATGCAGTTTAGAACCGCATCCGTTCCACTTTGGTATTTCCCAGGCAGCGAAGAACCGCACGCTAAAGGGGAAATAGGAAGTAATATTTATCACACCGTAAGGGCTTAAGGGCAGAGCAAATTACACAAAACTGAACCGAATGAAAACAAATTTTCTGTTGATGTCATATGTTACGTAGGAGGGAAAACCAGGGGCACACCGAGGTGAGACTGCGGGGCTGCAGCCCCCCCCCCCACCAAAGCCGAATTTTTAAAAACACAGATTTTGTAGAGATTATGGTATCAATAGTTTTACGTGATTTCCCCTTCAGCCGAAATCAGCTACTGAAATCGGCTGATAACCAGTACATTAGAATTTTGAAGAATGAATCAATAAAACAACAAAAATGAAGATAGGACCAGGGCTGTGGAGTCGGAGTCGGAAGGAATTTTAGGTGGAGTCGGTGTCGGAGTCGGAGTCGGTAAAAATGTACCGACTCCGACTCCGACCTCAGTCTAAAATCTTAACTAGATACTCCAACTCCAGAGCCCTGATAGCTACAGTAACCATTAGACTTGTACTTAAATATAGGTTATAAGTCTAAACAGTAGCCTGATGATTCACATGGTGGTGATGAAATGTCTTATAGGTTTACCATTATTAATGCATATTGAGATTTTAGGAAGGACTCGGAGTCGGAGTTTTAAAAATTAAGGAGTCGGAGTCGGATTCGCAAGTTTTGTGTACCGACTCTACAGCCCTGGATAGGACATTGTGGTTAAGTTACGGAACATGTAGATATATTCGTATGTATATAAATACAGTTACAGACAGTGTTATTTTGTACTTACAACATGATTTTTATAATATAATTTTCAAAATCAAACGTAAATTATATATAACCTCAGGGTCAGGCTTTCCCCCTCCCCCTGCAGCGAAATAGCCTGGGTGCGCACGTGGGAGAACTTCCGAAAGAAATCGAACAGAGGAAGTTAAGCGATGGATCCGTGCGTCCTGCGACGGATGTAGGTACAGCGTTGACTGAAGGCAATAAACTTATACCGTGATTTGTACACTACACTGTCTTGCAAATCGCGCTTGCAAAAAGAAAGTGTGTGATTTAGGAATCAAGAATGTCTTGGTAAGTTCTTTGCACTAATTCAAGGAGCACGCCATTTTAAATCTTCTTTAATCGATTAAATCCTCAAAACTAATGTATTTACTTACATAATTCCGCTGCAAATAAAGGCTCTATTAAAGTTTTGGTGTCAGTTTTTCCAAGTAATGTAATTCCGCCGTATACACATGTTGCAGCTACGACCAATTTATTTTCGGTCACTTCGTTTAATTTTAGGTTCAGCGATGAGATTCTTTAAATCAAAATATTTTGGTAATATTTTATGTATCATGTTACTATGCGAGATACCATTTTTACTAGCAGCAGAATTATAAAATCATTTACAGTTACTGTACTTTAGAAGATTTTATACCAGGCACTACCTGTGGTACTTCATTAGTTGTTTCATTCATTGAACAAAACGTCATTTGTCTTTGGAAGCCGGGCGACAGTAGTGTAATACTTTTTCCAGACGTTCTGAAATGTTGTGAATTCTCATGTGAGAGAGAAGTGACTATGAGAACGCATGTAGCAAAGCAGCCGTGTGTATTTGTGCGTTTTTGTAGTGGGGATTTACATGTCTAGTAAGATAAGCTGTTTAGAAAGCGAACACTCACATTTTATTAGACAAAGCTATCCTTTGGGCAGACCCTTATTACATGCCCAGTTATTACTTTAATAGTATCGTAGTAGGCTATTTGTGACAAATTGTAACACACTTAAACCCTTTAAAGACGAAACGTATCTGTTTTATATAAGGACTTAGTGCATACCTCGCTGTAAACACTCTCCACTTTGGTTATAAAAACCAGTCTCTTAATGCTTTATAAGGCAAAAGTTGCTGTTTGTTCTGGGATCCGTACAGAACACATAAAAGCAATGTGGGCACTACGTAGAATTTTTTAACCCTTTAAAGACGAAGCGTATCTGTTTTATATAAGGACTCAGTGCGTACCGCGCTGTAAACACTCTCCACTTCGGTTATAAAAACCAATCTCTTAAGGTTTTATAAGGCGAAAGTTGCTGTTTGTTCTGAGATCCGTACAAAACACATAAACGCAATGTGGGCACCACGTAGAATTTTTTAATGTTAAACCTGGTGGTACGTAAAGTTACCGCTAGGCTTTGAAAGGTTAATAATATTCTGTCCATTAGAGTGCAAAATCCTTAAGAAGTAGGTCATTTCTGATTTACAGAGTAATTTTTAGTAATAAAATGCAACACACAGTTAATTAAAACTGATATAAGGAGTCTCAGGATTAATGACAAGACAGGATTTTGCTTAAGCTACAGTAGGGGAAGTTGGCGTGTAAGAGGTCATGTCGCTAGATTTACTCTTTTTGGTTACGGTTTCCTGTTGCCGCGAACAAAACTGTGCTTGAATGCAGGACCATCATTCTTCTTCACATGGAGTCTGCAGGCGACAGTCTCTCTTTTTTTTACGACGACTAGACTGTGCGCTTTCCTTTATCCAACGGACAGCTGGCTCACAGGAAAGGCGATGAGTCAGGTGTGAAAATCCGTAACATTAAAACCGGATGAAGGTACGTATTATGTAAGGGTTATTTTCTGATTATAATTGTAGTCGTGTGGTTGTATGGGGCCTGTAGCATGCATAATGGAGAAGAGAAATGTTTAGGAATTTTGGCTGCAAATCTTTAAGGAAAGAAGTAACTTGGGCGACATAGACGTAGATGAAAATGTAATATTGCTAAAACTAAACTCCATGGAGCAGAGGCCTTCTTGAGACGCTAACAGGTTCTCAGCTAGTCAAATTCCCTGCATTTTATGGAACACGTTATTTCATTACCGCATTCAAAAGAGCCTGCCACCTGTCTCTATCCTGAGCCAGCTCAATCCAGTCCATGCCCCCATCCCACTTCTTGAAGATCCGGTTTAATATTATCCTCCCACCTGCGCTTAGGTCGCCCAAGTGGTCACCTTTCCTTAGGTCTCCACACCAGAATCCTGTATGCACCTCTCTTTTCCCCATACGTGCTACATGCCCCGCCCATCTCATTCTTCTCGATTTGGTTACCCGAATAATATTTGGTGATGAGTACAGGTCATTAAGTTCCTAGTTATATCTGTAAATGTATGAGAGAAAGAAAAATTTAATGAATTCTGGAAAGGTTACAGTAAGCGTTCTTGATGGCTGCTGACTGTGACAAGTTAAACAGATAAGCGTGTCCGGTATAACTGAGGTATTGCAAGGGAGTGTGAGTAACGTAACATTGAGGCACGTTCCCGTAACCATTTTTGTCGTGGAAAAGCAATAAGTATTACATATTCTGAGTGTGTGTGTGTAGCTTTAGTTATCCAGCCTGCAAAGCGCATGCGCCATATTTTACTGTCATCTGTGGCTGTACTGTATTTTTCCACATTACCTCATAAACGGTACGATTGTCGGGAAAAAGTTACGGAGCATAAAATGTGTGTTTTGATTTTCTCTAAAAATTTTGTCTGAAACGTTTCTCTTTCGAAGAATTCAGCGAGATATTATCATAAATGTACATAGGTCTTCATGTAAAATATCCATTATTCTTGTAGAATTATAATTAGACTTGAGTATTCTAGACAGATTCTATAAAAATAATCAATTACCAAATTTAACGCAAATATGTCTGTGGGAGACGATTTGTGCCATGCCTACAGACAGACGGACAGACATAATGAGTCTAATAGCCGCTTTTGGCAACTTTGCCAAAAGCGCCCAAAATTGATTTTATCTGATGGAAGCATTACTGGTGGGTAGAACCTGTGTATTACTGCATCTTCGTCGGAACATGCTGGAGACAGCATGTTCCTGCGTAATTACGGTATAAGTACGCCTGAGTACGTGGCGTTGTAACCCAGTAAACGGGTATCTTCATGTGCTAAGAGTACCTTACATGCAATCAAGTATTAGCACATAGATTTATGGAAAATATTTTTATGTTATTCATTTCCGTGCCTATGATCAATATATCAAAATAGATCCAACTTAAGCACAATATTATTGTTTATTTATTTATCTTTTTTGTTCGTCTTCTCCCCGACATGTTTCGGCAGGTAACTATACCATTATCAAGGCGGCTATGTCAAAAATTACATAAGATATGCATCAATGTGACTATAAAACATTTTAATATTTTAAAAGTTTTAATATTTTATGGTCACAATCATGCACATCCTATGTAATTTTGACATAGCCTCCTTTGATAATGGCATAGTTACTTGCCGAAACATGTCGCGGAGAAGATGAACAAAAATGATAAACAAATGAACAACAATATTATGCGTAAGTTGGATCTATTTTGATTTATTGAAAATAGTTTTCTTGTTTCAGCTCCTACTTATCAGAACACAGAGAAATATTATGAATATCATATTTCAGGAAAAAAAGACAAAAGAACTTTAAAATTCACAACTTTTTCCTTTTGAAATGCATTTTCTCTTTAATCTGTAAATGTATCAACGTAGGAGAACCAATCATGTTATGCTTTATCCATCTCTTTTTCAGTTTACGAAAATACCTTCTTCTGCAGCTGTGTCATATTGATGTGCAATTGCCTGTCTATGCTTCAAGACGCACAGAAATATTTGGCGCTGAGTGACAGGCAATTTTATGCTTCACGTGATGGCAGCGGCTCTTCCTTGAACTGATATTTCTGTAGAATTTTGCGTATTCACTCTAATATTTTCCTATTGCCTATTGACTGATAGGCTGTCCAGTTCAAGGACATATAAACAGCAGCATGTAGAAATTCAGATAATGCTTCCCATTAATCTGCAATATTCTCTGTTATAGCGGAATTATTATTTTGCAGTTTCTTGCATTGTTCTTAAAGATATGTTGAAATGTGATTTGTACATCCTTAACCTTTTAAAGACGAAGCGTGTCTGTTTTATATAAGGATTCAGTGCGTACCGCGCTGTAAACACTCTCCACTTCGGTTATAAAAACCAGTCTCTTAATGTTTTATAAGGCAAAAGTTGCTGTTTGTTCTGAGATCCGTACAAAACACATAAACGCAATGTGGGCACTACGTAGAATTTTTTAATGTTAAACCTGGTTGTATGTAAAGTTACCGCTAGGCTTTAAAAGGTTAAAGACGAAGCGTATCTGTTTTATATAAGGACTCAGTGCGTACCGCGCTGTAAACACTCTCCAATTCGGTTATAAAAACCAGTCTCTTAATGTTTTATAAGGCAAAAGTTGCTGTTTGTTCTGAGATCCGTACAAAACACATAGAGACGAGGCTGTGTGTTGGGAAGAACCGTCTTTAACCTCAGTCTGCGGCCCCTCGCTTTCTGTGATTGCTGGATTGAATTTCGCCGCGGCACGGATGTCTGTCTCTTTTGAGTGTTGTGTGTTGTCAGGTAGAGGTCCCTGAGTCCGGCCGATCACACATCCAGGGGAGTACTACCGAATATGTGTGTGTGCGCCACTGAGTATGATCAGGTGCAACAAAAACCCTCGACACCTAAAATGACTATGTAAATGAGTCCGGAATAAGAAAGGCATAAAGGAAACTTCGTAATATACAAGAATTTTCCTTTCTATGTGTTTTTATACATAGCAAATATGTATCCCGTTTCCCGAAGAGAAGAAAATAACGGCTTGGATATATAATCATAGCCGGCCGCCACTCTTGAGCCAGTGGACCCACTCTGGAAGTCTAAACGCTCGTTTGTGTTGTGTCTCGTAACGAGCAGGTCTGTGCGACTGGATAATCTGTGCTGAGAAAGTGTTGCAATAATTCCGCAAGTTACATACATTCCATGGAAAATATTTCGCCGGAAATTCTGTAAAATAAAAGTCACGCATTAACGGTGACGTGTAGAAGAGCAGTGTACAGAACAGGGGAAGTTTGCCAACGACAGGATCGTGGTTGAACAAAAATAAAATAAAATTTACATTTTCGCTGGATGAGGCCAGTTTTCCACTAACTAGGAAAGTAAAGAGACAATATAAGATATATTCGTGTTATAAAAATCCCCATTCTGATCACCAAGTCTCATTACATGAAAAAGTGCAACGACTTCACGCAAATTCACAGAACCCGTGTTTTGCAAAAACTAAAAATAGATTTATGTGACATGGATTAGACCAACAGAAGTTTATGGCTGTGACATCTGGACATTATCAGTAGGAGATGTAAACAATTTACTTGTATTTGAAAGGCAGATATTAACCTTTTAAAGACGAAGCGTGTCTCTTTTACAAAAGGACTCAGTGCGTACCGCGCTGTAAACACTCTCCCCTTCGGTTATAAGAACCATTCTCTTAATGTTTTATAAGGCAAAAGTTGCTGTTTGTTCTGAGATCCGTACAAAACACATAAACGCAATGTGGGCACCACGTAGAATTTTTTGATGTTAAACCTGGTGGTACGTAAAGTTACCGCTAGGCTTTAAAAGGTTAAGAAGGATACACGTTCCAGTGATAACTGAAGAAGGTTGGAGAATAAGAAATAATGATGAACTGGAGAAATTAATGAGAAGAGAAGATATAGTTAAATAGTTAAAGCACAGAAGATAAAATTATGGGGACATTTTAACAGGATGGGAACAACAAAAACAGTGCGGAAGATTACGGGATGGAATCCCACAGGAATGAGCTCTACAGGATGTCCAAAAAGTAGGTGGAAAGATGAAGCGCGGAATAATTTAAAGAAATTAAAAGTGGAGAACTGGACACGTCTAGTTGGAGACAGAAAAGCCTGGTACGTACTTGTCCAGAAGGCCAAAACCCACAGCAACAGCAGCTGGAAGAGGAGGAGGAGGAGGAGAGGAGGAGGAAGAAGAAGAAGAAATGTTGTGCGAAGAAACAATGAAAACTTGCGGATTATGGTGGCCCAGATATCCGTATTTCAATGCATGCGATTTTGTTTGTGGGAAGTCTCAAAGATAGATAAGACAAATAGACGAACCGTAAGGCGTGATTTCAAGATAACTGTCAGTATTTCAAGAGGAGGTCCGTCATATGTCCAGGAATGTTTTGGAAGTTGCGAGGCTTGGAGACTGCTTGGAAACTGGAGATCAGCTCTTAGAAACTCTCGTATGAAACAAGAAACTTTGTCCTCTAGGTGACGAAACTATTATCAGTTCCCGGCGGAAGGTAGCTTCTTATGCCATAGAGATCCCGCGACAGGTGCGGTGCGGAGGCAAAGTGGTAAATGTACACCCTGTATTGAAACAAAACGTTATTGATTAATAAAAATATATATTGTTTTGAATTATACTGCGTAGCTTAGGACAATCAGATACTCTTACTCTGAGGCCCAATACGCTCTCAATCGAGCCCAGGTCGTCAGAAAAATGAAAGGCAATGTGAAAACGGTTACTAAATTTAGAACTGGAAATAACTGACAGGCCTTCTAACAAGAAGTACGTAGTTACAGCATCTCACTCGCGAAAGATAATTTTGAAGCATGGAGCGGAGAAGCAAATTTAATTACACTGAAAATATGCGAAGGCTGTGGCACGGGCTGACAGGTATGCGAAGACTGTTACACGTGTGGACGTGCTGCAGAAAGACCATAAAATTAATATGGATAAAAAAACCTATCCCATGAAGAGAACCAAATGATGCATAGAAAACCTTTATAACCAGTTCTGAGGAATAACTGTCTTAGCCTTCTATCAAAATAATTTATCTGTCCACTGTAATCTTCGCCCACATGCGGCTACGGTGGGTTGCTTTTCTCCAGTCTCTTTATTTTTCACTCTGTGAATTCTACTTGTACCACTGAAGAGGAAAAATGAAGTGCAAAATGAGGTAAATGGATTTGTCACAAACTGTGTGATTTCTTCGAAATTGGGTTAGGATAAATTCCAGAATGCCGGAAAAAAAGTGTATTCTGAAGGAGGAAAAATACGTGAGAAATTGACTTTGACATCTGGACATTATCAGTAGGAGATGTAAACAATTTACTTGTATTTGAAAGGCAGATATTAACCTTTTAAAGACCAAGCGTATCTGTTTTATACAAGGACTCGACGCTTACCGCGCTGTAAACACTCGCCACTTCGGTTATAAAAAACAGTCTCTTAATGTTTTATAAGGCAAAAGTTGCTGTTTGTTCTGAGATCCGTACAAAACACATAAACGCAATGTGGGCATCACGTAGAATTTTTTAGTGTTAAACCTGGTGGTACATAAAGTTACCGCTAGGCTTTAAAACATTAAATAAATGTATTTACGAATGGCCGTAATGCAGTGGAACTAACCTGGGTTCAGGAAAAGGAAACTTGAATAACCGATTATTGAAAGGCATGAAATGAGATAGAGTGATGGGATTCATATTCTTGATGAAAACTGACCAAGAAAGCCTGACGTTCCGAAAAAGATATGGCATATACTGTGATTTAAAAAATATTCCTAAGTTTTTTCGTGATCGCAGAGGTATTTTCAAAACTTGGGGGTTTTTTGAAAGCACACATGGGAAGAATTTAAATAGAATATTCTGCTATGCATTCCAAGCACCACTGAAGAAATTTTTCATATAGTTCGCCAAACACGAGGAAAGTGGCGAAAGCGTGCTTTTCTGAGCGTGGTGGATATTTCTTAACACTCCATGTAAGGTTTTCTTCCTTCTGATATTAATGTACTTTTTTCTGACAAATAGAATATATTTAAAAATGTATTGCGTGACTCCGTATCACTATGTAAAACCTGACCTTTATTTTCTACCTATTATTTGAAGTATCACGCTATTTTCATAAACAGGGTGCACACAGAAGTGCACAGAATAGCCACGCGAGACTTTATCGCCTGGTTATGATTTGATGTTTATTTTTGAAATGAAGGAAAGGGAAAGACGAAAGGTAAAAGCACAAACACTCAAAAGCATCTCAGTTTTCACACAGTCGTGATTTAATATTTTATTTATTGTTTATATTTTTATTACTGTACAGTATATCTCTGAACATATTTTGGTCTGTTGTTGTATATGACAAACACTGTACAAACATCATGCTAGAAATAATACGCACACGACATGTATAGTTTTGTCATTACGATATTTGTATTATTACATATATGTATGGTGTTAAACACAGTGTATGCCAATTATGGTGAATCAATATATCTCTTGTCCCTATATGCGAGGCAAAGCTTACTGGAATGTCAGACGGAATTAGGGGTTGTTTCCAATTAGATTCTTATTGTGTAAAGGAAAAAAAGAGGAAATTTGGAACGTGATAATGAGCGACAAAATCATTGTTTTGTGGGATGCGTTATTTGCACAAATTTGAAGGGGATGTCTGTGTAATTTGGAATACTGTAAATCTATGTATTTTGAAAAAGACTGTGAAAAATAGATATTTTTTAATGGATTTGATAATTGAAAAAATTCTATTGAACAACAACAGAGAAGAGTAGATTTTTCGATACTCAGAATCCAAATTTAAACTTGAATATGCACAAGAAATATTTATTTTTTACTGTTCCGTTCTTCGTTAACAGTATCCTCTTAATTCTGGCCTGTGGTGACACAGTTAAAGAATCCAAAATTTTGCGTGAATACAAATTCACGTTCTATTGCCAGGTATGACAAAAATCTGCCGAACTTTATTTAGTTAAAAGTACCTTATGTCTGTATTAAAATTTGGAGTGGACATCAAATAACTCGGATTAGGAATACAAGGATTTAAGTGTAAGGACATGAAGGGAGCGAAACACGTGCCAACATGGTGCGTTCCTGTAACACAGATGGAGCTCAGTTTACTCTCTAATGTCGTGACGTATCATCCCTTGACGTTATGTCATTCTGAAGTAAATAACAAAATTGTCAGGCCATGTTAAAGTAAACAATAAGAGGGTTTGGGCAGAATAAGTCAAAAACTATTTGAAGGAACATTCTGGCAATTCACCCGGAATGGATATGGGAATGACTAAAATCCTCAGCCAGGGAATTTTCATTTCTCTTCCTAGATAAGAAACTGGCAGTCATGCAATAGACCCACATGCTTAGTGCATTACCGCCACACCAATTTGTTAATTATATTCAGCCGTGTCTCACCAGTTTTAAGTAATTTTCAAAATCACAGAGACATATCTTTGAAGTTACACATATGAATGTAATGATTACACAAAGAAGGGTAATTTCTGTTCATTTGTCATAATTAGTAATGCTTGTCCTATTCTTTGCTTTTTAACTTGCGGGTCAGAACTCTGGAGGAGTTACAAGTTGCTTAGCTGGTAAAGAGATCCTCTGCTAATTACGGAATGCGCTGCTGTACTGTAAGTCTGTACTAAAGATGATACTGAACCACCGTGTTTACGAGCGTCCTCCATTGGGCCCCATCCTGAACGTGGTAGGGAGCCACCGTGTTCAAGAGCATCCTCCAGTGGACCCTACGCTGAAAGCTGTACTAAACCACCGTGTTCACGAGCGTCCTCCATTGGGCCGTATTCTTAACATGGTACTGAACAACCGTGTTTTCGAGTGTCCTCCAGTGGACCCTATCCTGAAAGCTGTAGAAGACCACCGTGTTCACGAGTGTCCTTCATCGGGCCCTTTCCTGAAAGTGGTACTGAAACACCTTGTTCACGAGCGTCCTCCATTAGACCCTATCCTGAAAGCTGTGCTGAACCACCGTGTTCACGAGCGTCTTTCTGTGGCCCCTATCCTGAACCAGATAAGTCGTCCATATTGCCAGAACTTCAGATTTTCTGGCCGAAGTCTTTTTAACTATTTATTGTACGTCCCATTTCTGCTCTATTTCTTACAAGTGAAGCATGAAAATAATGTAATCCTGTTTACACAGGGTGCAACATATACGGAATGTATAAAGTCCAAAAATTGCGTCTGGCCTTTTATAATTGAGACCACTGATGCTTCGCGTTTATCGTCTGTGTTACATTATTGATGACGCAGTGTTAGAATGTCGGTCTTTCTGAAGTTACAAGCAAACTTACACCGACACTGGATGTGAACTCTGTTCAGTGTCGCTTACTTTGTTGTGGATGTTATAAGAATTAAATCCAAGGCGCAGTGTCTTCACTGGGAAGACAATTGTTCTACTCAGCTCTGACGTGGTGTGAATAAAACATATCCCCGATAAATATGTACTATGTGTAGCGATCGTCGAAGGCTGTTACGTAGCAAAACCCACCGGGTTCGTATGAGTGATATCGCGTCTGATTTGTATGCAGGGAGTAACGTTTTCGAATTGAGATAAGGAATCAATTTATTGTTACTCAGAATGTTTTCAAGAGAACGAGCAAAAAATTGCCAGATACCGTGAATTTGGCCACCAGTACCTTTGTGGTACTTTGTTCTTACTCTTAAACTGCACTTTTGACTTGGCAGTAAACAGTGCGTAGATATCTTTAGTATATGTAGCGTCGCTAGATAAAAAATGGCCGGATGACAATGGGAGGCAGTGCCGTAAGGTATTTAGTCAACAGCCTGTCACCTCGGAGGTCCAGATTTCAGTCCCAGGCCAGTCCATTTCAAAGTTGTGGCCGAAACATTTATACTGGTGCAGGATTTGTCAGAGTACTTTGGTTCTACCCTAGAAGAATTATTCCACCAATGTCCCATATTAATTAATTAATTCATTCATTTACTCGTTCATTCATTCATTTACTCACTCATTCATTCATTCATTCATTTACTCACTCATTAATTAATTATTTAATTCAGTATATTTATTTATTTATTTATTTACTGATGTATTCAGTCGTTCATCTACCACCAATGCAACCTATTTTTAGTAACTATCAGCGTTGTACAGTAACGAATTAAAACATAGCATAAGACGAGGTTAATACAGACATCCAAATATTATAATTTACTTTAACAGAAGGCTTATTTATGAAAAGTATGCAAAATTTGACATGTCTTACAGAGAATACTTTACACAGCCCTAAACTTCATTCACCACAAATATTCAACGAAAACTGACTGTTTATGCTGTCTGTAAGGCATGTTGAATTATTTAACAGTAAAGCAACTGGCATACATGAATACTACTGCATGTTCAAGGGTTTGGGGAAGTAAATGGCGACTACACAGGGTTACAAAATGAGGACTTCATATTCCATATCGACCAAATTGCTACCAAAGTGACCGAATTACGAAGGATGGGGTGAATGTGGCGTGTTACACATATTGGAGAAATAAGAAATGCGGAAAAGTTTTCACTCGGAAAAGGTGAAATGAAGGAAACACTTGAAATACCTAAATCCAAAGAGCAGGATAATATTAAAATTTATGTTTAAGAAATTGTGTGTCACGTTACGGATTAGATTCGCCTGAAAAAGGCTGAGGATAGGTGCTGGGCTGTTTTGAATAATGTGATGAATTAGGTTCCATAAATGGCCGAAGACTTCTTAACAAGTCTTAAATTCTAAACGTACATACATCTGAGATCTTCGCTTTTCTGGAATGTTAAGCAGCGTAGACTGGTAGTTAGTTATTGACGTTTCGGCACAACCTGTCAGTCCCATCTTGAAGGACTGCTTCACACAAAGATGGTACCGATATATTGTCCCGAAACGTCAATAACTAACTACCAATCTACGCTGTGTAACATCCCAGAAGAGTGAATGTCTCACTTACACCGCGGCGGAAGCCTGAAATCGGGCAAATATATTTGTTGTTAAAGGTAATTAAACAAAGACCTGCGGTTTGAAGAATTCCTTTATACAGACCGAAAACAAAAAGTTTTTTTTAACATTGTTTTTCAATTTGACGAGTCTCTAATTTAAAATGCTGTTTTTAAATTCAGTTTCGCGGTCTAATTGCAAAGGACGGACTGCAGACTCATTGTTGGTCTTGACATAAACGTGGATGGGAAGCAGCTCTGCTTTTGTGGAGTGTAATGAAGGAGCCTGCAAAGTTGCTGCCGTTCATTGTTCTGAACGTGACAAGAATGGCGCGCGTTCTGTCGTGATCGATTGGAAACTTCTGTCAGAGTGAAGCAACAAGCTAGACTTGCCACCAAGAAAATTAGCCTTTGTACACATCACATTAGATTCAAAATAACTCAATTAGTGAGCAGCTTGTCAAATTAATTGCTGAAGAGAGACTCTTTTTAGAAAAGTTTGCCAGCTTGTATCTGTGAACATCTGAAATGATTTGTAGTAAAATGACTAATAGTACAGTGTTAGGAAAGGACGGAATTGGCACATAGAAAAGGGTCTTTCTTCAAGGAATTCTTTGTGCATGTTAGTAGGTGGGAGGGAAGGGTGTAAAGGTGTTGAAATATTTTAGGACCGATAGAAAGGAATTCGTCTTAAAGACTGTCGATGGGGTAAAAAGAAATAAGTCTCACGTAGTTGTGTTCACTTTTGAATTTATACAGTTGTTTTCTGATGTACCGTGGTCTTAATACAGTCCTGAATGTATATAAATGAAAATTTGTGGTGCATCACCCTACTATTAACCCTTCATGTAAGGACTCAGTGCGTACCGCGCTGTAAACACTCTCCAATTTGGTTATAAAAACCAATCTCTTAATGTTTTATAAGGCGAAAGTTGCTGTTTGTTCTGAGATCCGTACAAAACACATAAACGCAATGTGGGCACCACGTAGAATTTTTTTAGTGTTAAACCTGGTGGTATGTAAAGTTACAGCTAGGCTTTAAAAGGTTAAGAAATTCTGATGCGTGGTGTCTCTGGTGATAAGTCAGCCGTAAAATTTTTGTGATTATTCACCACACTAATCTTGACACTTGGCAGCCGTACAAGAATTTCATGTGACATTAAAAGTTAGAGTACAAGTAATTAAGGTATCTGATAACAAATATATTGATAAAACACTGAAACTGAAAGGTTGGTGTAGCAATAAAGCACAGGACCCATATCTGGGAACTTCTGATGCAACAATACGCATCGCCATCAGCTTCACAACTTTTTTCATGTTTTTTCTCAGCCCGTGTAGACAAATAGGCTCTCGATTAGGCCACAGACGCTTCATTTCAAAAACTTTACAATATTTTAATCATCATAACCTTCAACCTGATATACTTTGAGTTACTGACAATACCTTAAAGTAAATCACAAAATTACATTTATGTACTATCGTATAAAATATTGAATAAAAATGCGGCTTTCAGGCGAGTTATTTTCAAACTATTACGGTAGGTAGGTATAGGTACGTTATATAAATATTGTTACAGCTTATATTTTATATAGCATTCTAACAACATAGGCCTTTGAAACTATTTATATAAAAAATAAACACTCTTCTTTCACTGAGAATTTGTAAAAAAATAAATTAATGTGTGGGCTACAATATGTGTTATTGTTAATCCGCTTTAGGAGAACTTTTCTTGTGTGTAACCCGAAACTGCATATTTTATTATGTAACATATCCCGGTCCTGATGGTGTCGTTGGGAGTTTTCATTGACATAATCCTTCCGGCCGCACTATGGCCCTGGGGTCGACTCAGCGTCTAACAGAAATGAGTACCGGGAATACTTCCTGGGGGTAAAGGCAGCCGGTGCGTAGGGCTGGAAAACTTACCACATTTATGTCCCTATTGCCTGGAAATCTGGGAACCTCAAACTGCTGGAGCCCTTAGGGCCTGTCCAGGCCTGTACAGGGATAAATTTCCCTTCACATATCTTGGCCCTCATATCTTCTTTCAGTAGTTGGTAGTGTGCTGCCCCTCTTTGACTCAAAAAAGCGCCTCCCCTTTTTAGTGTTCATAAGCTGTACTAATCTGCTGCCTCGTACGGACGGGGCTGCTTGCTTAATCTGACTCTTTTTACGCGCAGCAGATCGTTAAAACCTATTTAAGGGCTTGAAAAAAAAAAGGAGGTCAGTACTGGTCTTATATTTAGCTACTCTAACCACGTACAGTTTCTCTCCAAAGGGCTATATTTTCTACAAGGCTATATTTCCATATCTACTCAAGAATTTAGCTCATTTCATGTAATCAGGTTAAAGAAAAGCCTACCGCTGGATTATATTCTACAACACATCAATTCATTTCACATATTTGTAACACGTTTCTTTGATATCGAGTTTAATATTATCATCCATCTATATCTAGATCATTTAATTGAAAGTTTTTATTTTAAATTTTCTGACAAAAATTGTTTGTACTTTATCCTCATGCTTATGCCTTCTATATGTCCCACTAAACTCATTCTCTGTCATTTCTTTAGCTAAGAAGCTTTGATAAAGTGTGCAAGTAATGAAGCTTTGCGTTATGTAAATCCTCCCTAACCCTGTTATGTCTTCTTTCTCAGATTCAAATATCCTCCCTAAGTCCCTAAGTTCTTTAAACACTCTCAATTTGACTGTATCTTATGATCAGACAGCAAAATTGGCTGGTCAACTGTGTGACTTACGAAATAAAGTCTTTAAGTAGACTCTAGTATTTCAGCTAGACAAGAAGTACTGCGCTTTTTACAAAACCTTAACTGTTATCATCATGTTCACAAATGCTTTTCACTGGTTCCTATACTTGCCAGGCTAATACCGTTTTTAGACAATTTTTTGCTTAGTTCGTGACAAAGATCCCAGCCAAAACCGAGCCCCTGTCTAAAGTTTCGTAACAATGGTTTTCTTACTCTAAAAGTTTATTAATTTCTCCATCCTGTCCTACATGTAGGTGACCGTCTGTGGCTGGCCGGCCACGAACTCTTATTAACCCTTTAAAGACGAAGCGTATCTGTTTTATATAAGGACTCAGTGCGTACCGCGCTGTAAACACTCTCCACTTCGGTTATAAAAACCAGTCTCTTAATGTTTTATAAGGCAAAAGTTGCTGTTTGTTCTGAGATCCGTACAAAACACGTAAACGCAATGTGGGCACCACGTAGAATTTTTTAATATTAAACCTGGTGGTACGTAAAGTTACCGCTAGGTTTTAACAGGTTAAATACATTAGCAGATAGACTTCGTACCTTAGGGTGAAATGACGCGTAGCTAATAGTAAATGGTTGCAATAGTGGCATATGTTTTGCCTCTATGAGAAAGACTTCAACAGATGCAGTTATCTTAAACAGTAATGAAAGATGCATATGTCTACTGTGATTTGAAGAGAAATATTTTACAAACGTTACACTTCCTAGACGTTGGCTTCTCCAATAGAACACTGTTGCTTGAAGGTATTTCTGTGGGGTTTCTTTGCCAACCGCCAGCTTCCCAAGGAAATATGCTTCTTGGATTTCATAACAACAAATGCACAAGATAAATACATATACAACGCGTATAAAACCCCTATATGTTTCGACAAACATTTGTCATCATCAGGAGGTTCATAGCGAAGGTGTAAATGAAATTTGCATCCACTTACATGCTGAAAATATCACCCATTAGAAGTTCAAAGACATAAAAATTCAAGTCAGGGGGCCTTAATACATTCTGTATATGTATTTAAAATGTGCATTTGTTGTTGTTATTAAGTTTATGACAAAATGCACAGTCTATATAATATAAAATATGTTTCGTGGAATTTGGCGACTCATTATTTATGTTACTTTAACAGCTGAAAACTCTTAGCTTATGAAGAACAACTCCGGACTGTGGACTTAATTTTTGGCCCCTTTGCTTCTTACGTAGGTACAAGTGTTCATTTGTTGCAGACATTTTTTGTGACAGGTAAAGTATTTCAAGTTATAACATCACAATGCACACAGGTTTAATTCTTCATACAACTGGCATACACTGGTATCAGTAAGTATTATGTTAAGAAGAATCAAACGACGTTTCAGTATTATAGTACGTGTAAGTTTATCACTTATAAAATGAGAGGTGAAGAAGACATGTCCTAATGAAACTCACAGAAGAGTCCTGCTCTGTAGGGTACCTGCCCTCATGTCGTCCCTCATCTGACGTAAAAACATCTTCCTTTCTTCCGTCTGTCACAATTAGAAGCGCGCTTTACAAGGAAATAAATAAGCTTACACAATTTTTTATTTGGTTGATAAAAATTTGGGTCATTTTTTTCATAGTAAATTTATTTTTTTTAGGAGGAACTTAATAGATATGAAGTTCTGTGTCTCCATATAGAAAAGCACCAAAATTATAGCCGGTTTAAAATCACTTGTGTTCTTTTGTATTTTAAATGCTTTGGCACTGTATTCATTTACGCAAATAAATACGGAAGCACATATTAAACGGAGTCACAAAGACCTTCATCTGAATCACTGGAGCTGCCGTACGGTAACAACACAGTGTCTTCATCGCCGTCGTCGTCGTCATCATCACGCTGATCGTCCAAGTCACTGATCTTACCACTTCCAGCCTTTTGATATCAGAGTTCGATGCTTTCGGGGCCTTTCCACGAAATTCCAGCCCTCAGCATGTTATAGAACTTCATAACCCCGTATATTGCTGCAACCTGCAACAGTTTGTGTGTGATTACAATACATAAACATTTCGTGGCTGCTACTTCTAATTAACCCTTTAAAGACGAAGCGTATCTGTTTTATATAAGGACTCAGTGCGTACCGCGCTGTAAACACTCTCCACTTCGGTTATAAAAACCAGTCTCTTAATGATTTATAAGGCAAAAGTTGCTGTTTGTTCTGAGATCCGTACAAAACACATAAACGCAATGTGGGCACCACGTAGAATTTTTTAATGTTAAACCTGGTGGTACGTAAAGTTACCGCTAGGCTTTAAAAGGTTAATATAAACGAATTTTAAAAAGGAAAAAGAAATAGCAATGAAATATGAAATAATATATAACAGTGTTTCACTAACAAATTTCTATGATGTAACCCGTACAATTATCGTTTCATATCCCGGGGAACCCCCCCCCCCCACCCCCCGCGTGTGGAAATGAAAACAAAACAAAGTGGCAGTTAGTAGCATACGGAAATGACTCAAACTTTTAAACTGCCGGACAAAAATTCCCGTGTTACTTCGAAGGCTATTGGAATTTTTCGCTGCACTTTAAAATTTTGATTTTATATTCTAACAGTTCTTGCGGAAACCCGAAAGACGTTTTGAGGAAACCCCAAGATTTCACAGACGCCTAGTTGGGAAACACTGGTACACAATATTTATTTATTATTAATATAATATAAAACAAATATCTGCACTCACAGCATTAAACAACAAGAAGGTTGTTCTCACCAGGAAAGTGGACTTACAGTGAAGGGAGAAACTAGTGCAATGCTACATTCGGAGCATGGCTTTTTATGGTGCCGAAACTTGGACGTTTCGGACTGCAGATCAGAAACAGCTGGAAATAAAAATTATATACACTCACACCAACACGTGTACAAGTTCAATAAGATCTTGTAAAATGTGTTACTTTCTAACCCGACATGTTTCGGTGCTCTGTGGCACTATCATTAGGGGTAACAGTGAAAACATAAAAACACTAATCATTGAAACACCAGACGATTAGTGTTTTTATGTTTCAAGTTTTACCCCTGATGATAATGTCACAGAGCGCCGAAGCATGTCGGAGTAGAAAGTAACGTATTTTACAAGATTTTATTGAAACTTGCCCACGTGTTGGTGTGATTGTATATAATTTTTAGTGACTATGTGCTCGGTATGGACAACATAAAAACGACTGGAAAGTTTTGAAATGTGGTGCTGCAGAAGGATGGAGTATATCAGTTGGACCGATCGTGTGAGAAATGAAGAAGTATTAAGTACAGTCAAGGAGGAGAGGAATATCCTGCATACAGTAAAAAGAAGCAAGGCTAACTGGACTGGTCACATCTTGCGTAGGAACTGCCTTCTGAAACACGTTATTGACGGAAAGATAGAGGGAAGGATAGAAGTGACTGGAAGACAAGGAAGAAGACGTAAGCAGCTAGTGGATGACCTTAAGGAAAGGAGAGGGTACTGGGAATTGAAAGAGGAAGCACTAGATTGCACTGTGTGGAGAACTCGCTTTGGAAGAGGCTACGGACTTGTCGTGAGACAGACTGTGCAATGGTGAGGTACCTGCCCTGCTGCCTGTCCTGTATAAAGTGTAAAAATTTTTGTACAAAATTAGGTGACAGTTTTATTGTGAAAAGTACACGGATTGCACAGCATTTTTAACTTGACCCACGACAGGTCAGGGCAGGGCAAGAATAAAGGCAGAATAAAGGGCAAGGGCAGGATAAGGGGAAGGGCAGAATAAAGCGACAAACAATATTGGTAAGATAAAATAATGCCCTTATATATTTCGTCACATCTAGGAAATAATGTAATGAAGAGTTGTGAGTAAATGTAAAGAGAAATACCCTGCCAGATTAGCAAAGAGGGAAGGAGAAACGCAAAGGCAGTATGGCGTGTTTAAAATGGACAAACACTTTAAAGAACGAAGCGAAAACCCTTTTATTTGAAGAAAAATTTCGTACCTAGCAGTAAACACTTCTCATCCCCGTTTTAAAAACCAGTCAGTTAATGCTGTAGAGGGAAATAATCGCTGTTTGTTCTAAGATCCACACAAAACACATAAATACACTGTGTGGGCAGAACGTAGAATTTGTGAATGTTAAACCTGTTGATGAATAAAGCAACTGTTAGTCTATAAAAGGTTAAACTGATGGCTCTTTGTCCAGCGGCCTTCTGCGTAAATAGAGCTCCACCACTGCGGGCTACGTAAAAGAGCACATGATACAAACAAACTGTACTTCACGTTTTGCAAATTTCAAGAGCGGGGACTTTTAGATTGATTGTAAGTTTTCTGTGTTATAACACTGTGTATATTCGTTGATTGACACCGACATTTCGGGAGAATATCCAGAATTCATTTTCTGCTTTGGACGAATTATAATATTATCCATTCCATAATGTACTTGTGATAATTCATATACACTAACGTACGCGCAGAATAATATTACAAGCTATGCATCAAGTGAACCCTCCCTTACCTTCCAGAGATAAACTGCCATCACCAGGGAGGCGTCCATACAAAGGAATATGTAATATTAACCCTTTAAAGACGAAGCGTATCTGTTTTATATAAGGACTCAGTGCGTACCGCGCTGTAAACACTCTCCACTTCGGTTATAAAAACCAATCTCTTAATGTTTTATAAGGCAAAAGTTGCTGTTCGTTCTGAGATCCGTACAAAACACATAAACGCAATGTGGGCACCACGTAGAATTTTTTATTGTTAAACCTGGTGGTATGTAAAGTTACCGCTAGGCTTTAAAAGGTTAATTCATCTATTTTATATGCAATCTAAAGATGTACAATAACAACTATAAATACAATAATATGGATATTGTTACTAGCACGAATTTGGCATATTCTTTGTTAAAATTCGTTGACATATTGTGGTTTAAAGTATGTGTATTTCCATTGGACTTCTTGACTCTAGAAAATGGGACCGATACATTGTCCCGAAACGTCGGTAAAGGTACCATTCGACGCTGTGTAATATCCCAGAAAAGCGCAGATCTTATTAGACCAGATTCATTTGGCTTTGAATATGGATGCAACAGGTGACAGGAAAATGTCGGTAGCAACGTACAGCACTGCAGGGTGCCTGAAGTCGGTACCAATATGCAGTAATGGCGGGTGTCTGAATTCAGAAGTCTACAGTCTGAACAGTACCTTGTAACAAGCGTCATTGCATGATAGGTTGGCAACGGAAGTGATTTGAACGTCACTCTGAATGCTAAACCGATAGTAATAAAATCGGTGTAGCAATAAATTTCGAATGTAGCTATAAAATCTCCTACAATTTACATGACATACAGTGTTAAATGTAAATCGAAATTTAACGAGGCATAAAGCAGTTACGTTAGGAGTGATACAAACATCTGTATTGCACATGAAGCACACAGCAGTCGTCCGACGATGTGATGTTTATTTATCCCTTTAAAGACGAAGCGTATCTGTTTTATATAAGGACTCAGTGCGTACCGCGCTGTAAACACTCTCCACTTCGGTTATAAAAACCAGTCTCTTAATGTTTTATAAGGCAAAAGTTGCTGTTTGTTTTGAGATCCGTACAAAACACATAAACGCAATGTGGGCACCACGTAGAATTTTTTAATGTTAAACATGTCCATATGTAAAGTTACTGCTAGGCTTTAAAAGGTTATACAGCTGGAGTCTCTTTATAACAGTAATTGCTTTGTGCAGTTTTCGTTTATGTCTCTTTACTTACAAACAGAAGTTACGCACTCATATAGGTTGAGGGTTTTACATTACTCATTCCGTGCATTTTTCTTGCAATAAATCACATTACCAAGAAATACACACAAAATGATTATAAACTGTACGTTACTTTCAGAAAATCTTACATTTTACGTTCTTCATATCGTGCATTGTCGATAATCAGATCACAATACTGAGTCCAACAAAATGCACGATAATGTGTTTCAGATATTGTTAATTACGATGTATTCTAAATATTAACCTTTATCCTGCTAATGTGGAATATACGGTGAGCTGCTAATAATGCCAGCACCACTAATGTGTAATATTTGGTGACCTACATTTGGCAACGCTGAAAGGAGTCTCTTTGTCTCTCTCTCTCTCTCTCTGCACAGTGTCTCAACACTGAATCAATGGTGAAAGACGTCCTGTGGCATATCTGTGTGCACACACTTACTCGGCTACCAACTAGGCCCTTAAGGGCCGAGTTGGTAGCCGAGTGGTGCTGGCGTTATTAGCAGCTCACCATATATTGCACATTACCAGGATAAAGGTTAATAAGATATTGTAATTTAGGTTATCTGAAATAGAGTGCAGTTTGTTGGACTAAATATTGTGTGATCTGAAACCCCTATATGTTTCGGCACTGACGCGCCATCATCAGGGAGTCACAAATACAAAGGGCTGCTAGAACTGGTACATTAATCTGGGAAGTACAGCACCAAATAGTAAAGTATTTAAAACCTTAAAATGATAAAAAATATATATATAAAATGGCAAGCATAAAATTACAGTGTCGTTGATATGGGGGTTGTCATAAACCTTACAAGCTTCAGGCCGAAGTCTAAGGTCGGTGTGGCTACACGCATACAAACTGCCGAGTCCGTCCTATCCACTCCAAGAGGATCTAACGCGTACACTTTGTAATCCTGTTATGTGAATTTGTTGGTGCCTGTGATTGATGGATTGAGGGTGTTTCAGGGAGCAGGGTGATTAGGTGGATGGTCAGAAAGGGGGGGGGGGGGTGAAAAGGAAGCGGGATGAGGCTGAAGAAAACGGCACAAGGAGAAAGTTCCCCGCCAAAATTTGATGAGCAAACCAATGAGGATATGTTGAGAAGAACATGTAGCACGTGGTGCGAACATGAGCAATGCATATAAAATTTTGGTTAGGAAATGTTAACGGGAGAGACCAGTTGGACGACAGTAATAAGAAATAGCAGAAAGATTGCAACGTCACTGTTTTATACAATGGCTGTATGTCACTGTTTTCATATACTTCTTCCAGAACTTTTTCCATCGTCACATCAAAAATATAAACACTAAAAACACGACGTTTCGGAAGAGACTTATTCCTTCCTCAGGTCCTACTCTTAAAAATCCAGACACCCACATGTTGACCTCGTGGTTATTTTGATGCGGTAGATGTGTCAGTGGCACCATGTGGATCTCTGGATTTTTAACATTAGGGCCTGAGGAAGGAAGAATATTCTTCCGAAACGTCGTGTTTTTAGTGGTTTTGTTTTTGGTGTGAAGATGCAAAAAGTTCTGGAAGAGGTGTATGAAGACAGTAGCAGAAAGGCTGCTGAAGGGAAAAGGGAGTGGGTTGGTTTTGCGTTGCTCAGATTAACCCTTTAAAGATGAAACGTATCTGTTTTATATAAGGACTCAGTGCGCACCGCACTGTAAACACTCTCCACTTCGGTTATAAAAACCAGTCTCTTAATATTTTATAAGGCAAAAGTTGCTGTTTGTTCTGAGACCCGTACAAAACACATAAACGCAATGTGGGCACCACGTAGAATTTTTTAATGTTAAACCTGGTGGTATGTAAAGTTACCGCTAGGCTTTAAAAGGCTAAGAACCTGTGGTGGGTACGTTTGGACATGGCAATTTTCATTACAGGTGACTAATTTTGTGAGTGTTAGCTTCTCTAAAATAACTCTACAGCATGGGTTGAGGTCAAAAACAGAATTTGGGGACGTGGACGGAGGGCGTGGAAGTATATAATTTTTCTGGAAAGCTCTATTTTGTTGGGGAAAGCAGGAAATAAGCAATACTCAAGAAGTTCTAAGGTTAAATATACCGCTATTATTTTAATATTGTTCATTTCGTGCAATATAGGTAAAGGTAAAGTTTCAGCCCATAACGGACCCTGAGGGCCCAAGAGGGGGAGTACAGATATAACTCTACCCGTTCGTAAGCCTCGGCACCAGGAGGGGATGGGGTGGCTAGCCCCACGTCCCGGCCGCTTTACCCCCGGGAAAGAGACCCGGTACCCATTGTACAGGAGACTGGGTGGGTCCCAGGACCGGTCTGAACGGCTGCGGAAAATCTCACCCCCACCGGGATTTGATCCCCGGACCGTCCAGCCCGTCGTGCAATATAGTATGCTTGATATTATTAAAAACGTAACATTTGTACGTACAAAGTGTGTACAAAAATATAAAATCTTCTTTCGTGCATTTTCGGCGGTCGACCGCCGTCTTCGTAGGGTAAATAGACGTGGGGTTACAAGAGAGCTTTCACACCGTGCACGGCAACCAACCACCCAGGGGCAAAATCCATTTTGGATTGAAGTAATCATGGATATCCTTATGCTATCGATGGATCACAACAGTATATCTAGCAACTGGAATTCCAAACACGTAGACGCTACTGTGCCACATTCAGAAATATCAACAGGATTTTAATATGAGCTAGGGCATAAAGTGCCTATTTTGTAAAAAAGCGACAGCCTGCAAAACATCAATTTTATAGGAGAAGCAAGAAGGTGGCTACGTTTTGCATATGACAGATGTTTTGAGAGGTGGGATATCCCCAACCTATCTCGGTTATTCTTGAATGTGGAGTCGCTATTTTCTTACATATCATAGAAGACAGTACGTGAATGGTTGCTACACATAATGCAGTTTAGATCAAAGTGGTCAGTTAATCCCCTTCTTACAAAGAGGGGCGAAATATATTGTAAATTAAGATTATAATAAATTATAGACTAAACATGTATGGCGTCTGCTAACCACGTGACAGCCACGCTACGAAATGTAATCACACTTGCAATCAGCCGATACAGTGCACATTGTACTAACAAGTGGTGTCGGCACGTCACCTTACTTACGTACCTTGTGGGTACGGGAACTGGCTTCACTGGGTTTTAAATTGGATATATTTTATTGTTCCAAATTGTTGGTTTTAATAACAAGAATTACTGATTTTTTTTACTAAAACATTCATCTTAGCGTGTGCGCCTGTGCCTGTGTGTGTGTCAGTGTGTGTGTGCGTGCGCGTGTTTGTGTGTGCGTGTCTGTAAATATGCAGCCATACGTATACATGCACGCATGCACGCAGAGCGCCTTTCTTTACTTACATTTAGAATTGCTCTCGACACGAAGAACGCCACTTCAGCTTTGCAAAGAGCGTCGAATTGCTGAAATGACACAAAACGGTATAATTAGTTTAGAATATATTAAACAGGAAGCAGTAGTGCAGTCACTCGTGTTGGCTTTACATTCAGTTCCGTGTCATTCGTATCTCCATGTGATAGGCCTGCAGCTTAAAAGGAAACCCGTTAGCTAGGGTGCCATAGCACTGTACAACGTCACCAACCTAACTGACTCTTCAAAGCGCCTGAGAACTGCACACCGGGTTGTAACCGCGGGTTGCTTCCTATATATTGGAAAAAGAATGACCCAGATATTTGTAAACGGGTTTAACTGATGATTATACTCGGCAATTTTATATAACAACACCAATTTTAGGGGCACGCCGTGGTGCAGCTGGTTGAGGCACTGCGCTACAAGCCGGCAGGTCGCGGGTTCGATTCCAGATGGTGTCACTGGATTTCCATTGACATAATCCTTCCGGCCGCACTATGGCCCTGGGGTCGACTCAGCCTCTAACGGAAATGAGTACCAGGAATATTTCCTGGGAGGTAAAGGCGGCCGGTGCGTAGGGCTGACAACCTTACCACCTTCATGTGCCGATTGTCTACAAATCTGGGAGCCTCAACCTGCCGGAACCCTCAGGGCCTGTCCAGGCCTGTAATGGGACTGCTGTAAGAAACACGAATTTTAATATATCAACACTATTTGCAGTGTTGATATATTTTAGCGTATTTTTGTTGCGTATAATGGTGATTACTATGATAGATGTAAAAAGAATCTATTGTTCATCGATTTGTCATACGCTCCTTGTTGTCTGAAAATGTGCTCCCTGATGATGGTTGAATAATTGCAGTCGAAACATGTTGTACAGAGAAAATAATTGTGCAGTAGTTGGTGAGTAATAAATCTGTACAAAAACAATAACCAACTGCACGGTAGGCGTGCAATATTAAATTTGTATCCTAAAGTTGACAGATTGCAAAATGTGGTACTTTCAAAGGCAAATTATTGTAATAAATTCCAAAGATTCTTACGTCTTTGGTATGGATTTACACAGTTATTACTTGGCCTACGTTTTCTCGAAAAAGGAATAAAATTAGAATCATCAGAGAATTGATTGTCACTATGAAGTCTCCTGAAAATGAATTCTCTCATTTGCAGATAATAATGCTATTAACCCTTTAAAGAAGAAGCGTGCCTGTTTTACATACGGACTCAGTGCATACCGCGCTGTAAACACTCTCCACTTCGGTTATAAAAACCAGTCTCTTAATGTTTTACAAGGGAAAAGTTGGTGTGTTAAACCTGGTCGTACGTAAAATTATTGCTAGGCTTTAAAAGGTTAACTTGAAATCAAATTTAATATATTTTTAGTTTAAATACACATCACATTTGTTATATAACGGTCAGCAAACTATAATATTAAACCATAGATCATATAATTATCAATGCGAATCGTGAAATGTATTAAGCCGTTTGTCCTCATTTTTCTTAGAATTTGCGAAACTGTGTCTCTTTAGACTTTAACCTTTTAAAGCCTAGCGGTAACTTTACATACCACCAGGTTTAACAAAAAAATTTCTACGTGGTGCCCACATTGCGTTTATGTGTTTTGTACGGATCTCAGAACAAACAGCAACTTTTGCCTTATAAAATATTAAGAGACTGGTTTTTATAACCGAAGTGGACAGTGTTTACAGCGCGGTACGAGCTGAATCCTTATATAAAACAGATATATTCCGTCTATAAAGAGTTAATATGAATCAACTCTAACAGAGAGGAGGATTGCAATTAGAACCCTCAGGTTTAATTTAGGTATTAGACATCTTGTCCACACGTAACAATGATCAGGCAATAAAGTAACCCAGATTTAATCTGTCTCTTTTCAGGGTCATGACCTCGAGTGATTCTATTTCTGTCCCTCACTACACCAGACATGCAATGGACAAGTGTTTGTGTGTGTGTGTGTGTGTGTGTGTGTGTGTGTGTGTGTGTGTGTGTGTGAGCGTGCGTGTGGAGGAGCAGGGTTACTCAACAGGTATAATTAATCATGCCTTCTTTCTCCTTTTCACTTGCTACCAAAATGTCAGGTTTTTATTCGTTCCTCAGCGCAATACCGTCGGACAAATCAGCCATAGAAAGTGTTCTGACAGGTGACGAAGCTCTTAGGTGTTGCCTGACAATATGTACACATGTTGGCGTTCCCACCTTTATGAATTTGTGATATATAGCCTTCGTAGTGACTCGGCCAGTCAATGAATGGGTGGAAATTCATGTAATATTAACCCTTTAAAGACGAAGCGTATCTGTTTTATATAAGGACTCAGTGCGTACCGCGCTGTAAACACTCTCCACTTCGGTTATAAAAACCAATCTCTTAATGTTTTATAAGGCAAAAGTTGCTGTTTGTTCTGAGATCCGTACAAAACACATAAACGCAATGTGGGCACCACGTAGAATTTTTTAATGTTAAACCTGGTGGTACGTAAAGTTACCGCTAGGCTTTAAAAGGTTAAGTACATATAAAATATATGAGCCAAGCGAATCAATAGAGGGATAGAACTACATTCCAATAATTGTAAAAAAAGGTGGAAATATAGTCTTCGATACACGTGAGTTTTTGAAGTTTAGTTTATAAAAATTCACTTTCTTATAGTTCGTATAATTTACCTCCTCCCCTGTTAAACTCACTGTAAATAATACTATTTTCAGAGCCTCAAAAATGTCAGTACAAGGACGTCCAAATTAATCGCCGCTTCTTCGAGATAAATTTTCCCCTTTCATATAAATAAGACCATTACACAACTTACACCGTCCTTCCTCTGAAGAGTAACCTAAGCTTGTTCTGATTTTACATTTTAACATTTTAATATTATTATTTTTCTTTGTAATCATATTTTCTCGATCCAGTCTTCTTTAAATCTATAAACCTATTTACGTAACAACATGTATTTTCATCAACTCGTACGTGAAGTTAAAACAAAGTGTATAGAAAGCTTCACAATTGTTCTGACATATTTCCGTGTGCTAAACACACCATCTTCAGCGGGGACACACTGACCACTGAACACTTAAAGGTACACAGCCTCAGCTATTGAAATTGTAAAAACACCAATTTTAATACGTACCATGTCCGTGCACTCTATCATACGAGATAATGACACCAACTGATGCACTAAATATATATATAATTTTTATTCTTAAAAAGTCTCTTACATGTTTCGACCCTGCTGGGCCATCTTCAGGGAGAATAATATTGATACACTATGGTTGCGTTTATATAGTTATATATCCGCCGTTCGAGAGGTGTCATGTACGTGACACCTCTGAAATGGAGAATGAAACCTAGGTCACATTTGCACTTAACTGTACAAACGCAACCATAGTGTATCAATATTATTGTCCCTGAAGATGGCCCAGCAGGGTCGAAATGTGTAGGAGACTTTTTAAGAATAAAATTTATATATATTTTTGGTAGATTGGTTGGTGTTATTATCTCGTGTAAAAACACCACTTTATGAAGCAGTATGTTGAGATATTGTGTCAACTGTCGATGCGTTGGAAGCTGTTCACTGTTAGAACACGCGCTACGGAGTTCACGAGTTCAGATATTAAAAATTGTTCAAAAACCTCTTACTGACACGATGTTAAAATGCTATGTGAGTTGTTGGTGCGTTTAAAGTTGTTCGGTAACAAAAGTAGTGCTGCGGAATACAAGCGTTTTTATGCTGAAAATCCGAATTTAATTCACGAAACGACATTACATATTACATGATATTATTATTGGTGTGTGGTGTGCTATATGTGCGACTAGGACTGTTGGGGCCCTTTTTTTCTTATAAATTACCACTGGTATGTAACACACATTATAAAAACATTTTTGAGTGTTTGACCGATTACTGTAAAAACCCTGCTTTTTAAAAGCAAGACACAACAAGGGCTCATACATTACGCATTTTTGAACGTTTTTCTAGAAAGTGTAAGTGGGAACAAAATTTTAAGTATGGAATTTTATGGCCTATTTGTTTGCAAGATCTGAAATTGTGCGGCTTTACTTGTGGGGCGTGTTGAAGTACAAAATAATTACCCTAGAATTGAAGAGGGTTTGAAGAAAGCATTCATGATGAAGTGTCTACAATTGCAAGAGTAGAAACTGGAGATGCAGGGTATTTGCTGGATGTTATACGCACGTGAAGGCATTTCCTACATTTTCTCGAATAATGGCGTTTAAAAAATTAGTATTAACTGTAATGCACTGAACTGATAAGCTGCAAACCTGAAACACGACAAACTGGAACAACGGAGGGAAGTGAGCAACGATATGGGTCACATAAAATATTGACCCTCCGTAACTAAACTTTTTATGAAATATTTCTTATGAACAAGGAATTACAAATGTGGCTACGGTGTGAAATTTTGTGGGTATGTCCGACAATTGTAACATAAAACAGTATTTAATTTTTTAATAATAATAATAATAATGTAAAAAAAGTGACGCCAGTACTAATAGGGGCAATTGGAACCATTTCAAAATCCTTCAGAAAATACTTGAGCAGCGTACCGGGAAAGTACGATATCAAGGAACTGCAGAAAACAGCTGTACTGGGCACAGCACACACACTGCGGGAAGTGCTAATGTAGAAACACAACAGAGTTTAATATTGCAGACAGCGCTATATGCACCATTAACAGTATGCGCAGAATGGCTGCGACACTGTGTACCCTAGAAACATGGTTTGTTTCAGGTATATAAGTATGAATACCCTGCGTGAAGGAGATGATGATAATAATCAGTGCAGTGAATTCCGACTGGACGGTCAGGGGTTCAAATGTCGGCAAGAGTGAGAAGTTTTTCTATTCTCCGAAAAGTCCTGAGTGGCTCTGGAGTCCAGCCAGCCTCCTGTTGAACTGGTACCAGGGTCACTGTCTCCGGAGATAAAATGGCTGTGGCGTGATGTTGATCACTAAACTATATTTGGTGCCAAGGCCAAGAATGAGTGGAGCCCTACGTCCATTACCCTATATGCCTTAATGTCTAAAAATCTGGGAGCCTCAACCTCCTGGAACCTTCAGGGCCTGTCCAGGTCCGTACAGGGACTGCTTTACCCTTACCTTACATGCAAAATCTGCCGCCAAGACCACAAGACTAGGAGACTAAAGTGGCAATAATGCTTTTTGTGCTCCGTTAATCCTTCCTTAGTGAAATTTAGTTTGCTTATGTAATGCAGACCCACCATCATGGCTCTGTCGTTAGAATCTAGTTCATTAAACTAGAACAATCTCGAAAAAGTAAGTTGGTTGTAGGGTAATATTTTCCCGATGGGAAGCAATTTACTTCTGCGTCTTTGATCTCAGATAACACGTCATACACCAGTACAAAATATGCAGAGATTTTGAAAATATTTTCAAGTCATTTCTACTAGAAAACCTTGCACACATTTTTTACGCCAAATTCCGTTCCCTTCTCATGTTTTGTACATAATACCTAAGAGCCCAATTCTGCTGTATCTGTTAACCGACATGTACACCGCAGTGCGGTCGGTTTCATACATCACTGAGCCGTTCTCGGTATTAAAATTACGGATGTTTCTAGTGAAATATGGAATTTAATTTTCCACGCTGCAGATTCGAATAGAGTACAATATTTGTTTTGTTGTCACGCGCCGATTAATGGCTTTTAATTCTCCATGTTTATTGTAACGTTTTATTACTTCCAGTGGGGAAGTTAATGTGAATGGGAGTAATAACTCATTGTTATGGATTTAGCCTTGCTGTCGCTAAAGGTTTGTTTATTTCGGTATTCATTTTGAATGTTTACCGAAGTTTGGTCGTGTTTACAAAATAAATGAGGAGGACAGGAATAAACAGACAGAACCAAATGTGTGTCACACAACTGGCATTGAAATACTTACCAAAATTTAATAAAATATCTGAAAGGAATCTCAAAATGAATAAATTCTCTAACAGTGGCACTTACGAATAAATTCTCTAACAGTGGCACTTACGAATAAATCCTCTAACAGTGGCACTTACGAATAAATCCTCTAACAGTGGCACTTACGAATAAATTCTCTAACAGAGGCACTTAGGAATAAATCCTCTAACAGTGGCACTTACGAATAAATCCTCTAACAGTGGCACTTACGAATAAATTCTCTAACAGTGGCACTTACGAATAAATCCTCTAACAGTGACACTTACGAATAAATTCTCTAACAGTGGCACTTACGAATAAATTCTCTAACAGTGGAACTTACGAATAAATTATGATATGTAATGGAATCCACTCTAGCGCACTTACTGCAGTCATTATCCATTTAAAGACGAAACGTAATCTGTTTTATTTAACGACTCAGTGCGTACCGCGCTGTAAACACTCTCCACTTCGGTTATAAAAACCAATAATTTAATGCTGTATGAGGCAAAAGTTGCTGTTTGTTCTGAGATCCGTACAAAACACATAAACGCGATGTCAGTACAATGTAGAATTTACTAATATTAAACCAGCTACTACGTAAAGTACCCGCTGGGCTTTAAAAGGTTATTCAATACAGCAATTGCAAAATAACCTGGCTTGTATAAAATATCGGACATTATCAGAGGGATATAAGGTAGGCGTTAGTGCACCAACTTCGTACTCTTGCAGCCCTTGTGATTGACCTTTAACCTGATAATAGACAGCAATGACCGATAATTTTCATAACTATTTTTAGCTCCTATGCGACACGCAGTAGTGCAGTTGGTTGAGGCACTGCTTTTCAACCTGGAAGGTCGCGGGTTCGATTCCCGATGGTGTCATTGGAATTTTTCACTGATATAATCCTTCTGGCCCAACTATGGCCTTGGGGTCGAATCAGGCTCTAATAGAAATGGCACCAGGAATACTTGCTTGGGGGTGAAGACGGCCGGTGTGTAGGGATGACAACGTTACCACTTTCAGGTGTCGATTGTCTAGAAATCTGGGAGCCTCAACATCCTGCAACCCTCAGGGCCTGTCCAGGCTTCTACAGGGATTGCTTTACCTTCCTATGAGACAATTATGCGATAATAACTAAAATCAAGAAATAGCACCCTGCTTTTCCAGTGTCAGAGACGTTTCAATATTTCGGTCATGTCCAATTACTTCTCTGATAATGAAAGATGATACAGAAAACAACGCAAGTGGCTTTGTAATGTGTGAACATTTTTACGGGAAATAAATCAAGCAGGTTAAGTAGGCAAGACATGTAGAACGCACGGAAGAATAGTGAAATGCACGAAGTATTGTGGTCTAGAAGCCTCAAAGGAAGAGTCCACTTGATAGACTTGGAAGTTGTGATGATAATATTAAACTGGATCGTACAAATAAAAGTGTGAGGGTGTAATATATTCAGTAAAATCAACACAGAGGAAGGCTGTGCAATCTTTTTATGGCAAGCCAGAGTCATTATTGTGGAAATTTTCGCGTGCTGCACGTGGAAAAATAACAGTAAGTGGTACACCTGGGCCGTGCCATGGCTCAGGCGGTTAGCTGCCCGCCTCCCACCGCGGAGGCCCGGTTTCGTTCCCGGATCAGTCCATGTGGGATTTGTGGTGGACAAAGTGGCACTGGGACAGGTTTTTCCCCGAGTAATTCCGTTTTCCCCTGTCAATTTCATTCCACCGGTGCTCCATTACTAGCAAAAGGACAAAAAATAATAATCATCATCATCGTCACCTTCATCACAGGGTTGCACAAGAAGCCTCAAGGCTGCGGTGCGTCCGTAGCGTCTGCTGCGGGGCCCTTCACCACAAAAAAAAAGTGGTGCACCTAACCGCCTAAATTATTACGTTATTTGTGTAGTATATTTAGTATATTTAGTATATTTAGTGTATTAGTATATTTAGTATATTGTGTAGCATATGTAGTATTTATTGTGTAGTAATTTATGAATGTGGTTGCGGACCCATAATGCAAACTGGTAAGCAACATACGGCCCGCAAGCCGCTGTTGCAGACCCATGACGTAGAGTGTAATGGCGTACTCTTATCAACTGTATTAACAAGGGGCTTTTTTACAGTCAGCAGCCTAACGACTCTTACCTTCTCAAGGAAGACTCTCAACACTGGACATTATATGTTATTCGTACTCTACATATTCTTATAATTAACCTTTTAAAGCCTAGCGGTAACTTTACGTACCACCAGGTTTAACATTAAAAAATTCTACGTGGTGCCCACATTGCGTTTATGTGTTTTGTACGGATCTCAGAACAAACAGCAACTTTTGCCTTATAAAACATTAAGAGACTGGTTTTTATAACTGAAGTGGAGAGTGTTTACAGCGCGGTACGCACTGAGTCCTTATATAAAACAGATACGTTTCGTCTTTAAAGGGTTAATACGTTAACCAACGTACGTACTTAATAAAATATATTCAGAAGTAAGTATGAATATGCTACATGTTTCGGCACTGGGGTGCCATCATCAGGGACATATGTATGCATGATCCATACAGTTGCAATCAACTGCCGTACCTGGAACGGCTTATTTTTAACGATTTTAATATTGCAATATTGTGATTTTGTAATTGTAACTTTGTGTATTTTGGAATTTTAATATTTAATATCTGAATCACTTCTGTAGGGGCGACGTAATAAATAAATTGGCGTACTGGGCCTACGCTCCTATGTACTGAACAACTCCCTGATGATGGCACCTCAATGTTGAAACATGTAGAAGTTTTATAATAGCTTGTGAACGTATTTTATTAAGTGCGTAAGTTAGTTTATGTAACAATTATAATATCGTTTCATTTTGTTTCGCAGTCCTTCTCTCTTCTACCTGCTTGTTCACAGCAGGTGTCGAGGTTGTTTATTTTCACTTGATCACACTCAGACACACACCACAGTCGGTAGGACTCCTCTGGACGAGGGATCGGCCCGTCGCAGAGACCTCTACCTGACAACACAAACACTGTATAAGACAAACATCCATGCCCCCGGTGGGATTCGAACCCACGATCCCAGAAAGTGCTCGGCCGCAGACCTACGCCTTGGACCGCGCGGCTACTGGGATCGGCGTAATTATATCAACACTGCAATTAGTTCCTTTACGCTTCTGTCGAATGGGATAGAGGGAAAAGCAGGATGTATCCTTCGGGTATAAATCCCCTGTAATCTGAAGCCGTCTGCTGCCCTGTCTAATAATATCAAAGTCTGTACGCCCTAGTGGCGTGACAGGCACGCTTAGTACGTCTATATATGATATACGAGCAGGTACTCGAGTGTTCAGTTTGCCCTTACGCTGTGGTCACCGTGAAATCTGTACTTTGCACGTTACATGTGTCGTGGCTCCTGAACTGCTGGACGTAACGGCTTCCTCCACCCTAATTTTATAGCAAGAGTTACGTCACTCAGGGTGTGGCTCGTGGCTGAGAAAATATCTAGAAAATTAATGGGGCAGTCCGTTCTCACTTTATTCCTTATCCCGTTCTGAAAACACGAACAGCTCCTTGTACCATGTGTACTTTTCGCATTTCTCTTCAGTCTGCATACAATATCATTTGTGAAATTAAGCCTTCTTTTATGCATTTATCGTAGACACAGATTGGCCGCGCGGTCTAAGGCGTAGGTCTGCGGCCGAGCGCTTGCTGGGATCGTGGGTTCGAATCCCATCGGGGGCATGGATTTTTTTCTCTTGTACAGTGTTTGTGGTGTCAGATAGAGGTCTCTGCGACGGGCCGATCCCTCGTCCAGAGGAGTCCTACCGAATTTGTTGTGTGTTTGAGTGTGATCAAGTGAAAATAAAAACCCTCTACACCTGCTGTGAACAAGTAGGTAGGAGAGAGAAGGACTAAGAAACAAGAAAGCTCATGGACACAACGTGTGACTCAGTTACACGAAATGTCGTAACCGGGGCCCCCCCCCCAGAAGAGAAGGAACTTTGTTGGTAAGGTAAAGAAAATTGTTTGCGTGATGGATTTTTAAGCGGAAATGTGGAAGTACGTAATTTGTAGGCGCATTCGCAAAATTTGCGAAAAGCGACTATTAGCTTCCTCGTGGCTGTATGTCCATCCGTCCGCATGGGAGAAAGCGTCTCCCACCGTAAGGATTTTCATGAACTTTTATACTTGAATATTTTTCGAAAATCTGATAAGAAAATTTCATTTTCATTAAAATCTAACAAGAATAACGAGTACTCTACATGAAGACTTAATGTACATTCATGATAATATCTCGCTGAATTCTTCTTAGAATAAGAAAATATTTCACATAAACTTTGCAGAGAAAATGAAATATACATTTTGTGTTCAATTACTTTTTCCGAAAATCCTACACGGTTATGAGATAATGTGGGAAAATATGGTACAGCCAGACAGGCCACAGATGACAATATAATACGGCGCATGCGCTTTGCATGCTGGGTAACTAAGGCTGCAGACACACACTCAGAATGTGCAACACTTACTGCCTTTCCCTGGCAACAACGGTTACGCGAACGCTCTTCAATGTTACGTTTGTATACCCCCAGGCACATTGCCTGTCCCGTTAAACTATATTTAAACTGCTTTATACCATGAGAACTCCCACGCCTCCTCCCCATACTCACTAAAGAGTATTTGTTTGCCTCAGAGCCAACTTGGAAGCTTAGAGGAGAAAAATATTTTTTGATCCCGCCGGGAATTGAACCTTGAAAAGTGCGGTGGAGACAGGAGGATGAACAGACGCTGGAGAGGAGATAGAAATTTTTTTTTCACCTGTCCGAAGTATCAGAAAAAGGTGATTATAGGTGTTAGCTTTTAGTGAAACTTTTAGTAGGGAAGCCAGTTTAAAAGGACTGACTGAATTATGGTAAATGAATCACCTTCGTGAAGTCAGTTAACCTTTAATATCCATTACCGGACTCTTTACTTTGCTTATTCCTTCCCTCTTCTACCTACTTGTTCACAGCAGGTGTCGAGGTTGTTTATTTTCACTTGATCACACTCAGACACACACCACAGTCGGTAGGACTCCTCTGGACGAGGGATCGGCCCGTCGCAGAGACCTATACCTGACAACACAAACACTGTACAAGAGAAAAAAATCCATGCTCCCGGTGGGATTCGAACCCACGATCCCAACAAGCGCTCGGCCGCAGACCCACGCCTTAGACCGCGCGGCCACTGGGATCGGCCATTACAGGAATCAATCAGGTATTTAAAGAAAAGGGTTGCTGTCCAAAAACATTGTTTCTGAGCGCGCCGTAAAGGCCTGTAGCGCGTAGAGTCTATCCTAATAAGAACACTGCTTAGGGCTATGGTCAGGTTCAAGCGCCGGCCGCTTTACCTCGGAGGAAAGAGGCCATAGTACGATTTGAAGAGGAGGAACTTCGGATGGTCTCCACAGAGGCAGTCTAGATACAGCACAAAGGACACAAACTGTTGCCCCTGTCCATAAACAAACCACGATTTCCCGGTTCAAGATAGCCTAGTCACTGTATTGACTGAGCTATCCCGACTGTGCTCATATTATACTATATTATTAACAAGTCTGTAATATTTTTCTCGTCCTTTTATATCGGTTTGAAACTCCTTCATTTAACCTTTTAAAGCCTAGCAGTAACTTTACGTACCGCCAGGTTTAACATTAAAAAATTCTACATGGTGCCCACATTGCGTTTATGTGTTTTGTACGGATCTCAGAACAAACAGCAACTTTTGCCTTATAAAACATTAAGAGATTGGTTTTTATAACCGAAGTGGAGAGTGTTTACAGCGCGGTACGCGCTGAGTCCTTGTATAAAACAGATACGCTTCGTCTTTAAAAGGCTAAACAAGCAATCCGCTTCTCAGCAGCCCCAGTTCCTCAATAGCGGAGTTTTTAAGGAAAAAGCTCCTTACCTTCGTAAATCCAAAGAAGTTAAAAATCTCTTAAGATTATATATCCAAAGGAGTTAAAATCAGTCTTAACGGTTGGCGTGAATGTATTTTCTCCCCAAGCGGAGGACTAGGATGAGTTTGATGCTTACAGTATAAATGGCGGCTTTTCTGAAGCCCCGAAATGATGCCGGATTATAAGTCCCTGCAGGTAGCTTTACATTCTTTGTATACTTAATCAATGGCGGGACTGATTAAGTAGAGTGCAGAAAATGTAGACAGTAAATAAAACTCGCTCTGCTTATAAATTATTCGTTGGGTGGAGCGAGGCTATTCAGGAAAAGCTGTATGTTTACCGCCAAGTCTAAACTATCCGGTTTCTTCAATTCATTATAGAAACAGTGCTGCATCAGCTATAGGACGGAGGATTTAGTGGAAGACAAGCCTATGTGTGTGAAGTTACAGCTGGTTCAGAAAATTAAGAAAATATTGTGAACAGAATTTAGGTCAAAATAAAAACAGAAAGCTACCTATAAATACTTTGAAAATGTGGGAATTAAAAATTAAAATGCATTTGGACGATATTAACAAATCAGTGACATTTACGAGGAAATGAAGAGCAGTTTAAATTTTAGAATTTAGAAATTTGAGAATTTTTTACCGCTGTTTAGTTCAGGATATTTTGGGTTCTCATGTGTGATCTAAATATCTGAAAATTAAACTTAAAATAAACTATAAATATTTATGGGGGCACGCGGTGGCACGGTTGAGGCACTGCGCTACAAGCCGGGAAGTTGCGGGTTCGATTCCCGATGGTGTCATTAGAATTTTTCATTGACACAACCCTTCCGGTCGCACTATGGCCCTGGGGTCGACTCAGCCTCTAACAGAAATGAGTACCAGGAATACTTCCTGCTGGGGTAAAGGCGGCCGGTGCGTAGGGCTGACAACCTTACCGCCTTCATGTGCCGATTTTCTTGATACGTGAGAGCCTCAACCTCCTGGACCCGTCGGTGCCTGTCCAGGCCTGTAATGGGACTGATTTTTTTCCATAAATGTGTAGGGTGTGAAACTCGGTCTTGCATGCGGATCATACAAAATTGACTGACAGCTGTTTGTTAATATTAACCCTTTAAAGACGAAGCATATCTGTTTTATATAAGCACTCAGTGCGTACCGCGCTGTAAACACTCTCCACTTCGGTTATAAAAACCAGTCTCTTAATGTTTTATAAGGCAAAAGTTGCTGTTTGTTCTGAGATCCGTACAAAACACATAAACGCAATGTGGGCACCACGTAGAATTTTTTAATGTTAAACCTGGTGGTACGTAAAGTTACCGCTAGGCTTTGAAATTTTAAACCATTATAGAATAAACACGCGAAATATATGTCATTCTTTACTTACATCATATTGTTGAGCGTATTTCTTTCCTCGATCATATTCAGGGAAACGCCAGAATGTTAGAATGTACAGAATTTTATGGCTCGCATCACAGGTAACACAGCTGTATATGTTACACTGTTGCACTGTAATCGAGGCTATAACTTTCCGTAAGCCGCACTGCAGTTTTGCTAAAAGTTTGCCTGAAGAAGAAGGACCGGGATATCTCAGTTGGTATAGTGACTTCTCAGGCTACAGCCTGGACATACAGGATAACATCGCTTTATTCCTTGAAGTTACAACTGATTTTTATCATTGCGAATGCGTCTAACCCAGCTTTGTGGCCCACGCAGACTGCTGTACTGTGGAAACTAAGGGGGTTGCCCCAGAGGTAAAGCGGCCGGGGAGTGAAGCTGACCGCTCACCCCATCTGTTCTTGAGGTTAAGAAAGGAAGGAGACATAACTCCACACTTCATATGATTTCATGAAGTTTACAGGGACAGCTGTAACTTCACATTTACCTGCAGATGATCGAGTATAGAGACAAGTTTGATGTTCAGATAAATTGTAGAAGGTTTTGACGATGCTGTATAATACAGTGTGGTGATGGGTTTATGGACTTTATCCGTCGTGCGAAGAGTAAAATATTAAAAAATTAAAATCACAGCGTTTCGAAAGCTGGCTCTGCTTCTGTCCTCAGGCCAATGGAGGGGGAGAAGAGAAGAACACATATTCTGTTGGGCCTTTTAGACAGAGCTAGCCTCCATCACTGGACAACTCATGTCAGCCAACTTCAGTTCTACAAGCACCCGAAAAGAGGTTTTGTCTGTGGGACAGACCCAGTCGCTAAAGAAAATTAGTGTTCTTGATATAATTTGGGCAAATGAGACAGAGGCTAGCTCTGTCTAAGGGGCTCGACAGAATAGGTGTTATTCTCTTCTCCCCCTCCATTCACCTGAAGATGGAAGCAGATCCAGCTTCCGAAATGTTGTAATTTTAATTTTTTAATATTTTTAATATTTTGCTCTTTGGACGATGGGTAAATTCCATAAACCCGTCACCACACAAGTTGGATATTGCGATGTAAAAAATGTGCAATAAAATATTCTGACAATAACGTGAAAAATTAACAAGAAATGCAGCTCACGACGTAGGCTAAGGTGTCGCCGTTTTGGTATATTTCTGCGAAATGACAAAGTAATTAATGTATGTCTCCATACATAAACAAATCGTAAGTTTTCAAAATTGCTTTGGCGTTCCATCTCGACTTTGCCAAGGAAAAGGTTAAAATACTTTGCTCATGTAAAATGCCTGCGCGAGCAACGGAACATGGTGCTGCGGGCAGCACGTTATGTTGCCCGCGAGGTACGGGTTTAGCAGGCCGGCTATAGTGGTGTAATGCGGTCTGTCGTACCCGTACCCGTTTTATGAATGAGTGTCTTACATGCGGACAGCACCTGGAGGTTTGAACCTCGAACCCTCGCCGTGACAACACACAACTCTCACAAGAGACAGACATCCATTGCCCTCGCTAGATTCTAACCCGCAATCCCAGCAAGCAAACGGCCGCAGATCCACTTCTTAGACCGTACGGCCACTGGAAGGAGCTTGTACTTAGCTGGAGTAACTGAAGGTTGTGGGGAAAATGCCATAAAATTACTCGTCATATTTTAGTAAGAATTGATTTTTGACGTTTCGGGTGGCGTACATTATGATAAAACCTTAAGAAATGAGTTGAGTTTCAAGTTAAAACATTGCCTCTGTCAGGTACTGTACCGCAGTCTTATTACCATAAAAACTTTATATTCTTACAGGTTTACTGAAGAATGTCGGGGATGATGACGTGACTTTTGCTTTTATGAGTACTGTCTACCGGATGTGACGTCGCATGGTGTGGTGGGTAAGTACCAAGGTGTATGAGGAAGCTTTGAGCGTAGAATTTACATTCTTAAGACTTAAATACGGCGGAAATACCTCAGTAAAATTTCGAAAATCGGACTGTAATGATAAGAAACGGTGCCTGGCAATCAGTAGTAAGGTCACTCGAAAGTTACTAGCAGCGCGGAACATGGGCACTGTGAAGTCACAGTGTTCGCGGGATAAAGAATTGTGCGTCTTGCATTGCTTATGTGATAACAGAACTGTTGAGTGTGGCAACTGATGTCTACCAGTGCGATGCCTTTACATAGACAGTTCCCTTATATAGGTCTATTTCTGTCAGCTGTTCTGTGCTGAAAAGCTGCATATTACCCTGTATGTGGGATTTATGGCGTACATAGTGGCAAAGTGACAGGATTTTCCCCGCTAGTAATTCGGTATTCCTATGTCAGTATTGCTTCACCACTGTTCAACACTCATATTTTAACCGCCGAAGATACGTCATCTTAGCAACTGACAGCATGGTTAAATGCAGAGCATATTTCTTAATATCACAGTAAAGAACCTGTGGAAAAAAATACCAAAATTTTAATTTTTAAAACGCGTGATAGCGTACTTACCACAATGCTTCAAAGAACTAAAACGCCCCTGCGTTTTCTGTAGGCTGGACTTAGTGTCATATTTTTCAAACAAATGCTAAAAAAATGCATACAACTTTAAATACAAGGAAGATCTACGAGATTCCTTCTGGTTTAGAAAGGGCAGTGACCTTTCCAGCGTTTCCTGGCTGTTCAAATTGCTCTTTGGGCTACACGTATTTATGTGTCTCACTCTAAACTTCAGAGCACTAACACGCGCACACCTGAAAGAGTGCATTTCATCTCAAGTGTTCTGTACAGTAAAACTCCATGTGGTTATGTGCACAGAAAACTGTCGGGCAAAGCGAATATTAACCTGAGAAAGTTCACGAAAATCGTGTAAATTCAGTGAGGTCTTGAGGACCCACTAGCTACGTTTTCCTTTTTGAAGTATCGACATTAAAAATTCGTAACGATGTACAAATATTAATCCCTTATCGATAACAGTGATTTCTCACCGTTGGTATAAGTCGCGTGGACTTACAAGTTCTTAGTTTAGCGTGGAAGAAAAGAAGCACAATTTGGAAAGTCTTGTCAAACTTGACACTCGATTTGACGCCACCCATCCGGTTGTGTATGTAGGCTTACATAAGCAACACTATGTATTCCGTCTGGCACATCCTGTATTTGTTATTATTTTTTGAAACACTACATGTTTCGACCACGCCGATAATATTCAGGTGCTTGTTTATACGAAAACTTAAAACTGAAGGTAAAATTGTTAAGTCATGAGATCTCACATATGATATAAAATATAAACTGCAGTAGACTTATAATTCTCAATGTTGCGTCTTTTAACACAAAAGTGTGGCATATAATTTGAAACTTAAAATTAAAAAAAATGTAGAATATTAGTTCATAATTAAGTGTTAAAACGACAATTAAAATTCCCTTTCCTTTTTATTTTTGTCGATATGATAAACTATTTATTAATTAGTTAGCATACGCTGCGATGTGACGACATAGAAATTGATTGAAATGGAGTGGAAGACGCCACTTTGTTGTGCTGAAATTTTCACTTAGACATAGAGCGTATTTCACACACTTCTTTACCAAGACCACTTGAGCTCCATTTTTCGGCTCCCTGAGTGGTGTTGCTTAACCTTTTAAAGCCTAGCGGTAACTTTACGTACCACCAGGTTTAACATTAAAAAATTCTACGTGGTGCCCACATTGTGTTTATGTGTTTTGTACGGATCTCAGAACAAACAGCAACTTTTGCCTTATAAAACATTAAGAGACTGGTTTTTATAACCGAAGTGGAGAGTGTTTACAGCGCGGTACGCACTGAGTCCTTATATAAAACAGACACGCTTCGTCTTAAAAATTTAATTACAGCTAGTAGGGGCCACAGTTCTCTGACTTTAAACACGGTTATGGTTCAAGTTGTAACCCACAACCCGGCAAAATTAAAGGCCCTTGTTGTTAATCAGGCCTGCTTATGACGTTTCACATTATTACCATTTCTGTAACAGGGTTGGAAAGATGGCGGCTTGGACCAGGTGCTGGCTAATGTCAGTCTGACTCGGGAGGCCTTCTATTGTGATAAATACGAGCATGGTGAACGAAGCGGTGTGCATTATATAGCTTATATGATTAACTGAATACGGAACACTTTTACTGTTAATTAACTTTGTTTCTTCACGTTTCATTCCACAAGGTTACGGTTTTATACGCACTGAATTTATAACTGAAAAGCAGACCTGGATAACGGTGATTGTGTTCACGTATTAACGCTTTAATTTCCTTCAGTTGCCCCGCAGTTACATTTTATTTCACCGAATTTAGTTGTTAAATTTAATGAGTGTGAAATGAGGCGTGGTTTACCATGAATTTGTTTCTGCTGCCTTTAGAAAACAAAATTACAAGTTGTAGTGGTGTTACCAGTGGCGGCTCGTGTGAATTCTTATGGCAGGACTGGGATTAGGATAATTAAATGAATAAAGGCCGAATAGGACGTATCTTTGAGCACCGCCGCTTACCCACTTATGTTTAGCGTATATAGCAGGTGTGATGTTGAATGTCCCAGTTGGCGTATGCATGTAGGGTACAAATTTTCAGTTCCTCAAAGAGGAAATCAGTCACGACAAACAGTTTTTTCCTTTCTTATTTAAAGGGTGCCGAGCTACCAGCTTTCGGCTTCAACGTTAAGTGGAGTTTCTCAGTTCGTGTTTTGTACAGCCTGAGGATGGCTATAAAAAAGCCGAATCCTCGTGGCTCAATAATTTTTAAATCAAAAAGAAAAAAAGTGTTGGTCATGACTGGTTTCCTCTCTGTGGAATTGAAAATTTGTACCTTGTATATAGCAAATACAATATACGTACACAAAAGGAATACAAATACAATATATCTCCACAACACAATATACGTACACAAATAAAATACAAATAAAATATACTCACTCAAACACAATATACGTACACAGATACAATACAATACTCTATACCCATACAAATACAACGTAATATTCCCACACAAATACAATATACCCACACCCACACCCCCACCCAACCACACCCACCCACCCCCCACCCACACCCACCCACCCCCCCACACACACACACGTTTCAGAACACCTTCACATCACTTCACTTATTTACACACATCACTTCACTTCACTTATTTACACAATACACTTCACATCACTTCACTTATTTACACACATTTCTGCTTTTGTTGACGTCTTATTTTTACGGGCTATTTATGTTGTGGTAGCTGTTATTGTGGGGTTAATTTTGTTGGTATGTTGTGAGGCAGTCTGCCTCACAACCTACCAACAAAATTAAGCAGAAACTCACACCGCTGAAGACGAAAAAAGGATCCAATAACAAACAGCCACAACCTCACACTTCATCTTAGGACAAGACAACGAAATAAGAAACAACAAAACAAGAAAGCAGGATGCCGTAAAATCAACGCGACCTAAGAATCGAAACTACTAAAATAGAGCACAACAACCTGGAGAAAAATAACCTGGATACCAAGTTATATGACTAAAGAAGAAAAAACAACGGAACTTCAAAACAACTAAAAACAAAAACAACAATACTCAACTACACACCATACCATCAAATAGATACAAAACATCGTCAATCTGCAACGACCTATCGACAAGGACTGCAAGACACCATAATAACAACCAATTACCGCAGAAAAACTCCGGAAAGTATGATGGAGAATCAGACAACATAAACATTCCTCACCCATAGAGAATAACAGGACATCAGAGAAACAGGAGCACCAAACTACAACCACAACATCTCCATAGACAAGAAGAACCAAAAACAAGAACTTTACAACATCCACAAAGCAGAACACCAACTTGTTCCGACGCGTGAGTAAAGTACTTGGAAAACAAAAATTACAAATATCACAATACTTGGAAAATACACTAAATCGCAAAACTTAATATTAAACCAATATATTTGCCAAAAAATTTTAACTTCCATTGTAAAGAGAAGGCCTTCTCTGACAAACAATTACCTTGCATATATGTCTTTTAACAACCATTGTTAATTTGAATAATTTGTGTTACTTGAAATAAGGCAAAGCCTGATGTTGGCACCTTAGTGCCGAAACCGGTTGCATGTAAGATTTTTAACATCGGAACTTTTAATCCTTAATAAATAATTTGTTGGCTGTGAGACGGACCTATACTCATTAGATAATACCTTATTCGTTCCTTCACCCTAGCCTTTGTGAAGCTTACCGCTTTACTTTTACCTGGATTTATCTTTATTTCATTTTCTAAAGCCCATTCCCCTAATTTATTTAGGTCCTTTTGCAATTTATCAATGTCACTACTGTCATTTATTTTCCTGTATATTATGCAATCATCTGCGAATAGCCGTATTTTAGACTCAATGTTACTCAAAATATCATTCACATAAGCGAGGAACAGTAGAGGACCGAATACGCTCCCTTGCGGCACTCATGAAGTTACTCTGACTTCCTCAGATAGTTGCCCGTCTACTCTAACTCTCTGCGAACGTCTTAAGAGAAATTCCTTAACCCATACAACTACCCTCAAATCCACTCCGGTTTCCGCAATTTTCATAAGTAACCTATCATGTGGAACTAGATCGAAGGCCTTTGAAAAATCTATTACTATCGCGTCTGTCCGGACTCCCTCGTCCAGTGCATTAGCAATGTCCTGACAAACCGTGACTACTTGACTTTCGCATGAGTAACCAGGTCTAAAACCATGCTGACCCTCATACAACCACCCACTCGTTTCCCAGACATCTTGTTAACAATCTTGCACAGTCAGGTACCAGAGACACCTCAGAGAGGTTTATGTGGACAAAGTCTGCATTAGTGGGTCTCGGAGAAATTGCACACATTCACGCACGTACTACGTTAATCTGGGCAGTTAGGACTCGGGAAAAAGTCACGTAGGTATCATGTTCGTAAGTTATAGTCAGGACGTAGATATCTTACACTTGTATCATGTTCACTGGCACTTGATATATATCGCAGAGAACACTCCAATTGTCATGTTGACAAAACACATAGTCAGGTCTAGAAGTGGCGCACAGAACTACGATGTACACAAATACCATGTTCACAAATTGCAGTCAGGCCTGGAGACAACATAAAAACTGTGATCTACACAAGTATCGTGTTCACAAACTGCAGTCAGGCCTGGAGACAACACAAAAACCTGTGATTTACACAAGTATCGTGTTCACAAACTGCAGTCAGGCCTGGAGACTAAAAAAATATGTGATGTATTCAAATATCGTGTTCACAAACTGCAGTCAGGCCTGGAGACAACACAAAAACTGTGATTTACACAAGTATCTTTTGCACAAACTGCAGTCAGGTCGGGAGACAACACAAAATTATGATGTACACAAATATCGTGTTCACAAACTGCAGTAGGTCGACATACGCAACTTTCACATATATTTGTGACAAGTCGTGGGTCTGAGACAGCGCACACAGGTGCCACATTGACAAACTCTTCTGCTTGGTCTTCCTTCTGAATTCAGCTTCACATTCATGTTACTGTGATTCCAAAAAGAAAAGCAAAGCATAGTGATTGAGTTGCTTCTCATTTCCTTTTCTTTCTTCTTCCCATGCGTTCCCTCCTTCTCTCTTCATGCTCTTGCGTTCCCTGCAGCAATTTGTGTAATTTTATCTACATTTATAAAAGTTGGTAACACTAGCTTTATCACTGGGTTTCACAATCCTTCATCTTTAACGACACAATAGGGAAACCGTATGTGCTTTTTATGTGGAAGCAGCAGCGTAAGAATATGGAATTTGTTTGTTGACATATATTCAGATCTACGTACATTTTTAAAGGTTGTCTTAAGCAAAACACCTTCTTGTTTTCGAGATATTTTGTCAGGAAATTCTGCAGCTAGAAACGTGGAATTATTTGCTGTTGGAGACTAAAATGCGATTGCATATTTTACTTTAACCTTTTAAAGCCTAGCGGTAACTTTACGTAGCCCCTGGTTTAACATTAAAAAATTCTACGTGGTGCCCACATTGCGTTTATGTGTTTTGTACGGATCTCAGAACAAACAGTGATTACTTTCCTATACAGCACTAACAGATTGGTTTTGCGAGCTCATAAGCCGCCAGTCTCAGTGACAACTGGCGGCAGCTGGGTAATATTTTTCGATAATTGCCACAAGATTTATAGACTTAGTTCCCTACGAGATGTTTACATTTTACGCAATCTAAGTTTCAGATGCCGGAAGCGTCGTAACGAAAACAGCCACTGTTACATGATCGGCCTCTGTTGTTTGCTTGTGAAGAGCTTGAGATACTTGTTGGTTTAGTGTAGGAAGCGCACAGTAGCAGATATTACTACGCACGCTGGTAACATCGAGTGAAACTTTCCACACACTTTGGCTATGTATCAGCATACTGACTTAACACACCTCTTCTGACGGTACACTTGAACTGACTTAACACACCTCTTCTGACGGTACACTTAAACTGACTTAACACACCTCTTCTGACAGTACACTTGAACAAATTTTTGCTCATCTAGAAGTGAGTGAACTTCACGTACGTTACAACGTTTGTACGTGTCGTCAACCGAAGGAGAAAAGAAAAAGAAAGAAGAGGAACTACATATTGCAGGTACAGTGACGATCCCAGTGGCCGCGCGGTCTAAGGCGTAGGTCTGCGGCCGAGCGCTTGCTGGGATCGTGGGTTCGAATCCCACCGGGGGCATGGATTTTTTTTTGTCTTGTACAGTGTTTGTGTTGTCAGGTAGAGGTCTCTGCGCCGGGCTGATCACTCATCCAGAGGAGTTCTACCGAGTGTGATGTGTGTGTCTGAGTGTGATCATGAAGCCTCGATAATGAGGATGTCCTGGCCCACTGGGGGCTGTTGTGCCATGGAAAATAAATTGAAATTAGATTTCTCCAACTCATATCTTGTTCCAAATTCTTTAAGAATTAAGTTCCTACTTTTAAAAATTTAATACTTTTTATTTAGAAAATCATACGAGTTATTTGAACTAGTTTTTAAAAATTATATTTTGATTTTCTCGAGGCGTACATAGTACCGAAAATTCTTCCATTTCCCGTTGTAAATACTAGAATTTGATTTTGATATGTTACAATATATTTTTACCTTTTTGCTTGTATTTGTTTTCGTCTCTTACAACGCATATAACAGTGCAAATCTGTGCTCTAAAACACTTTGCGTGAAAATGAAATATTCTTTTCTATGTAATAGTCTTTGCTCATGTGTTTTATGTCGACTGGTTGTGGCTTTTTAAAAACCCACCCATGTTGCAATATAAACATACAGTAAATTAATACAACACGTAGCTTTGATTGTTTTTATTTCTGCATTGAACGCCTATTTGCTACCGCTATGGGGTGGAAGTTAATTCTAACCACGCAGCCATTTCAAATTCCGTAGCACGAAGTGCCCTCCAATAGTGCTTGTTCCATGTTAAAGCATGCCGTAATTACGGACGACAGCTTAAACTAGTCGCAGCAATTCGAGTTAATCTGTAGAAGATGAATAATGCAGGTTATACTTAGGCGCACTGCAGATGGATGCACTGTTGATGTACGTTTTATTACAAACGTGCACAGTGCTGAGAGTAGATGTGTTTTAGGCATTATTAACCTTTTAAAGCCTAGCGGTAACTTTACGTACCACCAGGTTTAACATTAAAAAATTCTACGTGGTGCCCACATTGCGTTTATGTGTTTTGTACGGATCTCAGAACAAACAGCAACTTTTGTCTTATAAAACATTAAGAGATTGGTTTTTATAACCGAAGTGGAGAGTGTTTACAGCGCGGTACGCACTGAGTCCTTATATAAAACAGAAGCGCTTCATCTTTAAAGGGATAACTAACGTAATTCAGCAGTTTGGGGAAAAACCAAAAATATTTTAGTGTGTTTGATATATGTAAGCTGCATTTATGGTAATTCTTTCAGAATATCTCTTTGATGTTTGGCATCCCGTTGTGTTGTTATCTGTGTTTAACACACAGTACGTCTGCACTCTCAAATTGTACCGTCACGAATGGCGGGAAAGCTTCTTAAGGGAAAACTTTATGGAAATTAACACAGACAAAAGATTTATAAACATAAAACTAAAACGTAAATCTAAAAGGTACATCTCAACCTACAACACGCCATAGAGATACACAGGGGGAGTATAAATACAGCGTTACCATTTCTTTAACCTCAGCACTAGATGGGAGTGGGTGGTCAACGCCCCGGCCGCTTTACCCCCGGAAAAATGACCTGGTACCCATTGCACAGGAGGCTGGGTGGGACCAGGGCCTGTCTGGACGGTTGCGGAAAATCTCGTCCCCACCGCGATTCGGTACCCGGACCGTCCAGCCTGTAGCAAGTCACTACACCGGCTGGGCTTTACAGCTAAAAAGGAAAGACGTCAGTACTGTGAATAATATTGCAAGAAATCGAAACATTATTCCCACTAACTGACACAAGTTCTGTGTGTTTCTACAATTTTACACTTCTATTTTAATAGTTTAGACTGATAGTGACCAAACAAATAGAAAGATTTATGGCTATAGTTAATGTGAGCAAAGTTTATGTGCTAATAAACGTTTGGTCTGAAGGCGTACAAGTCCTATTTCGTAATCCCAACCCATCCTTGATGTGTTCTAACCCTGAATCCTGTCTGTAAGTTTTGTTAACGCAGGCCGTGTTGCGGTGTAGTGCTTTCAGTCTTATCTTTATTGGCTTATTGAGTACATTCGCGTCTTCCCTCCATACTTGGGAACCCCCGATGCATGCCGTAACGAGGAAGCTGGTTCCAGTGTTATTACATTAGTGCAGTCAAGGAAGCTGGTGGCGTTGCGCGTGTGACTGCACTATTGGTGGCAGGGGAGCACGGTACACTTTTCTTGTGGAAAACTCTCTTACACAAGATCAAATTTGCAGAAGGATGTGACAAGGGCATAACATTAGGAAGGATCTAACTGACTGACTGACTAACTGACTGACCAACTGACTGACTGACTAACTAACTAACTAACTAACTAACCAACCAACCAACCAACCAACCAACTAACCAACCGACCAACTAACGAACTAACTAACCAACTAAATAACCAACCAACTAACTAACTCCGTGGAGCAGAGACCTTCTTGAGAAGCTAACAGTTTCTCAGCTAGTCAAGAAATTCCCCGCATTTTGTAGAACCCGGAAGTTCATTACCGCAGTCACAAGAGCCTGCCACCTGTCCCTATCCTCAGCCAGCTCAATCCAGTCCATGTCCCCATCCCACTTGTTGAAGATTCATTTTGATATTATACCCCCATCTACGTCTGGGTCTCCCAAGTGGTCGCTTTCCCTCAGGTCTCCCCACCAAAATCCTGTATGCACCGCTTTTTCCCCCATACGTGCTACATGCCCCGCCCATCACATTCTTCTCGATTTGATTTCCGGAATAATATTTGGTGATGGGTACAGGTCATTAAGTTCCTCGTTATGTAGTCTTCTCCACTCCCCTGTCGCCTCGTCCCTCTTAGGCCCAAATATCCTCCTCAGCACCCTATTCTCGAACACCCCCAGTCTTTGTTCCTCCGTCAGTGTGAGAGACCAAGTTTCACACCCATACAAAACAAGAGATAAAATTTAAGTTCTGTATAACCTAACATTTGTGTTTTTGGATAGCAACTTGGAAGAATTAGGAATTATCTTATGAATACTTGTTTTTGTGACCTGAGAAGAGTGAAAGTGTTTGAAGTTCGTATCTTCACGACATTAGCGGTATCGAAGCAGCAGGGGCCACCATCACAAGCCACTAAAAATTCCGTGGAGAGATTCTTCCGCCTCTTATGGAACTCACTTCTACCCTTTAGGTCAGTGGACCTAGCCTCTGCTACCTCTCTGCGCCGCACGTATCTAATTAAGTTACTCTGCCCGTATTTCTTCCTCCTCCCCGTCCTCCTCTTCAACAAGTATTATTAGGGTGACCAAACCAAGAAGCAGATGGGCGGGGCACGTGGCACGTGTGGGAGACAGGAGAGGTGCATACAGATTTTACATGGGGAGACCTAAGTGAAAGAGACCACTTGAAATACCTATGAATAGATGGAAGGATAATGTTAAAATAGATCTGCAGACGAGGGGCACCATGGAGTGCAGTGATCTGGCCCACGATAGGAACAGATGGCGGGCTCTTGTGAATGCGGTAATGGACTTCCGGGTTCCATACAGTGCGGGGAATTTCTTGACTAGCTGAGAAAGTGTCAGCTTCTGAAGAAATACACTGCTTCCTGGAGTTAGTCAGTTGTTCAGTCCATATTTCCTAAAGACAATATTTAAGCTATCGTCCTATTTATGCTGAAGTCTCTCCATATCTGATGTCCATTTTGCAAACAAACCTGGCCATACAGCTAGTAGTTATCCGTGATAGTAATTGTCCGTGAACCCATATTGTTTTACCCGTGACAGGGATCACTGTGAAAATGTTCACTGCGGCTGAACGTAAGTATTAAAGTGCTGTTAATATTGCACGTACCCTGTTAACGTGATCTCGGAGTACGTTGGAGTACACCATGGCGACGGCCTCTAGTGCCATAAACGTGATGAAGCCAATGATCCAAGGCACCACGAGTCCAGAGTTTTCCTGGAACACACACACACACACACATAGAGGCGTCAAAGTATGACACGGAGAGGCAATCAACTGGCGTAACAACGAGCGATAATCGCGTTGCTGTGTGTTGGCGGTTAGCAGCCAACTGAAGTGCTGCGTTCTTATCTTTAGTCTTTAATTTGATTATTAAAATGTCGTAAACATTATTGTGTGTGGGGGGGGGGGACGGGAGCACGAAATACTGAAACACGTATAGGCCTAATTCCTTTATTAATTACTAACACGATTTTGGTAGGGAGACCTGAGGGAAAGCGATCATTTGAGAGACCCGGGCGTAGATGGGAGAATAATATTAAAATGGATCTTCAAGAAGTGGGATGGGGCATGGAGTGGATTGAGCTGGTTCAGGATAGGGACACGTGGCGGGTTGTTGTGAATGCGGTAATGAACCTCCGGGTTCCATAGAATGCGGGGAATTTCTTGACTAGCTGAGAAACTGTTAGCTTCTTAAGAAGGCCTCTGTTCCATGGAGTTAGTTAGTTAATTACTAACACAGGCCGATCCCAGTGGCCGCGCGGTCTAAGGCGTAGGCCTGCGACCGAGCGCTTGCTGGGATCGTGGGTTCGAATCCCACCGGCGGCATGGATTTTTTTTCTGTTGTACAGTGTTTGTGTTGTCAGGTAGAGGTCTCTGCGTCGGGCTGATCACTCGTCCAGAGGAGTCCTACCGAGTGTGGTGTGTGTCTGAGTGTGATCAAGCGAAAATAAACAATCTCGACACCTGCTGTGAACAGGTAGGTAGCAGAGGGAAGGACTGCGAAACGAAACGAATTGCTAACACAAGCCGGCAGGGTTGTGGACATGTACACGAAAACTGAGTTCGGAAAATGATATAGATACAGCCATCCGAAACCTGGACGCAAATGTTTTGCATAAAATACACTCACAGTAGTTTGTTTACAATATCGCCACATATTACCGTATTTCTTCGAATTTAAGGCGCCCTTGAATTTAAGATGCACCCATCTTTTAAAAAGGGATTTTCAGAAAAAGAAAATTTTCTCCAAACAAAGACGTTTCACTGTACATAACATTTATTGCTTTTCTAGTGAGGCCACGTGATTTTCAAGGAAAATGACTTTTTTTTTACTTTTGAAGAGTGACAGTAGTACTTCGTATTTAAGGCGCACCCCAATTTTCAACTCAGAAAAAAGTGAAAAAAGTGCGTCTTAAATTAGAAGCAATAAGATATTATTTTCTGCTACATATTTCGGCTTTATATTGGGAGTTGTCAGATTGTTACTTTGCTTCTCCATGATGATGAACCATATAGGGCCGAAAGGCGAATATAATAATATATGATGATACTGTAAAAATACAACTAATGTGTATGAGTGTATTTTGTTGAAATTCTTAATAACTGACTAATACACGGGAATTACATGCTGTATTAACATTTTTCATGACGTCGCAGTTTTGAAGAAATCTCTAAATGTTGCTTTTACACATAAAATGTAAATATATTTTACTGAATATGGCAGAACTAAAGGTAAAGGCTCTACAGGGTGTTAAAATACAACTTTTGTCACCAACCGCTGCACACTTTCTTTGCTACAACATATTTCGGCTGTATGTTTTAGCCATCATCAGGGAGCCATATTATATACTCATATATCTGTATAATACGGCTCCCTGATGATGGCCACAACATGTAGTCGAAACATGTAGGAGTAAAAAAAATTTGCGCGCAGTGGTTGGTAATAAAATGTGTATATGTAAGGTAACTGCACGGAATGTGTGCAACATTAAGGCTGTGAAAATATTGTGTATTTTAAATTAAATATTTTTTATTTTTATTTAAATAACTTCATTATTTGAAACATTTTAGAAGCGGTACGTACGTTTATTGTGTACAGGAGACCAAAAAGTCTATTTGAGTCATCTTTCTTACTTAGTCCTTCCCTCTTCTACCTACTTGTTCACAGCAGGTGTCGAGGTTGTTTATTTTCACTTGATAACACTCAGACACACACCACAGTCGGTAGGACTCCTCTGGACGAGGGATCGGCCCCTCGCAGAGACCTCTACCTGACAACACAAACACTGTACAAGAGAAAAATCCATGCCTCCGGTGGGATTCGAACCCACGATCCCAGCAAGCGCTCGGCCGCAGACCTACGCCTTAGACCGCGCGGCCACTGGGTTTGAGTCACTCTGAGTACTATTAATATCAGTGTTACCGTATGTAGTCAAAAGCAACATATAGCGTAACACCTGGGGGAAATATGGTAAAGTGCTGTAATGTGAAATTTCGCTGTTTTAAGGATTAGGAAGATGTTTTGGAGATGACTAATCAAACATGATGGTCTAGCTCTGAAACACTCAGTAAGGGCAGCAGAGTGTTTAAAAGTAGGCAGTTAAAATGTAATTTGAAGTGGATAAAACCGGTGTAATGAAATACAAACAAACATTGGTGTCAGACAAGGGCAGTGATTCTCACGTGTTATTCTAATGTGTGCGCGCGCACGCGCGCTCACACACACACACACACACACACACACAGGCTCTGTATACGTACCTGCGTAAACACGTATAATCTGAGTACGGTTAGAATATTGCAAACAGGACTGTGTAAAGTCTTTGGTACACGCGGTAAATATCATCATATTTGAATTATTAGAACTGGTTTTCAGTACAGGAGAGAGAATTACTGCATTACTTAATACAAGTACAGAATGTGTAATGGAAAGTCACATCACAAAACCAAAAGTAATAAAATTTGGGTGAAAAAACTCTGTATAAGTTTGTTGGAACGAGTGGGCACTTGCAGTTATTGAGCGTGCAGTGCGGGCTGTGACAAACTCAAGGATGTTAACCCTTTAAAGACGAAGCGTATCTGTTTTATATAGGGACTCAGTGCGTACCGCGCTGTAAACACTCTGCACTTCGGTTATAAAAACCAGTCTCTTAATGTTTTATAAGGCAAAAGTTGCTGTTTGTTCTGAGATCCGTACAAAACACATAAACGCAATGTTGGCACCACGTAGAATTTTTTAATGTTAAACCTGGTGGTACGTAAAGTTACCGCTAGGCTTTAAAAGGTCAATAAAAAAGGGAAAGTATTTGAGCAGTTACGTGGAACAATGTGCATAATAACGAATAACGAAGTATTACTGTAATATGATAGGCAGTAATATGATCATGGTATGCCATTTAACACTGTAGGGTAGTAAGGGGGCGGAGGAGAAGGAGGTGACGGGGAAAATACATCCACGGCAGGGCGGTAAAAGAATATAGAAAGGAAAATGAGGTTTCAAAGGCGTGGAATAAAAGTACCAGAGCCACTTATAATTTAATTTTGTTAACAAATGGTATTATTGTACCATAAAACAAATATTTATTATAAAGTAAATATAGTGCAACTCGTTTATAACGACATCGGTTTATAAGACACCTCGCCTATAGCGCAAGATATTCTCTGGTAAAATTAATTCCGCCGATCCCAGTGGCCGCGCGGTCTAAGGCGTAGGTCTGCGGCCGAGCGCTTGCTGGGATCGTGGGTTCGAATCCCACCGGGGGCATGGATTTTTTTTTGTCTTGTACAGTGTTTGTGTTGTCAGGTAGAGGTCTCTCCGACGGGCCGATCCCTCGTCCAGAGGAGTCCTACCGACTGTGGTGTGTGTCTGAGTGTTATCAAGTGGACATAAAAACCATCGACACCTGCTGTGAACAGGTAGAAAGGGTAAGGACTGCGAAAGTAATTAATTCCTCACAGTTAGCTATAATATTATACTGCTCGGTTATAACAACACCCGTTTATAACGACGCAAAATATTCAGTCACTTGCATGACGTTATAACCGAGTTCGACTCTATTACCTATAAACAAAGAGTTGTGTTTGGTGGTGTAGTATCATTTGTTAATAAAATAGAAAACATAAGGCGCAACACCAACATTTCTTTTCATTTGATTTTGCCAACATTTTCTTGTTTTATTTCTAAAAATATAATTATTGAAGTGATGGAATTTTAAAATGATTTCAGCAGGTTGTGGCAGGATAACCAGCGACTGTCTGTGTAATGTGGCAAATCTTCATTTTCACTATAAGTGTCGGGAAGAAAATGAGTAAATTTTTGATGATAAATTCTGGTGCACGAACAAATTTAAAGATTCAAACAGTTGTTTCCAAATGTTACCAGGCTTATTATTCGACCGCACTATTCCGTTGATGTGTAGTATACAGACAACCTCTTACCGTCAAGTGTCTAATCCATTTTTGCACAGGTTGATTTTAATATCCGTCGTACCAAGACCCCTATCCGTCACAATACACACAAGTCTTGTTAAGCGGAAGTTCTTATTTTATGCAGTAAATTATCTGGGTCACAGCAAATACTCCTATCTTCCCTAGTAGTATTTCCACATATAGGAATTAATTGAGGATTTTTTAGGCGCTTCCAAAATTTCGAAAAGCGAGTACTGGTTTCTTCATGTCCGTGTCTGCCTGTCTGCCTGTCCGTCCACACCTAATAACTCGTTTTCCACTGGACGGATTTTCCTGAAATTTTTGATATTTGAATATATTTCGAAAATGAGTCAAGTAAATCCTAATTTTATTGAATATGACAAGTATAACGTGTACTTTACATGAAGACCTATGTGCGTTTATGGTAATATCTCGCCGAAGTCTTCCTAGAATGAGAAACGTTTTATACAAAGTTGTAGACAAAATAAAAACACACATTTTGTATTCAGTACCTTTTTCCCAAAAATCGTGCCGTTTGTGAAATAATGTGGAAAAATATGGCAAAAAGAGACAAGCCGCAGATGACAATATAATATGGCGCATGCGCTCCGCATGCTGGATAACTAAGGCTACAGACACACTCAGAGTATAACAAACAAACAAACAAACAAACAAACAAACAAACTAACTAACTAACTAACTAACTAACCAACAAAGTAACTAACTGACTGACTAACTGACTGACTAACTGACTGACTGACTGACTGACTAACTGACTAACTCCATGAAGCAAAGGCCTTCTTGAGAAGCTAACAGTTTCTCAGGTAGTCAGGAAATTCCCCGCATTTTATGGAACCCAGAGGTTCATTTACCGCATTCACAACAGCCGGCCACCTGTCCCTATCCTGAGCCAGCTCAGTCCAGTCCATGCCCCCATCCCACTTCTTGAAGATCCATTTTAATATTATCCTCCCATCTACTGCTGGGTCTCCCAAGTGGTCGCCTTCCCTCAGGTCTCCCCACCAAAATCCTGTGTGCACCTCTCTTTTCCCCCATACGTGCCACATGCCCCGCCCATCTTATTCTTCTCGATTTTATTACCCGAATAACATTTGGTGATGAGTACAGGTCATTAAGTATGCAATAATCATTGCTTTTCCGAGGCATAAATGGTTACGCGTTCGTGTCTCAATGCTGCCTGTCCTGTACAGTCATAACAAAGTTTGTATCAAAACTGCTGATGAGCAAAGCTGTGAAGCATATTTGGTGTGTGTGCTTTCATCGCCTGCTGTTCAATAGCCTTCAGAGTGTTACCACTCGATTTAATTGCGCCATCAGTTCGTTTGCACTGTTGTTCGCACGTTCTGCCACTGTGCATCTAACGTGGCTTGTGTGTTCAAATTATTGTTCTTGTGTTGGAGAGATGGGTGAAGCTGATTCAGTTAAACACTCTCCAGTAAATTGTCCTTCAAGTGGTTTTGTGTTGAATGTATTTAGAGTAGCAAATGTAAAATTTGCCTTAGTTGCTGATACATTATATTTATTAATTTTTCTAGAAGATGCATATTTAAATTTTCAAACATGATTTGAATTCTTACAATAAACAAGAGTTTTAACATCGTCAAACACAACTGATGTACATTACATACTTTATTTTGGCAACATGTTTCAACCTAATTTAATCATCTTCAGGCCATTGATATGAAACTCATAACAATACTGTATACATTTGCAGTAGATGTTAGAAACGTAGGATATCTCAATTTTACAGTTAAACCATTATACGTTGCAATAACTGACTTTGTTTTGTTGTAGTTAAAACATAGATTAGACATTTAAAATGTTCAAACGCTAAAACAGTTACTCGTATTATTTATATAATGTCTTGAAAATGAACGAATTAATTCTAACAATGTTGCCAAAATAAAATATAATATATATTGGTTGTGGTTGATGGTATTCAAAAACTTCTGTGTTACAAATCAACACAACGGTATGATAAATAAAAGATATAATTCTTACAGTTTATCGGTTTAATATTTTTCTTCTACAATATATTTTCAAAAATGACGCTTAATGGTTTTCTGCTTGGAAAAACCTTCTTTGGCAAATCGGTCTTCAGGCATTGTTTTTAATTTATGAATGCAAATATTCTGCTCCATTTTTCTTAAACTTGCGACCGAATTCTGCTATATTACTTTCTATAATAGCAGGTGACTTCGATTTTCTTATTTCGAGTTTAGTTTTGAAATTATAATTATCTAAAAAAATCTCGCTACAGCTGCTTTACAGCGAGCTTGGCATACAGCTAGTTAGCAACGAATGTAACTCAGTGTCAACGCTGACAATTGCTGTGAGCACGGGCATAAGGTAACACTCCTAAATCAATCTCTGGAGGATGTACGCATGCGCCGTCCTCTCACAGCGCATGCTTCATCCACAGAAGCAATGGAGCAGTGATAAAGCCAACGGCGTTTAGATGATAGATTGGTCATATACGGCTGGCGTGACGTCACACAAAAATAGGGAATTTCGCTCAACGAATTTATTGCGGATTTTACGATCTTACTTGGTCGAAATTTTCTATTTATAATCAATACATCAACCAACTTATGCACTTAAAATACAGAGACTTAATAAAGTATAGATTTGGCACTTGTGATGCACACAACGTGAATACAGTGTAGGTTATCCCTATATATTGACGACAAGATGTTTGGAACAGATTTTAATAGATTTTAACCGCTTTTTTATGTACATCAACAATAGTTTTAACATATAAGGTTTTAACATACGACAGTGATTTTATATATATATATATTTATAAGCACTAATGTAACATATGCTGCTTTGTTTCGAAAATACATTCTGCCTGAAGATGGTCAAATAGCTACGGCCGAAACATGTCGGAGATTATACAAATGTAATTGTGCAATAGTTGGTTTTATTGATAAATTTGTATAATAAAATACATTCAAAAGTAAGTATAGAACTCTACAGGTTTCAGCACCGAGGTGCCATCATCAGGGAGTTATCTGAACAAAGGACCACAAGGCCAGCACTCTTATGTAGGTATTGTGTCGCCTGCATTACAATGATTAAAATATTAAAATTCCAAAACGCGCAAGGTTAAGAATAACAAAATCACAATATTGTAAATTAAAATTTTTTTTTTTAAAGTGGGCTGTTCCACACAGATATTTTCAACTGTTTGCATTCTTTTTGAAGCACGTATAAATTCTTCCATTTATACACCGTAATCTTCAGGCCGTATTTATCTTTTTTGCCCTCCGACAAGTTTCGCGGAACGCCAGGAGGATTCATAGGGCCTGCTGCCAATTTATCACAGTCTGTGTAGATAACGGGGTAGGAGATGCCATTATACACTGATCTGGTTATTCAGTAGAACGTCAGTCTCTTAGTAGTTACAGATTCAACCACCAGGAGGCGGTGATAGTTATTCAAGCTTCAGCTGGTAAAGTTTCTCACCATTTAACGAAAATATATTTCCAGTGTTGAGAGCAAGCACTTTTAGTGATGTCGTTGTTTTGTATGTAAGCGTGAATCAGTGGAGTATCAGCTGTAAAAACTGTGATAAGAGATAGGAATTATTGATTCCGGAAGTTCCATCCATGTTTTACATGCGAGTTTATTCAGAGCAACGTGCGGGAAAATGTTATTTACAAGGGAGGATTACAAACTGTACATGGCGAAACAGATGGGATGTTTTGTGATGATGTTGTGGTACTACCTACATGAATAAATATACGGGACATCTGTGAGTATTTGTTTCACAGCTGAAGGCCAAATAATTCAACTACTGACTATTAGATTTGGCCACATATGGTTCTTCTTTAGTGGTGACTGCTACGATGCTCTTTTGTCCGTTAACATTTTAAAACCTAGCGGTAACTTTACGTACCAACAGGTTTAACATTAAAAAATTCTACGTGGTGCCCACATTGCTTTTATGCGTTTTGTACGGATCTCAGAACAAACAGCAACTTTTGCCTTATAAAACATTAAGAGACTGGTTTTTATAACCGAAGTGGAGAGTGTTTACAGCGCGGTATGCACTGAGTCCTTATATAAAACAGATACGCTTCGTCTTTAAAGGGTTAACAAAAGAGAAATTAGCTACTAATGAAGAAGTTTGTTTATATAGGTCATCTTTATCTATGAAATTTTCTCTAGGCAGCTGCATGTGTGTCTTGTTATTCTGTCAAGGTTTTTATGTTGCTGTAAATGTGTTTGTCTTTCCAGAGTTTGTGATGTGCTGAGGTTTGGTAATTTTGAAGAACTTTGATTTTAGCAATTTCCTGTTGATGTAAGTTTTGTGGGACTGGAAGTCTGCTATGGAAAGTAAGCTGTAGGGTTTCAACACTAATTTATCCGTGCGGTAATCAACTAATTAGTAATAAAAGGAGAGGAAAAGTAGTTTTCTCTCCGTCTCTGTCACTATGTATTCAGAATACAAAATATACTGTCGTTCTCAGGCTTATATCTTGGATAAATTTACGTGAATAACATAAACGCAATCATGAACTCGAATACTGTAGTCGGTATAGAGACTCGCTACGGGCAGGACGGTCGGGGATCGAATCCCGGTGGGGGCGATATTTTCCGTAACCGTCCAGACCGGCCCTGAGGCTCATCCAGCTTCCTGTACAACGGTTACCGGGTAATTCCCGGGGGTAAAGCAGCCGGAGCGTGGGGTTGACCACCCACCCCATCTATCGCTGAAGTTAAAGAAAGACTAGAGCTATATTTGTACTCCCCGTCTGGGTCTTCATGGCAGGTTATAGGGTGAAATTTAATTTTACTTTTACACAAACATGAACACAGTTCGTTATGTCTTTTTTAAAAATAATAATAGACTTAAACATTAATAAAACTACATTTTAATAATGTTACAGTCGCTTTTTTAATTCTAAAATTAGATCTTTCATTGATTTATACTTCTAGCTGTTTTTTGTTTTATGCTGTGATCGTGCACATTTATTACCTCATTTTCGTCACTTTCTCAGCCTGTGTAGACATTTGTCTCTATAAAGCAGTCCCATTACAGGCCTGGACAGGCCCACAGGGTTCCAGGAGGTTGAGGCTCCCAGATTTATAGACAATCGGCACATGAAGGTGGTAAGGTTGTCAGCCCTACACACCGGCCGCCTTTACCCCCAAGAAATATTCCTGGTGCTCATTTGTATTAGAGGCTGAGCCGACCCCAGGGCCATAAGCCACAGGATTATGCCAACGAAAATATCCACTGACACCATCGGGAATCGAACCCGCGACCTGCCTGTTTGTAGCGCAGTGCCTCAACCAACTGCGCCACCGCCGCCCCCATGTGTCTCTATACATAGGTAATAAAGAACTACTGTCTCTAATAATTAAATATAATAATGACTGTAATCATGAGAATGTTGGCACCACAGTAATTACTTAGTTCCTTTTGATCATGCACATCAAGATGGAGATTTCTGCTGAAACATGTTAAATGCAAAAAATATACTGAGAATATTGCATTTCACTACACACCAAACTATGCGTATGTGTTATTAATGCTATATAAAATACAACGAAACGCTGCGAGTAAAATTGTTATCCAAAATACATCGGGTCTATTTAACAGGCGTACAACTGCCAAAATGTGAGACAGAATACACATCTTGACATACCGCCAGTCTTTACTTTCACTTATCCTTATTTCCTCATTGCTTTGTGTTTAACCTTTTAAAGCCTAGCGGTAACTTTACGTACCGCCAGGTTTAACATTAAAAAATTCTACGTGGTGCCCACATTGCGTTTATGTGTTTTGTACGGATCTCAGAACAAACAGCAACTTTTGCCTTATAAAACATTAAGAGACTGGTTTTTATAACCGAAGTGGAGAGTGTTTACAGCGCGGTACGCACTGAGTCCTTATATAAAACAGATACGCTTCGTCTTTAAAGGGTTAAAAAATTCTACGTGGTGCCCACATTGCGTTTATGTGTTTTGTACGGATCTCAGAACAAGCAGCAACTTTTGCCTTATAAAACATTAAGAGACTGGTTTTTATAACCGAAGTGGAGAGTCTTTACAGCGCGGTACGCACTGAGTCCTTATATAAAACAGATACGCTTCGTCTTTAAAGGGTTAATCACTGGGATATTTTGACTTCTTGCTTCACCGAAAAAAGCTTAAAGAAACTTGGTGTTTGTAACTGCTTTCCTTAATTGATTTTAGGAATTTTTGCGATTTTTTTCTCATTAATATCTGCACAGAACCTTAGAAGAGCGAACGCAAACACGAGTGAAATGGAGACAATTAAGTTAAGAAAACAGAAATCATTTTCTTTCCACAGAGAAAATGCCCTTGTGTTATTTCTTCTCTCATTCTCCTTTTCTGAAATTTCGTTTGCAGAGTCCGTATAGTTTGTGTCCTTGCAATAAGAGTTGGTCGCTTTGACTGTAAAGTACAGAGGCCTGTTTAGGATTTGTGTTACGAATTTTTCGGGCGAGCTAATTAGTTGTCGTATTACGCAAGGTGGCGTTAGAGACAGTTATCTTGCATCTGGGCTCAGCTGAAAATGTTGTTAGGCATGTCTGTGTATGTTCTGGTGTCTACCTGCTGTCCCCATGTGCAGGGGTTCATATATTTAATTTTTGAAAGATAAAATCTTATATTGATTTGAATAACTTTTCCACTTAGTCCTTCCCTCTTCTACCTGTTCACAGCAGGTGTCGAGGTTGTTTGTTTTCACTTGAACACACTCAGACACACACCACAGTCGGTAGGACTCCTCTGGACGAGGGATCGGCCCGTCGCACAGACCTCTACCTGACAACACAAACACTCACAAGAGACAAGCATCCATGCCCCCTGTGGGATTCGAACCCACGATCCCAGCAAGCGCTCGGCCGCAGACCTACGCCTTAGACCTCGCGGCCACTGGGGTCGGCGGTTTGAATAACAACGAATTTTTAGAAGACACGTTTGAATATTTCGCTAACAAACTCCAAGCAGGGAACTTCTCCTTTAGGAGCTAATACAGTATGAACAAGCCAAGAAATTCCCGCATTTTCAGAAGGCAACGCTTCATTGCCCGCTGCCAAGCTCTGAATCCAGCCCACATTATCCTATCCTTTTTATTTTAGAACGTACTTTAATACTGTAATCCGGTCTGAACTGTGCCTTTCGTGTGGTTCCTTTAACCTTTTAAAGCCTAGCGGTAACTTTACGTACCGCCAGGTTTAACATTAAAAAATTCTACGTGGTGCCCACATTGCGTTTATGTGTTTTGTACGGATCTCAGAACAAACAGCAACTTCTGCCTTATAAAACATTAAGAGACTGGTTTTTATAATCGAAGTGGAGAGTGTTTACAGCGCGGTACGCACTGAGTCCTTATATAAAACAGACACGCTTCATCTTTAAAGGGTTAAATCAAGTTCTTCAGCCAAAACATCTCTATATGTTGTTATATCCTCTCTCATGCGTGCTATACAACCCACCCATTTAATTCTCCTTAATTTAATAATCTTGGTATTAGGCGTAAGCCGATCTCAGTGGTCACGCGGTCTAAGGCGTGGGTCTGCGCTCGCTCGATTGCTGGGATTGCGGGTTCGAATCCCGCCGGGGAAGCATAGATGTCTTGTCTCTTAGTGTTTGTGTTGTCAGTTATAGGTCTTTGCAGCGGGCTGATCACTCGCCCAGAGGAGTCCTACTGCGTGTGTGTGTGTCTGAGTGTGATCGTGAATCCTCGATAATGAGGAGACCCTGGCCCACTGGTGGCTGCTGCGCCATGGGGAGGGGGGGGGGGAGAATATTAGGTCTAAAGTACATTATGCGTCTGTTTATATTAATTTATCCTTCTTCTATTCCTCTTTCCATTTTAGATCAAAATTTATTTTATTCTTAGTTGTCGTGCTTGTTATTTGATAAGGTGAGTTTCGATTCTCAGCACTTAATGAAAATACTGATATATATATATATATGAATATTTATGTGTGCATATACTAAATATGCCCCTACCAATTTTTTAACACTTCAGTATATTTTCCATAATCATTTATCCTTCCAACGCTACAGTGTGGACCCCCAGGCGTCTGTGTGGGTGCGACTCAACAAACAGAATCTTTTGCCCCTTCAAGACAAACCAAAAAGCTTTCACTTTTATATGTCGAACATTAAATTTGTAACTGAAGTGTGTCGTATATATGTATGAAAGTAAAGCGTTTTAACCCCTATATCTTAAGGGAATAGTACAGGGAGATGCTACTAAATCGGCCTGAGTAGAGTGGGGTGTGTCTTGTGGAGAAATGCGTGACTGGTAACCTGAGTCAAAATTTATGACCCTCAGCCAAGACCAGGTCTAGAAACAACCTTGCTTCATGGCACTGCCAGGTAATTCCTTGGAAGAACGTCCAATTCTTATAACGGACATGGACTAATGAAACATACACACGCAAATAAATAGAAGCACATACACATCAATTTTATTTTTTCCCCTCTATGGTGCAACAGCCCCCAGTGGTTCAGGACTTTCTCATTATAGAGGCTTCACAATCACACTTAGACACACCACACTCGGTAGGACTCCTCTGGACGAATGATCAGCCCGATGAAGAGACCTCTGCCTGACAACACACCACTCACAAGAGAGAGACATCCGTGCCCTCGGTAAGATTCGAACCCGCAATCCCAACATGCTAACAGCCGCAGATCCACGTCTTAGACCGCACAGTCATTGGGATCGGCCACGTTTATGTGTGCGTGTGCCAGTTTAAATTATCTGTATTTGGTTGATTAAATAAAAATATTCGACAAGAAAAATCTTTCAAACAATACGTATCGTGCAGTGAAGTTTATCACATGTAAACTGAAGTTAAAACCCTGCAACGCACGGCAATGTGTTATTGCCATAAGCCCTCCCCCGTATGCCGGCATACCGCGGACACTGTCGAAATGTCCCGCAATACGGAAGTGGTAACCCTGCTCACAAAGCACGGCAGGCACACAATATAGAGACACAGAGCCTTGTGTTGGTTATCTGAAGTACAAGAAGTTTAAAACACCGCTGTGTAATAATATCATTCAGTTAACCCTTGTAAGACTGACATTCATACAAGTTACACTTAAATGTCGAGTTCGTACCTCACAGAGAACAGAGTCCAGTTCTAACGACCAATCAATTAACAATGGATGGCGAAACAGTTGGCATATCTTGTGAGAATAACGTGAAGCACACAAATACACTTCGTGGACAAAACGCGTAGCTTCTTAACGTCAGACTACGTGGTACATATAGTTACCTTTTGAACCTTAATTTGAAAGTATAAACGTTTCTTTCTTTCTTTCTTTCTTTCTTTCTTTCTTTCTTTCTTTCTTTCTTTCTTTCTTTCTTTCTTTCTCACTGTAGGTGTAAGGGTTATTGTTGCACTTGATCACACTCAGACACACACCAGAGTCGGTAGGACTCCTCTGGTCGAGGGATCGGCCCGTCACAGAGACCTCTACCTGACAACACAAACACTGTACAAGAGACAAACATCCATGACCCCGGTGGGATTCGAACCCACAGTCCCAGCAAGCGCTCGGCCGCAGACCTAAGCCTTAGACCGCGTTGCCACTGTGACCTGTAATTTCTGTATTACAGTGAGCATTTATAATTAAATCAGACGCGAAGTGTGCCAGTGTCAGGCTTCTGTTAACACCGTGATGATCTTTATGTTCATCAGGCTTGTGGGTTGTTACGCAGTGTCAAGTGGCAGATGTATCCTATAGTCTCTTAACCTTTTAAAGCCTAGCGGTTATTTTACTTGCCACCAGGTTTAACAGTCAACAATTCTAAGTGTTTCTCGCATTGAGTTCAAGTGTTTTATACGGCTGTAAGAACAAACATTGACTTTTGGCTTAGGCAATATTAACAGATTGGTTTTTATAACTCAGACGGAATTATGTTTGCTGCGCGGTAAGCGCTGAGTCCTTTTATAAAATAAGACACGTTTCGTCTTTAAAGGGTTAATATTGGAGAGCAATGGAGGCGGTAAACACCACAATGCGTTTGGTTTGTTGCAAGATGTCAGCTCGTATTAAGTTGAAGCTTCTACACAGAGTTCTTGTACATATAAATTCTTCAAAATAAGAATTGTTGTAAAATAGAGAATAAGGAGTCTGTAGATAAAAGAATGTCTTGCCGTGTCAACGATATTCCAAGTTGATTAATTCTTAACAGAGGAGATCTGCGCTATTCTGCAATATTACGGAGCCTGAAGTGGTATTTTTGTACCGACCTTTCGATACAACCTAACGGTCACATCTTTAAGGATCAAGAATTCTTGTACTTCTTAATCCTTGAAGATGGGACCGTTAGGCTGTCCCGAAAAGTCGGTACAGAAACGTCACTCAACGCTGCGTAAGATCCCAGAAGAGCGTAGATCTCTTCTGAATCGCGGCGGAAGCCTGAAATCAGGCACAATTATTCGCATTTTGTACTTATGCCTGAACGTACTAAGGTTTTAATGTTTGACAGTACAGATTCTGCAGAAAGCACTGTAACACACTACTTATATCTGAATGTGTGTCCTAGTTTTCTATGTAAGAAAGATACCTCTCTTGTTTTAACCTTTTAAAGCCTAGCGGTAACTTTACATACCACCAGGTTTAATATTAAAAAATTCTACGTGGTGCCCACATTGCGTTTATGTGTTTTGTACGGATCTCAGAACAAACAACAACTTTTGCCTTATAAAACATTAACAGATTGGTTTTTATAACCGAAGTGGAGAGTGTTTACAGTGCGGTACGCACTGAGTCCTTATATAAAACAGATAGGCTTCGTCTTTAAAGGGTTTATTTTCCTTTGCACATTTTGTATTAGTCTGTCCTGGAGACGGCCGTCTTATGGGCCAAAAATGTAGCTACTTTATGTAGGTAATATTACCTTACTCACAATACGGTGCTGTGTTGCTCTGAGTTCATTTGTTTCTGTGCAATTACATGGCACTGCGGGTTAGCCTCTTCAAAGTTAATTCCATGTGTTTTTGTGTTATTCACACCGTGTATATTCTTCTAACATATTTACCGAGTTATGCATTTAATAAAATACATTCAGAAGTAAGTATAAAGCTGCTACATGTTTCGGTACCAAGTTACCTTCATCAGGGATTTATCTGAACAAAAGAATAAAGACTACAACGCCACGCGCAAGAGTTTTGAACTTACTTTTGGATGTGTTTTATTAAACGCATAAGTTAGTTGACGTGTTAAACATTCCATGTCTTTAGCAACCGTAACCGCATATCTGCCTGTCTACCTAAAAATATCGCACAAGTTTAAAATGACGATATGATTTTGCTGGAAAAATAAATATGAAATTAACCCTTTAAAGACGAAATGCATTCTAAGATACTCAGTGCGTACCGCGCAGTAAACACTCCACTTCAGTTTAAAAAACCATTCATTTGACGACATGTCAGGTAAAAGTTGTACATTGTTCCCAGATAAGTACAAAACTCATAAACGCAATGTGACCTCTACGGAGAATTGACTAAAATTAAGCCTGGTGGTACGTAAAGTTACCGCTAGGTTTTAAAAGGTTAAAGGTCTTCCTGCGGGCGTGGTGTAGTGCTGAAGACGTATTCTTCACACAGGCTTTGCAGTAATAGTGTGAAATCCAAGGTGCTGACCGACTGATGTTGAGTAGACGAGAGAAAGGTATTTTGTTTGAGCTCTGTGGCCCAAACAATTCCCTGTCTGAGGTGATTTTGTAGAGTGCTGGGTGGAAACGGTGTCTGTAGTGGGCCCGAGTTGCTAATCAGAACACTGTGCGGGCAGCAGAGTGAAAGGTAGCTAGCCATTGTAGTGGTGTACTGAGGCAAATGGGCACGTGTGTCAATTACCACTTTAATTAATTCCTATCCATACAGACCCGTAATTACCCGCTTCTAATGCCCAACTGGCCGGAATTTATGGTTCTAGAGACGCGAACGTAAAATTAGGTAATTCTGCTTTATATACGCCAAAAAGTTACATTGGGATACGAAAGGAAAACGTTTTATTTATTTTGGAACAACAGGAGGAGGGGGATAATTCTAACTGAGGAGCGTCGGGATTCGAAGTCTTTACCAATAATCAAATGAGTAAACCAAAGAGGAAAAAATGGGTGGGACATGTAGCACTTATGAGAGAAAGGACGAGTGCCAGCAGCTTCAAATGAACAGGAAATTGTAAGAAAAATATTAAAATGAGTTTTGGGTATAAGATGTGAGGTTGTAAAGTGTTGACATATCGGGTTTACTGGTAAGTTATTAAGGATTTCACAACAGTGCGTCCATTAGCATTGTCATATCTCAGTGTCTATTGATACGAACTTTCACGAAATCTGATGTACGATAGTTTTGCTAAACTTCATAGACCAAAAAATATTTAATGTCAAACTCGACAACACTCGAAGTTTCACGAATCTACAATCGACGCTGTTTTGTCTACATAGTGACAGCGTTGGTAAATAAACTAAAAAGATAGGAAGTGTGGTGTAACACGAAATGTGGCGAATTCGCATTGAAATTGTTGGTTTGGAAAGACAGCACAAGAGAAGCCTTTAAGCTGCCTGTAGCTGTGAACAATAAATATCCGTTCAGTGTTCACATGCGATTGCGAGAGTGGATCTCCTGTGCCATTTTGACGAACTTCAATGTAATTCGTAATGCTCCCAGCGCTACAAAAGTACTTAAGTTCTCATGTAAACTGTCCGATATCTTTCCCGATTTTAAACGTATTTGGAGTTATATGACAGATTTTAATAAACATCCCAATGCCAAAGTGTATGAAATACGCTCCAGTGGGTGCGGCGCGGGCAAACTGTATGCAGATAGGAAGACAAATGAAGGGACGTAGCTGAAGAAGCTAATAGGCCCTTCTCGGTGTTTAACCCTTTAAAGACGAATCGTATCTGTTTTATATAAGGACTCAGTGCGTACCGCGCTGTAAACACTCTCCACTTTGGTTATAAAAACCAGGCTCTTAATGTTTTATAAGACAAAAGTTGCTGTTTGTTCTGACATCCGTAAAAATACATAAACGCAATGTGGGCACCACTTAGAATTTTCTAATATTAAACCTGGTGGTACGTAAAGTTACCGTTAGGCTTTAAAAGGTTAAGTAAACGCGCCTAAAACGAGAGGATATTGTACATAAAGATTACCTACATGTGTCTGTAAGAGCAACTTGAAAGGAAACCTCTAAATTTTTATCGGAGCGGAAAATATTTCTAGCCACTGTTTAGTACCTTGCTGTGGTGTCTTGTTAGAAAGAGAAATGTTGTAATATTAACCCTTTAAAGACGAAACGTAGGTTTTATATAAGGACTCAGTGCGTACCGCGCTTTAAACACTCTCCACTTCGGTTATAAAAACCAATCTCTTAATGTTTTGTAAGGCAGAAGTTGCTGTTTGTTCTGAGATCCGTACAAAACACATAAACGCAATGTGGGCACCACGTAGAATTTTTTAATGTTAAACCTGGTGGTACGTAAAGTTACCGCTAGGCTTTAGAAGTTAATTACCTCGACAGAAATGAGATTTCGCATTGCAGTATTCTTGTTCCTTCCACCATTGCCCAGAATTTTACAAGGTTATGAACTTTTCGTCATCGCAGTCCCTCCCTCTGCTACCTACTTGTTCACAGCAGGTGTCGAGGTTTTCTTTATTTTCACTTGATCACACTCAGACACACACCACAGTCGGTAGGACTCCTCTGGACGAGGGATCGGCCCGTCGCAAAGACCTCTACCTGACAACACAAACACTGTACAAGACAAATATCCATGCCCCCGGTGGGATTCGAACCCGCGATCCTAGCAAGCGCTCGGCCGCAGACCTACGCCTTAGACAGCGCGGCCACTGGGATCTTGAACTTCTAAACAGGCGTTCTTGCTAAGTTCTGAACCGGTAATTGACTAATTATGTAATTAATTAAAAATAATTTAACCGCGTTGTATGGAACCCAGTGGTTCACTGCTGTATTCACAAAACAGCACAGCTTTTCCCTGTATCGACCCACATGGATCCACTCCAAGTCTTCTTACTCAGTTCCTTCAATGTTCATTCACGATTCAGTGTTCAAAGCCCTTTCTTCTCTTGAGATATTCCTTTATTTATTAACCCTTTAAAGACGAAGCGTATCCGTTTTATATAAGGACTCAGTGCCTACCGCGCTGTAAACACTCTCCATTTCGGTTATAAAAACCAATCTCTTAATGCTTTATAAGGCAAAAGTTGCTGTTTGTTCTGAGATCCGTACAAAACACATAAACGCAATGTGGGCACCACGTAGAATTTTTTAATGTTAAACCTGGTGGTACGTAAAGTTACCCCTAGGTTTTAACAGGTTAATTAAGTCGAGGCTGCATAGCCCTCCTTGAGACGGCAATATTTCCTCAGCCACTCAATAAATTCCCTGTAGGGCCATTCTCCTTCACCATAAATTCCCCGTACTTTATGGAATCCTGTGGTTCAATACTGTTTTTTTACCAAAAAACAGCCGCTTAACCACGTACTGAACCACATGGATACAGCATGCTCCTTCATATTCCATTTTTTGAAGGTTCATTCAAAAATTTTTAACACCTTTCCATTTGATATTTGCTTTTCTGACATCTTAGCGGTCTTCGATGCATAACTCGCTAATAGGCTGGACGAATGCTCTCAGTTGCAGTTCCACATTACCGAGTCGTTAACCCAACAAATTTCTAATCTTTCTTCGTATAACCAAAACCACGGACACAGTAGACGTGGATTTTTTTGTGTGGAGGAAAGACATAGGAGGGCCACGAATGCGCAGGTCTGGAGTGTCAGGCCAGGTCACAAGCAGCTGATTTGACCACCGCCGCACTCACCACCGCCACACTCACCACCGCCACACTCACCACCGCCGCACTCACCACCGCCGCACTCACCACCGCCACACTCACCACCGCCGCACTCACCACCGCCACACTCATCACCGTCACACTCACCACCGCCGCACTCACCACCGCCGCACTCACCACCGCCGCACTCACCATCGCCGCACTCACCACAGCCGCACTCACCACAGCCGCACCCACCACCGCCACACTCACCACCGCCACACTCACCACCGCCGCACTCACCATCGCCGCACTCACCACCGCCGCACTCACCACCGCCGCACTCACCACCGCCACACTCACCACCGCCGCACTCACCATCGCCGCACTCACCACAGCCGCACTCACCACAGCCGCACCCACCACCGTCACACTCACCACCGTCACACTCACCACCGTCACACTCACCACCGCCACACTCACCACCGCAGCACTCACCACCGCCACACCCACCACCGTCACGCTGCTCCCACTTCAAATATGGAATTTTTGTCTCGCGCGTGTATAACAAAACCTCGTGCTTCAAGAATTCGTTTGGATTCCCCGCTGTCGGCTAAGTCGGCCTGAGCAGGGTATCGCTGCCACTTATAAACATTCGACAGGACCCGCGAGAGGCCCTTCCACGTGTAGACTCGCTGTTATGTTCTTTTTGTACTCACGTCAGGACCTTGGGCATGTCAGTACCGCGGGTGGAAAGTTTACACTTCCCGGGTTACTTTTCAATAGACAAAGATTTCAGGATAGAGTATTTGAAGACTGCTCAACTTCAACGGCAGTCCTGTTATTAATACTAGTACATACTGGTATTAGTGTTAGTATTAGTATTAATATTAGTAGTAGTAGCCGATCCCAGTGGCCGTGCGGTTTAAGGAGTGGGTCTGTGGCCGCTCGCTTCCTGGGATTGCGGGTTCGAATCCCGCGGGTTGCATGGACGCCTTTCTTTTGAGAGTGTTGTGTTTTGTCAAGTAGAGGTCTCTGTGTCGAGCTGATCACTCCCCCAGAGGAGTTCTACCGAGTGTGGTGTGTCTGAGTGTGATCGTGAAGCCTCGGTAATGTGGAAACCCTGGCCCGCTGGGGGCTGTTGCGCCGTTTGGAAAAAAATTAGTAGTATCCGTAGTAGAAATGGCAGTATATTTTATTAGCTTGCGACAGTAATTTTGCTCTTTATGTAAGTGAACACAAAAACAAAGGACGTGGAAAAGCCAAAGATGGCATTTCGAAAAGACACGTATCGTACTGCGCCATGTGCATCATACTGTACATATATGCATCATACTGTACGTATGGGTGTGTCATACTTTAGGTATGATCGCGTCTTACCGCATAAATGTGCCTATCATCCTACAGTTGCGCGTGTACCTACTGCAGCTATGCGCATATCTTACTGCGCATATGTTCATCATGCTGCACCAGTGTACGTACTCCTATTAAGGCTAAATCCATAACAGGGCGGATCTCATCTATAACGCAGATGAAGTCTGAAGTCACACAAGACTAATATGTTTCTACTTTGCTTTTAAAAACATTTCGCATTATGGTGTAAACAAATGTCATACTATGTTTAATGTCATCCAACGACTCGATTTGTTGTCCTCAGAAGCATTTTCTACACTATTTATGTTCTGCAATGCCCATCGATCAGGTGGCCGTACTGAGCTATCGGCGTTTGTAATTGACGTGTCAGGCTTTTCAGCTTATTACGTTGAAGGCAGCATACCAGGTGCAGTTTTTTTGTGGTCTGGCGACACACGGCTGAGTCACTATGAACATTCATTATTTACAGAACGTCACCACAAGTTGTATAACAGGTGATCATGTTATAAGCAGTATGGGAGATTAAGCAGAAACTGCAGTTTACCCGGTATGACGCCGCGTTCTGTGAAATACTACGCCTGACGCAGGAATTCGTACCCTTGCGAACCCATAATTTACATTGTATTTGCTTATTCTGGGGCACGCGGTGGCGCAGTTGGTTGTGGCACTGCGCTACAAGCCGGTAGGTCGCGGGTTCGATTCCAGATTATTTTATTGGAATTTTTTATTGACATAATCCTTTCGGCCGCACTATGTCCTTGGGGTCGACTCAGCGTCTAACAGAAATGAGTTCCAGGAATATTTCCTGGGGGATAAAGGCGGCCGGTGCGTAAGGCTGACAACCTTACCACCTTCATATGCCGATTGTCTTGAAATCTGGCAGCCTCAACCTCCTGGAACCCTGTGGGCCTGTCCAGGCCTGTAATGGGACTGCTTTACCTTTACTTTTACATGGTGAAACTTCCAATAAAACTTGAACCCAAATCAATAATTAATTAAAAATGAAGTGAAGTTTTAAACCCTTTTCCTACTATACCGTCTGACAGTTCTGCGGGGTAGAAACTTTCTAACTTGAGTCGATGTCCGGCATTGCAGACTGAAAGACAATTTAGGGAATAAACCTCTCAGCTAAGTTGGAAATGAAGTGACGGCAGGACAAACTGCAGTCCACTGTGCTGTGGAAGAGCAGTTTCATAAAACAGCAGGCAGTAATTTGCATTCCATTATTCACATGCACGAAATTTTCTGCTGATACAAAGAGGACTTGCAGGAATTTCCTGTGGAATTCAATTGTAGGAAATTGCTTTGGAATTTGATGTTAAAATAAGGCTGCCCGGACTGCAGCGGGTGATTATTGCTGGGTCGATTATCGTATATAACTAAGAGATATTTGCAATGTAGACCGGGGTTAATGGTGGGATGATCATGATAATATTAACACTTTAAAGACGAAGCGTATCTGTTTTATATAAGGGCTCAGTGCGTACCGCGCTGTAAACACTCTCCACTTCGGTTATAAAAACCAGTCTCTTAATGTTTTATAAGGCAAAAGTTGCTGTTTGTTCTGAGATCCGTACAAAACACATAAACGCAATGTGGGCACCACGTAGAATTTTTTAATGTTAAACCTGGTATTATGTAAAGTTACCGCTAGGCTTTAAAATGTTAAAAGATGAAATACTTTAAATCGTGCGTGATTTCAGGCTTCCGCCGCTGTGTAAATGAGGTTTTCGCTCTTCTGAGATGTTAACCAGCTTTTTTTTTTGGTGTTTAGTTTTAGTGCTTGACCATTGAATAGGGGACTGATAGGCTGTACCGCAATGTCGGAAGCTAGCAATCAACGGCGTGTATCATCCCAGAAGAGCGAAGATATGATTTAAATCAGTTTGTTCAAAGCCAGATGGAATAAAGATAAACGGCTTTTGTGAGAGGAGGTGAAATTGAAGAGCCATCAGTGGCGTAGATATTTAGAGATATTTTCCTGTAGAAGGTATATTGAGGTTGGCTTTCATAACTACAAGTGAACTAGAGTTACCATTGGTACTGTTGGCCCTTCATTTTTGTGGATCCGCTGATAATGTTGAGGGAATTTGTCGATAGACACACTACATAGGAAAGGCAGATGACTTCACGCAGGAGAGGCGAAAGCAACACGGATGGAGGGAGTTACTTTCGAAAACCGACAGGACACACTTCAAGATGTGATCACAGCGTCGCCTTTGCCGATGGACACTAAAGGTGAATGGCTGCAAATGTAGGAAACCGATTTGTACCGCTTCGGAACTTTAAAACACGTGCCGAGATGGGAAGAGCGGGTCACATTGCCCTGTTAGTTTGTTACATAGTAATGATTCTTCAATGGGCAAGAAAGCAGCTACACTTAAACTTGTAATGTGTAATTTTAATTTTTATAACCCAGTGAGAATTACATTCGAACTCGTTTATAACGTCATGAAAGGGACTGAATATTTTGTGTCGTTATAAACGAGTGTCGTTATAACCGAGTAGCATAATGTTATGGTTAACAGTGAGGAATTAATTGGTACCGCAGCATATCTGACGCTACAGGCGAGGTGTCGCTTAAACCGATGTCGTTATAACAGAGTTAGACTCTACTTATTAACGTCTTAAGAAGGTCTCTCTCCTAAGGGGTTGCTTGGTTGGTTGTTTGGTTGGTTGGTTGGTTGGTTGGTTGGTTGGTTGGTTGGTTGGTTGGTTGGTTGGTTGGTTGGTTGGTTGGTTGGTTGGTTGGTTGGTTCTTTGGTTGGTTAGTTGGTTTGTTTGTCGGTTGGTTGGTTGGTTGGTTGGTTGGTTATAATTAACTAACTAACTAACTCCATGGAGCAGAGGCCTTCTTGAGAAGCTAACAGTTTCTCAGCTAGTCAAGAAATTCCCCGCATTTTATGGAACCCGAAGATTCATTACCGCATTCACAAGAGCCCGCCACCTGTCCCTATCCTGAGCCAGATCAATCCAGTTCATGTCCTTCCATCCCACTTCCCGAATATCCACCTTAATATTATCCTCCCATCTACGCCTGGGTCTCCCAAGTGGTCGCCTTCCCTCGGGTCTCCCCACCAAAATCCGGTATGCACCTCTCTCCTCCCCCATACGTGCCACATGCCCCGCCCATCTCAGTCTTCTCGATTTGATTACCCGAATAATATTTGGTGATGAGTACAGGTCATTAAGTTCCTCGTTATGTAGTCTTCTCCACTCCCCTGTCGCCTCGTCCCTCTTAGGCCCAAATATCCTCCTCAGCACCCTATTCTCGAACACCCTCAGTCTTTGTTCCTCCCTCAGTGTGAGAGACCAAGTTTCGCATCCATACAGAACAACAGGTAAAATTATAGTTCTGTATACCCTAATCTTTGTGTTTTTGGATAGCAACCTCGAAGACAAAAGATTCTGCACCGAATGATAGCAAGCATTCCCCGACTTCAATCTGCTCTTAATTTCTTCATGAATGGAGTTTCGATTCGTTAGGGTTGCTCCCAAATATTTGAATTCTTCCACCCTTTCAAAGGATTTATTATCTGTATTTATGTTGTGATTGTGTCGTGCATTCTGATTTCGAGACATGACCATGTACTTAGTTTTCTCAGCATTTACTTCTAGACCAATCTCCTTACTAGCAATAATTAAATCTTCTGCATTTTTCTTTATGCTATGTACGCTTCCGCCCAATATATTAACATCATCAGCATAAACCAGAAGCTGATGTGTACCATTCAATTGCAAGCCCTCCTGGTTTGCCTGAACCCTCCTAATGGCATATTCTAAAGCAAAGTTGAAAAGCAATGGCGACAGAGCATCTCCTTGTTTCAAGCCATTCTTAATAGGGAACGTGTCAGACAGATGTTTGCCTACCCGAACTCTGCTATATGTTTCACTTAGACACATTTTTATTAACCTTACTAGTTTCATGGGGATACCGAACTCAATGAGAATATTATACAAGACCTCCCTCCTAACTGAATCATAGGCTTTCTTGAAGTCTATAAATAGCTGATGCACTGCCTCATTGTATTCCCATTTTTTCTCAAGTATTTGGCGAATGCTGAATATATGATCAGTGGTTGACCTGTTACGTCGAATTAATTAATTATAATTAACATAATTATTTGTTTAGTAACTTAGTCGAATATCAGTACCCTAAACCATGCTAAGAAATGAAAACCAAATACGGAAAACCTGTCCACTTCTGTAACGTTAAGTTATTCCCGCAGATTGGTCCACTCTAAAATACATGTGCGCGGACTGCCATATTGTGTGGTGAATCAGTGTGTCGTGTCCCACATGTGCCAGGTTAACCGAACTCGCCCATTACAGAAAAGTGGCACAGTGGTTCATGACATGAAAACCATGGGCAATCAAACGTGACCCATTTTGAGTTAAGTGAAACAAAAAAACATGCAGGTATGAGCAGTTACAGAAAAAGTAGCACTGCATGCATATTGGGAGTCGAGGAATTCCGCTGATTCCAAAATACAGGAAGTAGGTACATTCAACGTTTGCTGTTCTGTGAACTGGACGGGTGAGACACTGTCATCCGTGATTCATTTCTTGCAAAGACAACACCTGAACAATATTGAAACTGCCACCGAGCAGCTTAAAACAGCGGTAATGCTTGTCACTTGTTAGAGGAACATCGGTTTGTGTATAAATCAGCGAACTCGATATCGAAAAATGGATTTTTATCATTTATCCAGACGGATTGGGAATGTATATTGAACTGGGTCACAGTTCTTTCGTCATGTAGTCTGGGATAGAGTAGTTAGCTTAGCGACTGGCCACAGGCTGGACGGTCCGGGGATCGAACCCCACTGGGGGCGAGATTTTCCGCACCCGTCCAGACGGGCCCTGGCACCCACCCAGACTGGGTTACAGCTGGAGGTAAAGCGGCCAGGGCGTGGCGATATCTACCCACCTCCATCTAACGACGAATTTAAAGAAAGAGTAGATCTATACCTCTACTCCTTTTCTGTGTCCTCATGGCTGGTTTGGGTTGACCTGTACCATTTTTCCTTTATCATACAGTCTTGCCAACTCACAGTTTATAATCTCACGAGTCACGACGCTATATAAGTGTAAACATCCCTCTTTCTCAGTGAGGGAGAAACATAGGCTGAGGATGTTCGAGAATAGGGTGCTGAGGAGGATATTTGGGCATAAGAGGGACGAGGCGACAGGGGAATGGAGAAGAATACATAAGGAGGAACTTAATGACCTGTACTCATCACCAAATATTATTCGTGTAACAAATCGAGAAGAATGAGATGGGCGGGGCATGTAGCACGTATGGGGGAAAAGCGAGATGCATGCAGGATTTTGGTGGGGAGACCTGAGGGAAGGCGACAACTTGGGAGACCCAGGCGTAGATGGGAGGATAATATTAAAATGGATCTTAAAGAAACGGTATGGGGAGGCATGGACTGGATTGAGCTGGCTCAGGATAGGGACAGGTGGCGGGCTGTTGTAAGGGCGGTAATGAACCTCCGGGTTCCATAAAATACAGGGAAATTCGTGACTAGCTGAAGACGTGTTAGCTTCTCAGGAAGGACTCTGCTCCGTGGAGTTAGTTAGTTAGTTAGCTAGTTAGTTGGCTAGTTGTCCGTCAGGGTCAATCCGTTCATCCGTCCACAACAACTCACCGTACGCTAAAGTTCTCACGTGTTCCGTTTGACCTATATCACGAACTCTGGGATCTGTTGCGGTTTGTCGCCACAAAGAAGTGATAATGGGGTACGGGCCGTCGCTGCAGGCATCAACCCTCTCTTTGTTCGTCCCTTGCATTCACACACTCACACACATATACGCTTATTCTCCTTTCTTATCGGACGTCACAGTCGGAGTGAACAACAGCACTGTTGCTTCCAGTCCAAGAGACCTGATTTTCGAATATTGTACCTTTAAGACCACCTGTCATGACAGGTTTATGACACTTTGAGTCGTTCCAGGTAACTGAAGTGACAAATTAAATTACCCCGTAGGAGCTCTCCTTCATATCGTCTCCAAATTATTTTTCAATAACATTCAGTACAGTCGACGCTGTATGGTTAGAGCTACTGAAAAGTCTTTAAATAAAATATAAATAAAGAAACAAATTTATATACACAACAGTTTTTTTCCAATGGTGCAGCACCCCCAGTGGGCCAGGGCCTCTTCATTATCGAGGCTTCCCGATTACACTCAGACACACACTACAGTCAGTAGGACCCCTCTGGACGAGGGAGCGGCCCGACGCATAGACCTCTACCTGACAACACACAACACTCACAAGAGACAGACATCGATGACCCTGGCGGGATTCGAACCCGCAATCCCAGCAAGAGCTCGGCTGCAGACCTACGCCTTAGACCGCGCTGTCACTGGGATCGGTATTTATGCAAGTATAGCCCCAGGTTATACATTCATTCTTTCATTTGTTCTGCCTATACAAGCGGGACCCAATAACAGTAATTCACCAGTACAAACAGCCGCCAAAAAAGAAACATTCCTGAACAGAAACTTCTAATCCTGCTTCTGCGTTACAGATTTATGTTCCTGCGTCTCTCGTTTTATCACTCAAGTTTTATCTTGTTTTTGTGAAGAACTTACCATTTAGGTATAAATTCTGTGCAAGATGAACTTGTAGGGATGGCTCCATAAATTATTACGGCCGCCATGTTTTTGTTATTGACTTACAAATAATATTTCTCGAGTAATTTATATATATATATGCTTATGGTGCACCTGCGTGTGAAATTTCACTTTTAAATTTGCCGAAGATTTATTGCTTATTGCAATGAAACGGAAAGTTAGAACATTTGCACGTAGCCTGCAGTCAACAATACGTTACATTAACACTTTAAAGAGGAAGGGTATCTGTTTTATATAAGGACTCAGTGCGTACCGCGCTGTAAACACTCTCCACTTCGGTTATAAAAACCAATCTCTTAATGTTTTATAAGGCAAAGTTGCTGTTTGTTCTGAGATCCGTACAAAACACATAAACGCAATGTGGGCACCACGTAGAATTTTTTAATGTTAAACCTGATGATACGTAAAGTTACCGCTAGGCTTTAAAATATTAAGAAGGCTGCAGACTTGTCATAAATGTATTTAAATAAGTGTTGGAGTTGTGAAATCTACCTCACAAGTTCGCATGTCCGCCATGTTGTTATCACCGACTGAAGACATTTAAAAATTAAGGCGTTGACGGTTCATCAAATCTCTTGTGTGTAACAATTTTCGCGAAAATTCATAAAAATTTTAAAAGTGTAAGTGTGATGGCGATTGTACTGTATGGTGATCTCAGAAACGTATTTTTTTTTGTTAGGGTAGGAATGTATTCTAGTAACCAGCGAGATTACAGAACTAAACGAAACAAAGTGAAGAAACAAACGATAAAATGACCGACTCACCAACCGAGACAAGAAAATAAACTTGCGACCAATCATTTAAGTCATCAACGAACCAGAACTGCGTTCTTGTGGGACATCACGCAGCATCCAGTGAGAGTCCTGCACCGACGTTTCGAGACAACCTATCGGCCCCATCTTCCAGGCTCTTTTTATTCTTCTTTGACTTCTTGACCTTTGAAGATGAGACCGATATCTTGTCCCGAAACGTCGGTACAGAACTACCAACCAAATCTGCGTAACATCTCAGAAGAGCGCAGAGCTGATCTACAATCGTGGCGGAAATCTGAAATGACGAGTCACTCAATGAGTATACCAATTAATCATTGAAGGATAAATAACAAATTCAATTGATACAGCTTTGTTAAATGACAAGAATTGTACCCTTTTATCACGCACCGAGAGTGCAGTTTTTCGATTTCCTTACACTCATCTCGTTTCAGTCCAAATCTGCTAATGCATGCCGGTCGCATGCGTAGTCATATGTCACTAGCCCCTCTTCATCGCGCCGCAATCCAGCGTCACAGATAAACGTGTTCCGCATATACTGGCTTCTTATTCCAGCTTCTATAAGCCTCGATCGCATAAAAAACTAATTTCTTGCCAATATGGTGCGTTAACCTTTTAAAGCCTAGCGGTAACTTTACGTACCACCGGGTTTAACATTAAAAAATTCTACGTGGTGCCCACATTGCGTTTNTTTGCCTTATAAAACATTAAGAGATTGGTTTTTATAACCGAAGTGGAGAGTGTTTACAGCGCGGTACGCACTGAGTCCTTATACAAAACAGATTATCTTTCGTCTTTAAAGGGTTAATATGGCATCTGCAATGCTGAACATGCCTTACGCATCACAATTTTTTCATATAAGTGGGTGCCTCACACTTTAATACAGGGTTTCTTTTCTGCGCGTGTAGCTGGGAACAGATAGGCAGGGAGCAAAGCAAAAGAACGTGTTTCTTGGAACAAGTCCGCTCTTAAAATAAATTTGTGCGATAGGACTCTAATGCTATAACAAAGGCGATTTCATGCATTGAGAGGAGCAAAAAGGGTTATTCCGAGGTAAATGATCAAGATCCTTCGTCGAGGAATATTCTGGAAGCTCAGTACGTGATTCCAATTGTAGCTGACACCAGATGACTTTACAGACTTCCATGTGGTTAGGCTGCTAATCGGTGACACTGTACAGGTCGGTGAAGTCAGTGGCTGCAGGCTTGACTCTCGGGGATTCGGGGATAATTTGTCCAACGGATAAGAATTTTTCTCCGAAAAACGTCCGCACCGGCACGGCTTCCGTCCGTCGAGAACAATAGGCAGGGGCATCAAATTAACACCATCTCAATGTAATGCCAAGGTCAAGGACACGAGGGTGTTGACCTTGGCAAGTCACGAGTCCTGACGTTACTGGTATTAAGCACTGGGAAAATGTATTCTACTGTGCTTAATTTACTTCACATGTGCTTAGGGCTTACAACGCCGTGATTTTTTCCGGTATTCAAGTAACGATATTGATACAAAAATACCGGTTATTCGGTACTGACTTAAAAAATAAGTGTTTGTGATTTATTGATGTAAAGGTTATAAAATCGATAAAAACAAGTCATTAACTACTTAAAGCCTAGCGGTAACTTTACATACCACCAGGTTTAACATTAAAAAATTCTACGTGGTGCCCACATTGCGTTTATGTGTTTTGTACGGATCTCAGAACAAACAGCAACTTTTGCCTTATAAAACATTAAGAGATTGGTTTTTATAACCGAAGTGGAGAGTGTTTACAGCGCTGTACGCGCTGAGTCCTTATATAAAACAGATACGCTTTGTCTTTAAAGGGTTAAAATTACTGAATTTGGAACTGAGGGATTGTTATACACAATACAAATGTAACGGAAACCTGAAAACGTCGTGTAACTATGTCTGGTTTATGAGACATTCTGTTGCACATAAAAGATTGTGCCATAATATTTATTATGGACCCAGCTGGCAATCAATATTCAGAAATAGCTGGGGCATTTTATACGGCGTTGAAACACCGTATTTCACCGAGGCGTACGAATTTATCACAGGTTCTTCAGCGTTTGCAAAGCGCGACACAGTGTGAGAGCGAATTATTTTCCAGACTCAGTAAAGATAAAAAAGGCCTATGACAGACTTCTTGTCGGAGAACTACCACATTATTAATTTTCCGGGATAGTCTGTTTACAAAAATAGAGGCAATAGCGAGGTGCTTCCTCTGGAAACAAGCAATCTGGAGGGAAAAGTACTCCTCCATTGAGATCTGTGGGGCGGGGAAGTGTTTCCTTATTGAAGGAAAGATAGAAGGAAGGATAGAGGTACCATAGAGACGAGGAAGGAGACACAAGCAGCTACTGAATTATCTTAATAAAAAGAGAGGTTACTGTAAATCGAAAGGGTAAGAACTGCAAGTTAACTATAAGAGTAAAAGTACAGGTCACCCTATAATCTGCCATGAAGGCACACAGGAAGAGTATAGGTATAGCTTTACTCTTTCTTTAACCTCGGCGCTAGATGGTGGATAGGTGGTCAACGCCAAGCCCCTGTCATTTAACCCAACAATGACCCCGTACCCATTCTACAGGTGGCTGGGTGGGACACAGGGCTCTTCTGGGCGGGTGTGTAAATTCTACCCTAATGGAATTGGATCTCCGGACATCCCAGCTGTAGCGAGTAAGCTAAATTATAACAAAATATTTTATTAGTGGAAAAGTTTATGTTATTTTAAGTTGCTAACGTAATGAGCGTTAATAATACGGAAATAGAAGTTAATACGCCGCTTATTAACCTTTTAAAGCCTAGCGGTAACTTTACATACCACCAGGTTTAACATTAAAAAATTCTACGTGGTGCCCACATTGCGTTTATGTGTTTTGTACGGATCTCAGAACAAACAGCAACTTTTGCCTTATAAAACATTAAGAGACTGGTTTTTATAACCGAAGTAGAGAGTGTTTACAGTGCGGTACGCACTGATTCCTTATATAAAACAGATAAGCTTCGTCTTTAAAGGGTTAATGCGTGTTATAAAGTAGTTATTTTTAGGCTTACATGGAAAAATTGCTGTTAGAAGATTTTCCTTGCTGTTTTGAAGCCTGCTGCTAAACATGTGCTTCGTTCACGTTCTTTGCTTCTTACGCGTGCAGTAACTCTGCTAATTCTAAAAAGGTTTTGACGATGCTGTATCATATTGTGTGGTGATGGGTTTATGGACTTTATCCATAGTCCGTAGAGTAAAATACTAAAATATTAAAAATTGAAATTCACAACGTTTCGGAAGCTGGTTCTGCTTCCTTTTTCAGGTGAGGGGAGCGGGAGAAGAGAAGAACACCTACTCTGTTGGCTTGCTCTGTCTAGGGGACGTAACAGAGTACGTGTTCTCTTCTCTCCTTCCCTTCACTTGAGGATGGAAGCAGAACTAGCTTCCGAAACGTTGTGAATTTAAATTTTTAATATTTTAATATTTTACCCTTCGGACGATGGATAAAGTCCATAAAATCATCCCCTCACTACTTTGCTAATCTCAGGCTATCAACCAAGATACGTATCTGTACCAACGTAAATTTTGATAGTAAGAAATTACAAAGACTGAGGGTGTTCGAGAATAGGGTGCTGAGGAGGATATTTGGGCCTAAGAGGGACGAGGCGACAGGGGAGTGGAGAAGACTACATAACGAGGAACTTAACGACCTGTACTCATCACCAAATATTATTCGGGTAATCAAATCGAGAAGAATGAAATGGGCAGGGCATGTAACACGTATGGGGGAAAAAAAGGTGCATACAGTGTTTTGGTGGGAGACCTGACGGAATGCGACCAGTTGGCAGACCCAGGCGTAGATGGGAGGATAATATTAAAATTGATCTTCGAGAAGTGGGATGGGGGCATGGACTGGATTGAGCTGGCTCAGGATAGGGACAGTTGGCGGGCTGTTGTGAATGCGGTAAATGAACGTTTGGGTTCCATAAAATGCGGGGAATTTTATGAGTAGCTGAGAAACTGTTAGCTTCTCAAGAAGGCCTCTGCTCCATGGAGTTAGTTAGTTAGAAATTACTCTTCATTGTTTTGTGTTATCTAACCTGAACATTATTCTTCCTATAAAACCAGTCGTCCACTCTTACACCCATGTAAACAGCTAATGAATTTGTAGTACTGTATAATCCTCAAAGGCTTAGAGCCACGGACATTTTTATACACAAATGTCCTATTATACTTTTGAATCACCATATATCTTGCATTTATCCTTGTTTAGTAGATCGGTCAATCGCTTTGCAGTTTTTGATTTTGTACCTAATTTATAATCTTCAAGAGAGAGCAAGGGAAACAAGTCTCTCTCAGGGGCTGAGAAACTTCTCAGTGTGTTTCAGCCATTCGGGCAGCAGATGACTGATGACTTGTCGATAAGGATTCTGCACACTCGTGTTATGTGCAGGTTTGCAGGCAATGCCTCAGCAAACTGATCCCCGTGCTGATCACTGGCTCCTGAACTTCAGCCGGAATCGCTGCGATGTCGACAGCTTTGGCAAAGGGGAAACCAAACAACTTTGCAGCCTGTCTGATGAATGATCTTAGAGAAAACTTGGGTTCATTCGACCTCTGTCACGAACTGAAGGTATATGCAATTTGTAAACTGTCATGCGAGGAGAACTGACGGCTATATACGGCGATGAATCCCGCCCTCTGGTTATAATTGTCTGGAAAGGCTGACAGTTTTTCGTAACTCTCGACAGAGTTTTTATTCCGTCGTGGATCTTGTCGAACCAATTTGCATTTAGCAACTTAAACAAGAAGCATGTTATGCGAGATATATTCAAAGCGTTGGTGCTAAAACTCGAGTCCTCTGGGGTCTTGCTACATGTCGATGGGTAAAGAGGTGCCGACGTTTCGAAAGACTTTAATGCCTTTATTTTCTGGATCAAGTAGATTTCTTCGGTCGACACGGCTTAATATCCCAGAAGAAATGAATCTTCAACAATGGTTGACTTTCTACAGTGAGTTTAAACTTCTGTAATCAATATGAAATTTGAAATTAGGGGCTAAATGTTTTTTAACTGTCACTTTAAAAAAGGAAGGGTATTTTATATTTTTCGTGCCTATTCAGTTTGTAATTACAGTAATAATTAACTAACTATCTAACTAACTAGCTAACTAATTAACTAACTAACTAACAACCGACCGACAGACCGACCGACCGACTGACTGACTGACTTACTGACTGACTGACTGACTGACTGACTGACTAACTAACTAACTAACTAACTAACTAACTAACTAACTAACTAACTAACTAACTAACTAACTAACTAACTAACTAACTAACTAACTCCATGGAGCAGAGGCCTTCTTCAGAAGCTAACAGTTTCTCAGCTAGTCAAGAAATTCCCAACATTTTATGGAACGCGGAGGTTCATTACCGCATTCACAACAGCCCGCCAACTGTCCCTATCCTGAGCCAGCTCAATCCAGTTCATGCCCCGTCCCACTTCTTGAAGATCAATTTTAATATTATCCTCCCATCTACGCCTGCTCTCCCAAGTGGTCGCCTTCCCTCAGGTCTCGTCACCAAAATCCTGTATGCACCTCTCTTTTCTCCCATACATGCTACATGCCCCGCCCATCTCAGTCTTCTCGATTTGATTACCCGAATAATATTTGGTGATGATTACAGGTCATTAAGTTCCTCGTTATGTAGTCTTCACCACTCCTTTGTCGCCTCGTCCCTCTTAGGCCCAAATATCCTCCTCAGCACCCTATTCTCGAACACCCTCAGTCTTTGTTCCTCCCTCGGTGTGAGAGGCCAAGTTTCACACCCATAGAAAACAACAGGTAAAACTACAGTTCTGTATACCCTATTCTTTGTGTTTTTGGATAGCAACCTGGAAGACAAAAGAGTAATTAGATTAATTAGAGTAATGGGTATATAAATTAATATAAATATATTGTTGCGAATTTATCATTGCTGTAGTTATGTTACTGTGTGTAAGGAGAAAATACTTTTAATTTTCTGCTCTGAAATGTTGGCAATGCAAAATAATGAAAGCAGCAGAGTTTGCCAATCACCAAATAAGCACAGCGGTACACACTTATCTTCTGTTTCAAGTAGTGGTCACAGCTGCTGCACGTTTACTTTGGTACTGACTGTAATGAAAGAGAACTTCGAAAATGGAAATTAAAACACGTTTTTCATCAGTGGTGCTAGGTTTGTGACATGTTTTGTGACATGTGACATCCTCATGTTTTGTAGCAAAGACACATATATATACGTTAAGTGACGTATCTTATGTTGGAGTACGTAATAAGCAATTAGGGTCAGTAGCTGACTAAACAGACATCACTAAAATGATGGGATTTTTATATTTTTATTTACATATGTGGATAATAAAACGTAAGGACTCTTATATGATAATTAAACTTTTAATAAAATTAATTACTGCATTTTGAAATGAATAGTTTTGATACAGTATTAATTTTTTAATTTTAAAAAAACCTCCATATAAAACAACTGAGGTAATAATAATAATCCGTACAATTTGAAAGCGTTCAACTGTTAAGTGTCAGGTAATATATAGACGTGCATCTGCTATAAAACAGGTGTAGAATGACAGTAGATATTTATTATAAATTTAGCCCCACTGATGTAAATAATTTTCCATATCCCATTCTGGTCGACAGAGTTGCAATGAACTGGTAGATACAGTAGAGAAGTGTGCATTGTGATGGTTATTTGTGGAGTGGTAGTCTACTTAAGCTGTGTAAACGGTGTAATATAAACCAGTTTAACCCTTTAAAGACGAAGCGTGTCTGTTTTACACAAGGACTCAGTGCGTACCGCGCTGTAAACACTCTCCACTTCGGTTATAAAAACCAATCTCTTAATGTTTTATAAGGCAAAAGTTGCTGTTTGTTCTGAGATCCGTACAAAACACATAAACGCAATGTGGGCACCACGTAGAATTTTTTAATGTTAAACCTGGTGGTACGTAAAGTTACCGCTAGGCTTTAAAAGGTTAAAGACGAAGCGTATCTGTTTTATATAAGAACTCAGTGCGTACCGCGCTGTAAACACTCTCCACTTCGGTTATAAAAACCAATCTCTTAATGTTTTATAAGGCAAAAGTTGCTGTTTGTTCTGAGATCCGTACAAAACACATAAACGCAATGTGGGCACCACGTAGAATTTTTTAATGTTAAACCTGGTGGTACGTAAAGTTACCGCTAGGCTTTAAAAGGTCAAGAAGCATGGTTTTGTTTTAAATTTAGTGAGAAACTTAGAAGAATTTTATTTAATTTTTTTGTGTTCTAATGGCTAAATGCAACTGATATTAATTAAGGAAACAAATCAGTACACATGATGAGATACCAAATTTCGTCGTCATCAGTTGCGTAATTTCGAAGATGAAAAACGACAAGAGTACACACGGCTTCCCTTAGGTTTATATGCTTTCAGTTTAGTCGCATGTATAAAAAGTTATTTGGAAATGGAAATTATTTCAGTCAGGGTATGACATTTGCAATAGTCAAGAAGACGTCTTGACTTTTGACGATACGAAAGCAACTGCGGGCCCTATGTAATGAGTTCAGGTTTATTTGGAGCTGTTCTGCCGATATAACGAAAGTGGCTCAATAAAGAAATCTCGCTTAAACATCGTAAGGGTTTGTGCAGCAAGCTAGCAACTAACAAGTTTGCCAGTAGTTAATAATGTCTGCTGAAAATAAATGATCAGAGTTACATTCACGTATGATGCAAGAGTAGATTAATTTCAGAGAATGTTTACTGCTCTTCAGTTCTAAATCTTCCAGCTAGAAATATAAAGTTTAAATCAAAGAAAACTATAACATTAGAGCTAAGAGTTGTTTCACATTTTTCAAGCCTATGTTGCATTTTGGCTTCTGTTGAAGATGATTAATTTAGGTGTCTGTAAATGACGGATTTTGGTGGAAAGACCTGAGGGAAGGCGACCTGTCGGGAGACCCGGGCGTAGATGGGAGGATAATGTTAAAATGGATCTTCAAGACGTGGGATGGGAGCATGGACTGGATTGAGCTGGCTCAGGATAGGGACAGGTAGCGGTCTCTTGTGAATGCGGTAATGAACCACCGGGTTCCATAAAATGGGGGAAATTTCTTGACTAGCTGAGAAACTGTTAGCTTCTCAAGAAGGCCTGTGCTCCATGGAGTTAGTTAGTTAGTTAGTTAGTTAGTTAGTTAGTCAGTCAGTCAGTCATTAGTCATTCAGTCAGTCAGTCTGTAAATGACTGCTGAGGAGGACAGTATTATGCTCTATGAGGTAAGGGAACATGGGATTGGAGAAAATCGAATTCGGAGGAAAATTTGCTGCTGGGTGAGATAAGATTAGGGCGACAAAATAAAGAAATTGCGATAAGTTTGGCACGTAGCACGTATGAAAATTATGAGAAATGCTTACAGGATTTTGGTTCGAAGATATGACGGAAAGAGTTCTCTCAGAAGACCCAGACGTAAATGGGAGTGTAATATAACGTTGTGGCCCCCCTAAATCATCATGCCTATTTCCTCACTGCACATTCCCAGGCCTACAATCATTGTGCTGTAGATGTTGATAATAAAAATATGTAGTCCAACAACATAAATCAATGTAGACCGAAAGGGATTTTACAGGACTCGAAAACCGTTGAAAACTTTTCGGTCAAAATGTTCGTTCTTTGTAACTCTGCATATGTTTAATTATTTCTAAAATTAATTCTAAATATGTTGTTCTAATAATTAATATGTTATTATTATATATATGTTTCATTATTTTTATAATTAACTGTAAATATGTTCTAATTCTAAACAGGTTATTACATATATTTAACTATTCTTGTAATTAATTCTAAATATATTATTTTATATATTTGATTATTTTTATAATTAATTGTAAATATGGTATAATTCTAAATAATTTATTATATTTAACTATTCTTGTAATTAATTCTAAATATGTTGTTCTAATTATAATATGTTGTTATTATTATATATATGTTTGATTATCTTTATAATTAATTGTAAATATGTTGTAATTCTAAATAAGTTATTACATATATTTAACAACTCTTGTAATTAATTCTAAATATGTTATTATATATATGTTTGATTATTTTATAATTAATTGTAAATATTTTCTAATTCTAAATATTTTATTACATATATTTAACCGTTTTTGTAATTAGTTCTAAATATGTTTTCTCATTCTAAATGTGTTATTATTATTATTATTATTATTATTATTGATATATTTGAAGGAAGAATGTATTTCTTCAGTGTAGCTTGAATAGTGTAGACAATATAGCGACTAGGCTAGGGGCTGGATTTCAGAGCAATCGTGTTTCGATTTCCGAAGGGGCAAGATATTTTCTGTACTCAAAAGCGCCCACAAAGGCGCTGGGGCCCACCAAACTTCCTATTTAATTGTTGGTATCGGGTGCGCCTTTCTCGGTGTAAAGGCACTGGCCTTGAAACAGACCACTCACAGAGAAGCGTCTAGATTAAGAATTAGTGGAGCTATAATTCCAGTCGGCCATACGCCTTTATGAGTTGCAAAGGAACAGAGTAATTTATTCCGCTATTATACGCATTTATGTAAGGATGCCTACAGACAGCTAGAAGATTGAGACGCACGTACTTGGGATGGAAATTAATGTGTGAGGGCAGTAGTGACCAAATTAAATACTGGCAATGCTATTTTTTACTTTGATATCATATACATAATAATAATAATAATAATAATAACAATGATAATAATAATAATAATCATCATCATGCAGTCTGTCTTACGACAGGTCCATAGCCTCTTCCAAAGCGAGTTCTCCACAGAGTGCGATCTAGTGCTTCCTCTTTCAATTTCCATTACCCTTTCTTTTCCTTAAGGTCATCCAGTAGCTGCTTACGTCTTCTTCCTCGTCTTCCAGTCACTTCTACCCTTACCTCTATCTTTCCTTCAGTCACGTGTTTTAGAAGGCAGTTCCTACGCAAGATGTGACGAATCCAGTTAGCCTTCGTTCTTTTTACTGTATGTAGGATATTCCTCTCCTCCTTGACTCTGTGTAATACTTCTTCATTTCTCACACGATCGGTCCAACTGATCTTCTCCAGCCGTCTGCAACACTACATTTCAAAACTTTCCAGGTATTTTTGATCTACTTTCCGAAGTGCCCAAATTCAGCACCATACAAATGTAGCATTTGTTTTGAGGACAGGTATAATAAGATATTTTGTTGAACGAAATTAGCCTTCCGTTTTGATGACACGTGGTGATTTCTTGACCACCTAAACAATGATTATGTTTAAAAATTGCTGTGCCTCAGACAGTTCCTTGCGTTTTCCCTTTCTAGTTTCACAAGACTTAAAATGCAGTAGAGAACCTGGTAATCGCTCCAACCCCGTTGGGTTACTTAAAATGTAAGCGACAAGCCTCATACGTTGTTGGTCTGAATTGATATGGCACCACTCACGTAAGAACTGTTCAGCATAGCAAGTAGGTGATTTAGCTGCAGGTGTAAACCTTCTGATGTCACTGGCTACTCAGCGTGCATAATAGCAGCCCTGGTGTTTGAACATGCTTGTGTGAGTGAGTGTGGGTCCAGCCCTTACGGTCCCAATGCATTTAGGCTTTGATAGGCCCTCTGTGCCGCCTCACTGTGTCCAAGTCATGAGAGCCCTGTCCTTCTAAAGAATTTCCAGATTGCACCTAGACTCAGACCTCTAATGTCCTCAGGGTCCAAGGAAAAGGATAGCAGATAAATATGCCTGAGTGTCGCCAAGGCTTCACACTCACACAGCACATGGGCTGAGGTTTCCTCCTCAGCCCCGCATTTCCTACACAAGGGAATATCAATCAGCGCCATTATGTGAAGATGTGTTCTCAGGGTGTTATGTCCAGTGAGAAGGGTAACAACTACCCTGGATTGCGCTCTATTAATCCTTTAAAGACGAAGCGTGTCTGTTTTATATAAAACAACTGAGGTAATAATAATTATCCGTACAATTTGAAAGCGTTCAACTGTTAAGTGTCAGGTAATATATAGATGTGCATCTGCTATAAAACAGGTGTAGAATGACAGTAGATATTTATTATAAATTTAGCCCCTCTGACGTAAATAATTTTCCATATCCCATTCTGGTCGACAGAGTTGCAATGAACTGGTAGATACAGTAGAGAAGTGTGCATTGTGATGGTTATTTGTGGAGTGGTAGTCTACTTAAGCTGTGTAAACGGTGTAATATAAACCAGTTTAACCCTTTAAAGAGGAAGCGTGTCTGTTTTATATAAGGACTCAGTGCGTACCGCGCTGTAAACACTCTCCACTTCGGTTATAAGAACCAGTCTCTTAATGTTTTATAAGGCAAAAGTTGCTGTTTGTTCTGAGATCCGTACAAAACACATAAACGCAATGTGGGCACCACGTAGAATTTTTTAATGTTAAACCTGGTCGTATGTAAAGTTACCGCTAGGCTTTAAAAGGTCAAAGGATATTAGCATGGTCTTGGCAGCGATATTTTTGAACATGTTTAGTGCCCGCCTTCTGTATTTGTAATGAAGTAAATAGTAGCAAGGTCATTTTAGTGTACATGGATTTTATTTTCTTGTGTTTAAATACGTCGCAAGAAGCTCAGAAAGTATAGCGTCGAAATGTAGGATGATTAATGAATGATTTACTAGAAATTTGTGGAGAAGTTTGAGATGCTACATGTATAGCCCATCTCAGCGTTATTAATTTAATAAAAAATTTTATGCTCAAAGAACTTCATGGAATGGTGGTATACTTCATCCAAAGTTGTGACATTATACATAACGTTAAATGCAAAGGGTATTGTTTAGAGGAATGTGATCTGGGATGTACACTCTGGCAGTAAGGCCGTCTCCCAGTTTTTCTCATTTTGCTGTCGAGTTTTCTGATTCTAGTAACAGGGATACCCATAACAAGCAACAGACACACTGGATAGAATACGTACATAATGTATACTAAAAATCTAATTTTAGAAGAGATGAAAGCAGAACCAGTTGACGAAAAACTAAGAAGATACAAACCAAATTGGCTGCAACATGTAACAAGTATGAACAACAGGATGCCCAAAATAATGCTGAATTTTAGCTCAAATGAACAAAACCAACTTGGAAGACCTTGAAGAGACTATTAGACGGGACTGAAGCAGGTATTTTAAGGCCTAACTCGTGATGAATGATGATGATGATGATGATGATAATGATTAAAGACCCTACATAGGTTTCGACAAAAAGTGTCAATCTTCAGGGGTTCGTCAAAAAGGAATACAAAATCACCACATAAAGTTATACGTTTAAAAGATCAAATATTGAGAACCCAAACCTACAAATTCCACACTTACATCTCACAGTACAGCAGACAGCACTAGCCGCAAAGTGAGAAGATCCGTATCTGATCGAAGCAGACGCCTGTGTGTGCACTGCATGTGGCCTCAAACAGCTATAAACACCAGGAGTCAGTGGCTTTTTTTAGTGCTTTTAATATATTAACCCTTTAAAGACGAAGCGTATCTGTTTTATATATGGACTCAGTGCGTACCGCGCTGTAAACACTCTCCACTTCGGTTATAAAAACCAGTCTCTTAATGTTTTATAAGGCAAAAGTTGCTGTTTGTTTTGAGATCCGTACAAAACACATAAACGTAATGTGGGCACCACGTAGAATTTTTTAATGTTAAACCTGTTGGTACGTAAAGTTACCTCTAGGCTTTAAAAGGTTAATGTCGCTGTATTGTAAAAAATGTGTGTGGAATTTGTATGTTTTAGGTTTTTACTTTTAGATCTCTTAACCGTGTAATTTGACGTGATGTTGTTGTATTTCTTTGTAATGAACACCTTAGGGATGATATTTTCTTGCCGAAATATATATAGGGGGTTTTATTTTACATTATGTATGTATTATATTCAGTGAATATATTGGTTTCTATGAAGATAGTTACAAGACGCACTGTGTGTGTGTAATATTAAGTCTAGTAACAGGGGCTTTTTCACTCGGTTGCTTCAATTCACAGTTATCAGGCATTAATGTTTTGGAAGTGTCTGTACCTACCTTCCTTGCTCACAAACGTTATGCAGCTTTTTACCAACTTATTTAATGCTTACCTCTACCAACGAAAAATTCTTTTATTTTATTTTTGATAAATGGAATCTTTTTGTGGCGCTTCACGAATGTAAATCGCATCTGTTAATAGCAAAATTATACGTGAAAATATCAAAGCTTTGGTGGTAAAGAAATTTCAGCGTATGGAGAGACAAATTTTGCGTAGGGTAAGTATTTTGGGCACATTATGGCAGAAACAGTTACTTTGCTTCGTGGCTGATATTTGAAATGTCGTTTAGCACCAAACATTTTTCCATTTTGTTAGAACACACAGTCGGAAGAGTAGCCTACTTTTGCAGACGGTTGTGCATTAACCTTTTAAAGCCTAGCGGTAACTTTACGTACCACCAGCTTTAACATTAAAAAATTCTACGTGGTGCCCACATTGCGTTTATGTGTTTTGTACGGATCTCAGAACAAACAGCAACTTTGCCTTATAAAACATTAAGAGATTGGTTTTTATAACCGAAGTGGAGAGTGTTTACAGCGCGGTACGCACTGAGTCCTTATATAAAACAGACACGCTAAGTCTTTAAACACTGGTGTGCCTTCAGTCTTTGCTGTTGGTAAGGCTGTGTTTGTAAGTGCGCTTCCTGCTATCGATTATACGATGGACCATTACTTCGCCGTGTTCAGTCCGTAATTTATCACACAGCTGTGAGACGGATCACGCAGGCTGCCAGGCAATGACAGGGGTTTCTTATATTTGAAACCCGCGCCTTGAGTTTTGTAGAAATCAACATCCTTGTAGAGCACAAATATGGGGCGTGAATTTGATTTTGCTAATTTTTAGGCGCTTTTCTCAAAATTGCGAACGCTACTGTGAACCTTGTCGTCTCTGTCTGTCTATATGTCTGTCTACCCCTCCACATGCAACAACTCAGTTGTTACGGGATGGATTTTTATGAAATGCGATTTTTGAGGATTTCTCGAAAATCTGTCGAGATAATTCAAGTTTCATTAACCCTTTAAGGACGAAGAGTATCTGTTTTATATAAGGACTCAGTGCGTACCGCGCTGTAAACACTCTCCACTTCGGTTATAAAAACCAATCTCTTCATGTTTTATAAGGCAAATTTGCTGTTTGTTCTGAGATCCGTACAAAACACATAAACGCAATGTGGGCACCACGTAGAATTTTTTAATGTTAAACCTGGTGGTATGTAAAGTTACCGCTAGGCTTTAAAAGGTTAAAATCTGACAAGAATAACGGGTGTTTTACATGAATACCTGTGTACATTTATGGTAATATCTCGCTGAAATCTTCTTAGAATGAGAAATGTTTCAGACAATATTTTTAGAGAAAATCACAAAATATTTTATGTTCAGTATTTTTTTTACTCCGAGAATTTTGAATTCTGTAAGTTGAAAAAATATGGCAGAGACATACAGCCTACAGATGACAATATAATACGGCGCATGCGCTTTCCATGATGGACAGTTAAGACTATATACACACACTCAGAATATGTAATACTTATTGCTTTTCGACGCCAAGTGTGGTTACGCGAACGCGCCTCAATATTACATTATACGTGCATTTCATATCTTGTTATGTTTCGCCTTCTTCCAAAATTTCCTGCTTTTTTATTTAAGTTTCAAAGATTTTAGATTTTGCTTCCGAATCCGTGTTGACGTACTTCAGGCCATATATCCTATTTTTGTCTCTAATCATCAGAAAATATGTGTTTTCATTACAGGCATCATGTACCCATAAATCATGCAAAATACACAGCTGTCTTTGATATGCAAAATATTTGTTTTTATATAAAACGCTACATGTTTCGACTTACAAAGGTTATCATTGGACGCAAATATTTAAATGGACAGTGTAGACTGCATTAATCCTTGGTAATTAATTCAAAAAACACAAAGTATTATTTTCCGTTAACATCAAAATCATAATTTCGGAACGAGCGTTTTCTTATAAACGTAAATATCCACCAAAATATAAACAGAACGCACTTGTCGTGTACTGCAGCACATCAGCCATTTTAAAAACACATTAATACTTGACGAAGAAAGAAAAGTGGGTTCTAAAATTATACACGCCTTCGCTTTATTTGTAACGCATCTTATCTTTGCATTTTTCTTTCTTTCTTTCTTCCTTCCTTCCTTTCTTTCTTTCTTTCTTTCTTTCGTTCTTTCTTTCTTTCTTTCTTTCTTTCTTTCTTTCTTTCTTTCTTTCTTTCTTTCTTTCTTTCTTTCTTTCTTTCTTTCTTTCTTTCTTTCTTTCTTTCTTTCTTTCTTTCTTTCACTTTTTAAGATATCTGGGAAGAACAACAGACGTGGCATAAGAACATTCCTTTCATGCAGAAATGGAGATCAAACCGAAGTCACGGCATGCTGTCTATCATGTGTCCCAGAATACTTTACCATCCAGTTTGCTGTCCAAAAATATAAAGAACGGAATACGCAGAACTCTAATTTTGCCTGTTGTTTTGTATGGGTGTGGAATGTGGTCCCTGACATTGTAGAAGGAATATAGGCTGGGGGCGTTTGAAAAACCAGAGGGTGGAGGAAGAAATTTTTCCTGATAGGGAGGAGGCAAATGGAGACTGACGGAGGCTGCATAGCGAGAAGCCGTATGTGCCGTATTTTTCGCCATATTTTATTCGGGCGATCAAACAAAGAAGAATGAGATAGAATTGGGTGTGGGACTTATAGGAGAGAAGGGGGCACATACAGGGATTTTGTGGGGAAACCTCAGTGGAAGAGGCCACTTTGAAACCTAGGCTTAGATGGCAAGGTAATATTAAAATGAATTATCAAGAAATAGGGTGGAGAGTAGAATGGATTATGGTTCAGAATATGTACAAGTGGCTGGATCTTGCGGAAACGGTAATGAGTTTTGGAATTCTATAAAATGTGGAGAATTTCACTAGCTCAGTAAATCTGAGCTTCTTAACCTTTACAGCCTAGCGGTAACTTTACGTACCACCAGGTTTAACGTTAAAAAATTCTACGTGGTGCCCACATTGCCTTTATGTGTTTTGTACGGATCTCAGAACAAACAGCAACTTTTGCCTTATAAAACATTAAGAGACTGGTTTTTATAACCGAAGTGGAGAGTGTTTACAGCGCGGTACGCACTGAGTCCTTATATAAAACAGATACGCTTCGTCTTTAACCTTTTAAAGCCTAGCGCTAACTTTACGTACCACCAGGTTTAACATTAAAAAATTCTACGTGGTGCCCACATTGCGTTTATGTGTTTTGTACGGATCTCAGGACAAACAGCAACTTTTGCCTTATAAAACATTAAGAGATTGGTTTTTATAACCGAAGTGGAGAATGTTTACAGCGCGGTACGCACTGAGTCCTTATATAAAACAGATTACCTTTCTTCTTTAAAGGGTTAAGAAGGATTCCGCTTGATGGATTTATCCAGCTAGCAAATTTGTTTGATTCCTTGATCAGTTTGTTCGTAAGTTTGTTAGCCGCATTGAGAGACTAAAGTATATCTAGATTGATCTGTATTCAAATCCTTTCCTTTCAAGGCCCGGAAAAGTGTTACAAGGCCATCCTTCAAGAGGCCAGTGTAACAGGGAAAAGTCACGAACCTGGTGGAGATACATCTTGAAAGGAAAATTGCTTTCGGCCCTGGGCGTGCCTCCACTTTGCATTAAGTAAGGTCAAGTGACCTTCGCGTGTTCTGTCTTGACGTTGACGTCTGAAAATACTCGTAAATTTCCAATGAAGGTCGATACAAATGTACCAGGGATAGATTTATTCAGATTTGATCTGCCTTACCCGTATTTAAGACCCGAGAGGTACGCGTGAGCGTTAAAAATGCGTGCCTGTCTGCACCGAGAAGTAGATATGTTTAATGAAGACCCAAGTTTTCTGCAATGTCACGCCGTTTCAACTGACGTTTCGGAAGGATCAGGATCCATAGAAACTTTGGATAAATCTCAGTGGAAACAGGATAAGTCACTAGCGTTACATAGCGGGGGTCCGGTTTCGATCTCAGGACAGTCCAAATGGGATTTGTGCTGAAAAAATTGCATTGTGTCAGGTTTCTCTCCACGTACTGGTGTTTCCCCTATCCGTATCATTACACCGGTGTTCCGTATGTTCATATTTGTTTGATCTACGGCCGTAACTGTACTGCCTTAGTAACTGGAAGCGTCGTTAACCTTTTAAAGATGAAGCGTATCTGTTTTATATAAGGACTCAGGGCGTACCGCGCTGTAAACACTTTCCACTTCGGTTATAAAAACCAATCTCTTAATGTTTTATAAGGTAAAAGTTGCTGTTTGTTCTGAGATCCGTACAAAACACATAAACGCAATGTGGGCACCACGTAGAATTTTTTAATATTAAACCTGGTGGTACGTAAAGTTACCGCTAGGCTTTAAAAGTTTAAGTGTAACACGTCTCTTCTAGACACGGTAACCCACGAGAAGGGTTATTTTTTGAGCTGTGCCGCTGACAGAACCTGTGTCTGATGCTTCTGTGAATAACTCTCACACGACTAACCTCCATAGAATTTGTTACGTGTAGGTGGGGCGAGGAAGATATGCAAACAGATGAAGTGAAAAAATGACTTGAGGAAATGTGGGTAGGTTTGTAATTTGTACAACTGGCCCAAAATTAATTACAGTGACTGGAGTGTAAAGCCAGAGATGGGAGAAACTTACAGCATTAATGGGAGAACGAAAATTGCGTTTGAAACTTCCGTCGTAAAAGTAAAAATAAAGTAGCCATTTTGGAGAGGCTGATATAAGTGTGGTCCCAGTGACCATGGCCTGAGGCGTGGGTCTGCAGCGGTTCTCTTGCTAGGATGGCGGTTTCGAATCCCGCTGGGGCGTGGATGTCTCTTGTGAGTGCTGTGTGTTTCAGTTAGAAGTCCTTGCGTGAGGCTGATCACTCGTCCAGAGGAGTCCTACCGAATGTGGTGTGTGTCTGATTGTGATCGTGAAGTCTTGATAATGGGGAGGACCTGGCCAACTGGGGGCTGTTGCGCCATGCAAAAAAAGAAAAAAGGAAGGCTTAAGGAGGAGAATAATGCAAAATACACATTGGCCAAGCGGGTAGTAAATTGATTATGTGGTTCACATTACATTATAATTCTTTGCTGTACGGATGGTAATGAAATTTGGAGTTTGGTAAAGCAGAGTTTGCTTGACCGATACCTTACCGACTGCTCAAGATGAATATAAAGTGAGCTATCTGGCAAGCAAATTCTAGGCTGTTAGGGTTATCGTCTCTATGTGTTACTTAATTACTCTATGTGTTATTTAATTACTTAATTACTACTGAATAATAATTAATGAATTACTTGAGCAAGCCAAAACCCATCCAGGGTTGTAGAGCTTTGAAAAAAGAGGAGAGACGTGTTACCTGATATGGTCTGAAGTTGATACGCAGTATGAAGGCGACGTCACACGAGGTTGTGTTTTTTATGTTTCTGTACTCAGAGGTAGAACTTAATGCCCTGCACTCATCACCAAATATTATTCAGGTAATCAAATCGAGAAGAATGAGGTGGGCGGGGCATGTAGCACGTGTGCGGAAAAAGAGAGCTGCATACAGGATTTTGATGAGGAGACCTGAGGGAAGGCGACCACTTGGGAGACCCAGGCGTAGATGGGAGGATAATATTAAAATGGATCTTCAAGAAGTGGGATGGGGCGCAGTCAAAGACGTAGGTCTGCGGCCGAGCGCTTGCTGGGATCGTGGGTTCGGATCCCACCGAGGGCATGGATTTTTGTCTCTTGTACAGTGTTTGTGTTGTCAGGTAGAGATCTCTGCGACGTGCCGATCCCTTGTCCAGAGGAGTCCTACCGACTGTGGTGTGTGTCTGAATGTGATCAAGTGAAAATAAACAACCTCGACACCTGCTGTGAACAGGTAGAAGAGGGAAGGACTGCGAAATTTTTATCTCACTTTTGGCTTTTCCCTGCCATAATTTTGCTTATAATATCTATAGTCTTACATATTTCATACACATTTATACTCAGGCCCTTTCACTGTCAGTTATGTAGCCTGTATTATTTAGATGTAATCAAGCAGGTGCGACGTAAACCCTTGTCGTTGTAGCTTACGTTATCACTAGATTGTCGTGTGTAATTCTTATTAGACGGAAACTCTAAAGCAAATAGAATCACTATATACAGGTCTACCGCTGTCAGGTTGCTATAGTAATTATGTTTTGTAATTAACCGTGAAGCTTCTGCCATCATCTTCTCTGTGTCAAGCCACCTGAATGATTACGTGGTAGCAATAAACAGAATATCGTGGTTCAATAGAGCAAGAGCAACATCGCAGCCACTCTGTGCCTGGCTGCTAACTTCAACTGCGAGATGCGACAGTCCACAGGCAGCCAAGTGCCCAGTGTGTGTTTTCGTAGGCTTTTACAAAATGGCTGATCATCTGAATGAAACTAGGGTTAATACTATGTCATGCGAGGTCATCCAGTAACCCGGATTATTACTAGTACATTAAATTAGGTATGCGAAATTTGAAGCTGGGAGGCATCGCGTGATTAAACCTTCGCTATTTAATATAATCCTGATATGTAATGTGGATAGTACGGAAGAACACAGCAGAAGAAATTTCTTCTCGGACTTCTTGAGCCTTCAAGATTAGAAAGATAAGCTGTCCGAAATGTCTGTAAATAACTACCACTTTACGCTGCGTAACATCTCAGAAGAGCGGAGATCATCTAATTAATATGACTTTAGTAAAGTTGCGAATAACAAAGTAAACAGTATATAATTTAGACAAGAGAGGCACTGTACGTATAAACGTAGTACTGAGGCGCGTTCGCGTAACCATTGTTGCCGTGGAAAAGCAGTAAGTATTAGACATTCTGAGTGTGTGTCTGTAGCCTTAGTTATCCAGCATGCCAAGCGCATGCGCCGTATTATATTGCCATCTGTGGCCTGTCTGGCTATACCATATTTTTCCACGTTATCTCATAGACGGCACGATTTTCGGAAAAAAAAACTTACTGAACACAGAATGTGTGTTTTGATTTTCTCTACAATTTTGTCTGAATCATTTCTCGTTCTAGGAAGAATTCAGCGAGATATTGTCATAAATGTGTATAGGTCTTCATATAAAGTACCCGTTATTCTTGCCAGATTTTAATGAAGCTCGAATTTTCTGGATAGATTTTCGTAAAATACTCAAATATTAAGTGTAATGAAAGTCCATCCAATGAGATCCGAGTTATTCCGTGCGGATGGATAGACACACAGACAGAAGGACGGACGGACAGACAAATATGACGAAGGTAATAGTCGGTTTTCGCAATTTTGCGAATTCTCGTAAAATCTCTTCTGAAATATTCGAATTTCGTACAGTCGATTTACATGTTGATGTGTCAGTTACAAATGCATCAGTAAGTTCCGAATGTATAACCGCATTGTGATAGAATTGTCAATACTTTTAATTAATTCCGTGGAATTCCAGTGTTCAACACGTCACGTGTGCTTTAACCTTTTAAAGCCTAGCGGTAACTTTACGTACAGCCAGGTTTAACGTTAAAAAATTCTACGTGGTGCCCACATTACGTTTATGTGTTTTGTACGGATCTCAGAACAAACAGCATCTTTTGCCTTATAAAACATTAAGAGACTGGTTTTTATAACCGAAGTGGAGAGTGTTTACAGCGCGGTACGGACTGAGTCCTTATATAAAACAGACACGCTTCTCCTTTAAAGGGTTAAACCTTGCCCTCTTATGCACTTGCCTGAACTATAATAAGGCAGTGCATTAGGCAGAGCAAAACCTGTAGCACGCGAGACCTGTTGAACACTGGAATTCTAAGCCATACATAAAATATTTCAGTAATTTATTATAAAGAAATTTTACTTTTTAAAACTTAACCCTACCTTTATAAGGCTTGAACATAAACACCACATCCAAGAAGCTGGCTATTTTTTGTCTCAGCATGGCCTTCAATTTCACTTGTTTAGCTAGAGAAGATTTTTTTAGCGCAGTTACGTCCCAGTAATAATTTATGCATGTATACATATCATACACAAATAACGTCATACTTTTATATTTGTCTTTTTGCAGCTAGTATTAAATGTGCCCATAAAAAATAGAGATGTCAACCTTGAGACAATACCATTTGTAGCTGTGAAGTTTTTACCTACAGCATGATGATGGCTAGTTAATAGCCGAAACATGTAGCTGGATTTATACTTCACGTCCACTTCCACTTCATTCTACTTCCACTTCACTTCTCTTCGCTTCGCTTCACTTCATTTAACTTCACATCATTTCACTTCACGTCACTTCACATAATTTCACTTCACGTCACTTCACATCACTTTACTTCACATCATTTCACTTTACTTCACATCATTTCACTTCACTTCACATCATTTCACTTCGCTAGACATCACTTCACTTCACTTCACTTCACTTCACTTCACCGAACCTTTTCTACCGGTATGTATAGAAAGTTTACAGAGTTTCCCATCTCTCACAGTCTCAACCAAAAGCGCTTACTCCGTTCCATGCAATTCCCCTTTCCCTGAAAACATTCTGTATCCCTTCTTTCCAAGCTTGTCGGAGTCCTGGTTTAATATCTTAATGTAAATACATGTTGTGTCCGCCGGATATGTGGTTGGTTTACTGTTAATATCTACAGCACAGCAGAATGAGTCAGGCTGCTACGTAGGGTGCTGTATTGTATTCAGCGGATTAGGCTGTTAACGCCAGTTCCATTGCGAAGCCATTAAAACGCGGGAGCGATACGAATGCTTAATATGACCGTATTTCCGTGTGTGTGGATAAATCTCTGCATGAGTGTTCACACACCGTGTTGCAGAGACATCTGGGGTGAGAGGCAGAGAGGTGAGGTAACACAGTTCGGTGTGCCCTGTGGATAACGCTGTGTTCCAGGCCGGATTTCTTTGAGCTTGTGCTTGTACTTTAGCTAGAATGTTTGGTTATTTAACAAAGCTGTAACTAACCCAGAATGTGAAATTTAAAGCAATCCCATTACAGGCCTGGAGAGGCCTTAAGGCTCCAGGAGGTTGAGGCTCCCACAATTTCAAGACAATCGACACATGAAGGTGGTAAGGTTGTCAGCCATACGCACCGGCCGTCTTTACCTCCAGGTGCTCATTTCTATTAGAGGCTGAGTCGACCCCAGGAGCCATAGTGCGGCTGGAAGGATTATGTCAATGAAAAATTCTAGTGATACTATCGAAAATTGGACCCGGTCCTATCACGTAACTGTATTATGTACTTTAAAGCCTAGCGGTAACTTTACGTACCACCAGGTTTAACATTAAAAAATTCTACGTGGTGCCCACATTGCGTTTATGTGTTTTGTACGGATCTCAGAACAAACAGCAACTTTTGCCTTTTAAACCACTAAGAGACTGGTTTTTATAACCGAAGTGGAGAGGGTTTACAGCGCGGTACGCACTGAGTCCTTATATAAAACAGACACGCTTCGTCTTTAAAGGGTTAAAGAGACTGTAATATGCACACTGAGACTGTGAAATGGTCAATGCTGGGGAGAGGGTTAACTTAGAGACCTGTTAGAGGGTTAGACTGTTTATAATGAGGAACACAATGAGTTGTGTCAGTACATCCGGCAGAAGGGTGACAAAGAGAAACTGGAACTAGGAACAAAACTGCGTTTTTGGCGCACATCACCTGTCCTCCGATTTCAGCTGACACATGTAAAAACAGCAGCGCCCCTAAATTTAGCCCAAGCAAAATGCAACAATTGCTTCTATAGAAGTATGTACACTTGGATATAACGATGGTAGTATAAAAGAATCTTGGAACAGTGAAAAATGAAAACAACATCCTTAAAACAACATTGTTTCATTAATACGATTAAACCGAGCAATAAACATACGAAAATTTTAGATACACAAATCTTGTACAAATCAGTAACGGAAAACTTTAAACAAAAAATTGATATTCGCAATACTTCTGTAGTGTTTATTTAACGTAAACATTCGAAACTCTAGTTCGTTTCGTTAATACAAACGGTAGTACACTTGGCTTCCTATATATTCAGCGGATTTCACTGTCGAAATCAAAGCAGAAGCACAAAATGAATGACACACATTCAAGTCGAGACACTTTGCATTGAAAATACGTACTGTCGATATTAAAAGGTTAAAGACGAAGCGTATCTCTTTTATATTAGGACTCAGTGCGTACCGCGCTGTAAACACTCTCCACTTCAGTTATAAAAACCAGTCTCTTAATGTTTTATAAGGCAAAAGTTGCTGTTTGTTCTGAGATCCGTACAAAACACATAAACGCAATGTGGACACCACACAGAATTTTTTAATGTTAAACCTGGTCGTATGTAAAGTTACCGCTAGGCTTTAAGAGGTTAATGAAAACATCATCTTCAGATACGTAATGTGAAGTAAATCAAATATCTTTCGAAATTATACAATCTTATTAATAAAACAAACTATTGGACACGTATATTTGCATAATCTCCAACGTATATATCACAGGTTTTCTCCACGTGTTGGCGACAAGATATTTGGAAACAGATTTTAATAGATTTTAATTGCTGTTTTATCTAAAATCAACAATAGATTTCACGTATAGGGTTTTAACCTACGGCAGTGAGTGTTATATATAGATATTAATAAGCACTTATGTACCTTGTACTGCCTTGTTAAGAAAAAATAATTCTCCCTGAAGATGGCTGAATAAGTACGGCCGAAACATGTCGGACAGTATACAAATATAATTGTGCAGTAGTTGGTTTTATTGATAAATTTGTATAATAAACAACTGCAGGGAAGATATAAAATATTAAATCTTTCGGAATGTTTCCAAAGATGAAATTCTCTGTTGTCCTATTCTAAAAATCGACTGTTCAACCCTAAAGCAGATTATGTCCAGATTACAGTCTCACAAATCTTTCGATTAACATTCTTTTGAATATCATCCTTTAGAGGAGATATTCGATCTTCTGGGATTTTACGTAACGTAGAATTGTAGTTAGTTACGGACGTTTCGGAATATCCTAAGTTTCGTAACATCCCAGAAGTGCGAATAAATAATTTACAACGCGACGGAAGCCTGAAATAATGAATATTATCTTCTACTTTTCGGTATTCGCCGACAGTCGGGATCCAGTATGTAACACCCGTGCTTCAAATTCGGGATATCGATACTCGAAACTCGGCCACGAAATCGACTGCTCTGGCTGAAAATTTTCGCGTTCTTTTTTGTTCGCTCCAATACAATGAAAGGCTTACTTCGGATTTTAATATAACTGCTTTTTTTAAACATCTTTCAAATTCATTATTTAATACAATCGTGTATTTCAGCTGTGTATGATCCGATTATTTGAAACCGTCTTTAAATAATTAAATAAATAAATAAATATTAGCGTTCAAAATCACTATTGAGTGGTTATAAATACAAACTAAATGTTTTACCCGACAGGTGAAAAAATCAGGTTCCGAATAACTGACCTTTATGCGTTACAAACGATCTGCTAATGTATGAAAGAGAGCTATTAGAAACAATTACCAGTCTCTGTCCTTAAAAAATTGCATTAATATTGTGCTAACTAATTTGCATAGACTCATGCTGTAGAAAGAGACAATGGAGAGCACTGGAATACTACAGCCAAACACCTGTCTTCAGTCCACCTCGAGAAAAAAAAAGAGTCCGTAAACTGTTTAGGTAACGCCGCTCCTCGCTATGCAAGGCCCTCCGCGCACCTTTTAGGAAAGCGCTGTAATCAAATTATATAGTGTTCTCTGTACACGAACTTCCTACCTGCGTATGAATACGTCACTAAAATTCTCATCCTTGACGTGGCGAAACTGGTTTTGCTTCTACAGGTCGCCTTCAACATGCGGCAACTTCTGCAACTCCTTTGCTAAGCGTATAATCTAAACAGGATCCTGCAGGCTGTACTGCAACGCTAACTTCCGAGTGGTCAAGTTGGAGAGTCAAGCTGATACGTGTGATCTGGGGTGTAGCGTTCAGTCACAGGTTTATGTTGGCAGGGAATGTAGCGTACTCGGTGAAATGAGAAATGTGTGCGAAATTTTGAATGGAAATCTGCAGTGAGGAAACCAGGTGGAAGGACACCTCGGCGATGTTAAAATACATATTGTATAAATAGGATGGGATGGCTTTGGCTGAATCCGTGTGCCTCAGGACTGGCCATTACGAAAGCATAATTGGAATTTTGGTTGTTTAAAACTCAGAGAATTTTCTTACTGACTGAGAAACTGCTACCTTTTTAAGAAGGACTCTAACCGAAGGACATATTCAGCGTGGTGTAGAGCTCTTTAACTATTTGGAAACTGGTATTAATGGCGGCCATCACCACCATCATGGAGTCTGGCTTACACGCCCGTAGCCTCTTCCAAAGAGAGCGCTGCAGAGAGTGCTATCTAGTACTTTATTTCAATTTTCAGTATATTCTCGTTTCCTGAATGTCTTCCAGTAGCTGCTTACGTCTTCTTCCTCCTCTCAACCCTTCTATCTTTCCTTCAATAACGTGTTTTACAAGGCAGTTCCTACGCAAGATGTGACCAATCCAGTTACCCTTCCTTCTTTTTACTGTATGTAGGATATTCCTCTCCTCCTTGACTCTATGCAATAATTCTTCATTTCTCACACGATCGGTCCAGAAGATTTTCTCCGTCCTTCTCCAGCACCACATTTCAAAACTTTCAAGTTATTTCTGTTCTACTTTTCGAAGTGTCCAAGTTTCAGCACCATACAAATCTATACTCAAAATGTAGCATTTCGCTAATTTCTTCATTAAATTTTGTACGTGTTGTATTAGGTTGCAAATCTGCCGAAGCAAAAATGCAGTCGTTTTCTAAACCGTCCCATGCGAATATATCGCACACAGCCCCAGAGTAGATGTATAGGCTCTATGTTATTCTCTTCAATGTGGTTGTCTAAATAACAACGTAGGAAACGTCTACAGTGTCGAAGAGGTTACAGTGCTAACAAGAAGTAAACCACGCGATGTGTCAAGTTACACAGGCAGCACTGATAATGATTCAAGCCTTCTGGATTATGATGTCGTATAGACTGGTGTATAAGGACAGCTGTTTCGGCGTTTATCTGTACAGCAGTCACAATCAAATGCGTGCTTCAGTCTTCAGAGTAATTTAGCAAAATTTGGCTGAGATTCAAATCGAACCCGGGACCTACAGAAGGCAAAGGAATGAGAACACAAAGGCAATATTGGATAAACAGGCTATGAGTATGGAACATAAGGAAGCTCAAGAGGTTAAATAACATAGATATTAAAATTTGGACGAAGGGTGAAAGATGATGAACGTGATGCTTAGGATTATGTTGAAGTAGGCTATGTGGATCGCGCGATGATGATAGTGAAGGAAATATTGTATGTGGGTTGGAGTTCACTGGTTGCGAGTAAGGACCAGCATCATGTGTTGTTAGAAGTATCTAGTATCAGTTGGGTTCTTACACGTTGTTTGTTGTTACAAAGCCTGGTATTATGTTGTTACGACGTTGAGTGGTATTTTGTTGTTACAAGATCTAGTGTTACACTTTGTTGTTGTAAGGTCTAGTGTTATATTGTATTAAAATAAAATATAATTTTTTTGTAATAAGATCTAGTATTACACTTTGTTGTTCTAAAAATAAAAGTTTTGTTGTTATAAGACCTAGTATTACACTTTGTTGTTGCAAGGTCTAGTGTTATGTTTTATTAAAATAAAATATAAATTTTGTTGTTACACGATCTAATATTACACTTTGTTGCTGTAAGGTCTAGTGTTATGTTGTATTAAAATAAAATATAAGTTTTGTTGTTATAAGATCTAGTATTACACTCTGTTGTTGTAAGGTCTAATGTTATGTTGTATTAAACTAAAAGTTTTTTGGTTATAAGATCTAGTATTGCACTTTGTTTTAAGGTCTAGTGTTATGTATTATTAAAATAAAATATAAATTTTGTTGTTACACGATCTAGTATTACACTTTGTTGCTGTAAGGTCTAGTGTTATGTTGTATTAAAATAAAATATAATTTTCTTGTTATAAGATCTAGTATTACACTTTGTTGTTGTAAGGTCTAGTGTTATGTCTTATTAAAATAAAATGTAAGTTTTGTTGTTATAAGATCTAATACTACACTTTGTTACTGTAAGGTCTAGTGATATGTTTTATTAAAATAAAATATAAATTTTGTTGTTACGCTATTTAGTATTACACTTTGTTGCTGTGAGGTCTATTGTTATGTTGTGTTAAAATAAAATATAAATTTGTTGTTACAAGGTCTATTATCACACTTTACTGTTGTAAGGTATAGTATTACATTTTATAAAATAAATTATTACGTTTGACGTTATAAGATCTAGTATTATGTTTTGTTGCTGTAAGGTCTAGCGTCATGTTGTATTAAAATAAAATATTAAGGGTGTGGTTATAAAATATAGTGATGCACTTTGTTGGTGTAAGGCCTAGTGTTATGTTGTGTTATAATTTCTTTATTATATGTCGCTAAAAGGTTACATGTTATATTTTTTTGTTATAAGGTCTAGTCGGTTTTGTTTTTATAAGGTCTAGTGTTGCATTTTGTAATACTGCACACTATTGTAGTACTTTTTTGCTATAAGTTGTAGTGTTATAGTTTTATTCTTAACAAATCTGGCGCTATGTTTTGTTGTTACACTATCCAGTAATATATTTTGTCTCTATAAAGCCTTTTATTATATCTCTGTTATAACATATATTGTTGTTTTACTGTTATAGGACCCAGTAACATGTTTTGTTGTATGTGTATGTACTACACGTTTTTGCTATAAAGTCTGTTGGTGTAAGGTGTAGTGCTATACGTGTTTTGCTTCTATAAGGAAATTTCAGCGTCCAAAGAAGGAAGCCACAAGTTGGTTTTTGGAATTATCGATTAGTGCTTAAAGAAGACAAAGTGACTCACATTTTAAAATGCAGTTTTATACGTTTTTATTTTTGGAACCCTAAACAGTGGAAAAAGTTCAAAAGCCAAGAACATACCTCTGAATGTAATACATCACAGCCAGAATTCTCCAGAACTGAAGCCATTTCTTCCAAGCCTGAATAAGTGGATCCTCTGGGAAAATCCTGTGTCTGAGGCATTTGATTCTAAGAACTGAATGATCATAGGACTCATTGTCAATGTAAAGCGACTCAGAGACCACTTATCGTGACGAAAGGGGGCGGGAGTGGCGTATGAAAACTTTAGGGATGGGGCCCCTGCGTCTTCAACCATAATCCTCTTTAACATAGCAGTAGAAGCAAGCAGTTCCTGAACACTAAGTTTGTAACTTCAATACACCTACTCATGCACAGAAATTTGGGGAAGTGTGCAGGGCTTACGTGATACATGGAATCTTAATCACGTTAACAGAGTTTGTGTAGATGTTCTGTGTGCTAGATATTCTTTACACTCATGGCACTGGCCTTGCACCTAACGCCGACAAAGACTAAATAAACAAACGACGCACGTAGTAGTCTTTACCAATGCACACTGCGGCTTCCAAAACGTATGTTTTTACACGTAATTCAGCTTTTATGTACATTATGTCTTTCTCCTGTTAATGCTAAAATCAGGCTGAAAAACTTCAATTCGTTTCATCACTTCACTGAACTTGCTAAAATTACCTTTCCATAAATTGTTCAATTGCAAATGTAATAAAGATTATTTATACAAAAAATATAACGTTCTAAGGCATGGGTCTGCAGCCGTTCTCTTGCCGGGATTGCGGGTTCGAATCCCGCCGGTGGCATGGATGTGTGTCTCTTTTGAATGTTGCATGTTGTCAAGTAGAGGTCTCTGCATCGGGCTGATCATTCGTCCAGAGGATTCCTACCGAGTGTGGTGTGTCTGAGTATGATCATGAAGCCTCAATAATGAGGAGGCACTGGACCACTAGGGGCTGTTCAGCCATTGGAGAGACTTCCACTCCAGTATACCCCTCAACGTTGGGGTGGGTAATTCAGCACAGGTCGAATGTAAATTTAGAGTTGTGTAGTTCTTGTAAAGGCTAGGATGGTTTTACAGGCTTTAAAGCACAAGCCTGTTTGTATTTCTCTAATGGATATTAGACTGATGCACGCTGTCATGTATCTGTAGTATACGTGATGTTTGTGTTCATGACTTGGCACGACTTTCCCTGTTTCCTGCAATCTTTCGTCTGTTTGACACAGAACGAAACCAGAACTGAATTAGGCCGATGTGATCATCTTTTGTTATATGCAGTTAATGCCTTTTACAGGTACTAAACTGCTGTGAAGTTAAATGCTAAATTATACAGTGTTTGTTAACGTGTTATCATGCTGCGCAATTTACATATTAAATTCCAAAATATTTAGATTTTTGTCAGGTAGAGGTCTCTGCGAAGGGCTGACCCCTCGTCCAGAGGAGTCCTACCGACTGTGGTGTGTGTCTGAGTGTGATCAAGTGAAAATAAACAACGTCGTCACCTACTGTGAGTAGGTAGAAGGGGGAAGGACTACGAAAAGAAACATATTTCGATCTTAGGAGAGAATTAATTAATTAATTGATTAATTAATTCTTGCATTACGACAGGCTCGTAGCCTCTTCCAAAGCGAGTTCTCCACAGAGTGCGATTTAGTGCTTCCACTTTCAATTTCCAGTATCCTGTCTTTTCCGTAAGGTCATCCAATAGCTGCTTACATCTTCTTCCTCATCTTCCCGTCACTTCTATCCTTTCCTCTATCTCTCCTTCAATAACGTGCTTTAGAACGCAGTTCCTACGCAAGATGTAACCAATACATTTAGCCTTCCTTCTTTTTATTGTGTGTAGGATATTGCTGTCGTCCCTGTTTGTGTGTAATACTTCTCCATTTCTCACACGATCTATCCAACTGGCCTTCTCCATCCTTCTCCATCGCGTTTAAAATCTTTCCAGATACATCTAATCTACTTTCCGAAGTGCCCAGTTTTCAGCACCGTAGAAAGGTATGATTCTAAGGTAGCATTTTACTAGTGTCTTCCTTAAATTTAAGTCCAATTTGCTGGTGAAAAGAGTATTTTTCTTCTTGTACAATGCTACTTTTGCCATGAAAATCCTGGATTTAATTTCGCGCGTAAATCTTCCATCATTTGTTATCGTAGTACGTTTCATATGTTTCGTAATACTCGCACATATGACGTAAATATTAACCCTTTAAAGACGAAGCATATCTGTTTTATATAAGAACTCAGTGCGTACCGCGCTGTAAACACTCTCCACTTCGGTTATAAAAACCAATCTCTTAATGTTTTACAAGGCAAAAGTTGCTATTTGTTCTGAGATCCGTACAAAACACATAAACGCAATGTGGGCAACACGTAGAATTTTTTAATTTTAAACCTGGTGGTACGTAAAGTTACCGCTAGGTTTTAAAAGGTTAAACCTTCCTGTAACCATGCCCGTCACTCCTGATTACAGTTTACAGTGGTTGTTTCACGTAATTTTTACATCATTATGTAGAACTGAATGTATCTGTTTGTTGATACTAACAAACGAAGCAGCATTAAAATTTAACATTAATTTTCTGTGTGCACACATACACAGAGTTTTTCGAGTTAAAAACTATCCACGTAATTGTGTAGCATATATTCAATGAACAATGGCAAAGTAACGTACTTTATACGAAAAGTTAATATCATGTGGTTTAGCTGCAACACCCGGTATATGCAAGTTACGCTGTTATTATCTGAATGACATTTGCTGTCTCTGAAATGCTTGGGGGATAAGGGCGTTCGGGATAATTATATACAGTAGCAACTTTCTGTCGTTTTTCACTACATAAAGTAACATCTTAGAAAGAGATGAGAGAGATGATGTTGGGGATGGGATGGAGACAGACGCAAATGCTGTGTGTATAAGATTCAAATATTGAAGACTTCTTTCTACGTGAATAAACGTCGGATCAGAGGATCCAAATATTCTTTAATTAAAGTGGTTTCATTTCAGCTAGCATTTTGGGATAGCGTTGAAACGAGCTCGTTTGAGAACACTGTAATTCCGTTCCTCTTAAGTTACTTAAAACACTGCGTAATCTAAATTTTACTTTTGTACCGACATCCGCAGTGGTGTTTATATAAGGGAAATGGGATCTGATAGAGCGAATAATGAAATCTCATGGAAAGAAATACGCTTGGCTTTCGTGGAAAAATGTTGGCTGCTAATAAGAAAGAAGAGCTTTCTGAAGTTCGACACGTCGTAATGGCGTAAAGGTTTAACCCTTTAAAGACGAAGCGTGTCTGTTTTATATAAGGACTCAGTGCGTACCGCGCTGTAAACACTCTCCACTTCGGTTATAAAAACCAGTCTCTTAATGTTTTATAAGGCAAAAGTTGCTGTTTGTTCTGAGATCCGTACAAAACACATAAACGCAATGTGGGCACCACGTAGAATTTTTTAATGTTAAACCTGGTCGTATGTAAAGTTACCGCTAGGCTTTAAAAAGTTGCAGACCGGCTGTGTGACCACATCTCACTGTTCAGGGAGTTTTGTCCGGGTTTGAAGCGACCAAGGCGTGAACTGATCACGCACCTATATCTAGTGCCGAGATTAAGAATGAATGGAGCTATACCGCCATTCCTGTGTATGCCTTCATGGAAAGTACAGGGAAACTCTACCTTTTACTCTAATGGACAGACTAAAAATATTAACAAGACAGGCAATATAGGTATAAAAGTAACATTGAGGCGCGTTCGCGTGACCATTGTTTTTGTGGAAAAGCAATAAGTGTTACATATTCTGAGTGTGTGTCTGCAGCCTTAGTTATCCAGCATGCAAAGCGCATGCGCCGTATTATATTGCCATCTGTGGCCTGTCCGGCTGTACCATATTTTTCCACATTATCTCATAAACGGCACGATTTTAGGAAAAAAGTTTTGAACATAAAATGTGTGTCTTGATTTTCTCCACAAATTTTGTCCGAAACATTTCTCATTATAAGAAGAACTGAGCGAGATATTATCAAAAACGTACATAGGTCTTCATGTAAAGTGCCCACCCCTTATTCTTATCCGATTTTAACAATCAGGTTTTCGTAAAATACTCAAATATCAAATTTAATGAAATCCGTCCAGTGGGAAGAGAGTTCTCCATACGGACGGACGGACGGGCAGACAACGGACAAGACGAAGCTAAGAGTAGTTTTTCGCAGTTTTGCGAACGCGCCTAAAAACTCACCTAAAATCAGGGGCTGATACAGCATTCCGCTGTATAACTGGTACTCGCCGCACTGGCTTCAAGTGATCCGATATAGGTGTAACATTCGCTATTGCAGAAATATTGCCAGAAGTGGCACACGTTCATATAAACTGGTCAAGGTAGTTATATTCATACAAAGAGACAGGGGACATGCTAAAGGGAACAGAAGGACTGACCTTTCATAGAATACATTTCGGTCATTTAAATATTTATTTTCGGTTATTTGAAGGTTCCTTTTAAATCTCTAAAGATAAAGTTCACCTGATAACATGCCATAGGGGCACTGGGGGGTGGGGGTAAGGGTACAGCTCTACTCTTTCTTTAACAGCGGCTTTAGAGACGGTGGATGGTTAACGCCACGCCCTTACCGCTTTACTGCCTCGAAGGAGACACGGTACTCCTTGTACGGGAGACTGCGTGGGCCCCAGGACCGGTATGAACTGGTACTGAATATCTCGCCCCCGCCAGGATTCGATTCCCGGACCATCTAGCCAGTAGTGAGTCGCTATACCGACTGAGCTATCGCGGCCCACACTTTTGAAATCTATGAGTTATGTAAAGTCAAATAAGGGAATTATTTTCTGAATGCGCCAGGAAGATATCCTATCAGATTTTGAGTCTCTATTCTGTTGTTTGTTGGACAGACAGAGGAAGGAAACAGCAGAACACAGGGAAGGTTGTCTCCAGGTACCAATATGAGCAGGGGAAGTCCCCTTATATGAAGGAATTCGACTTCAGGCTACTAATTTCGATAATCGATTCTTAATCCCAACTAAGACTGAAACTTTGTTGCTGGGTAAAGCGCATCTTCTGTGTTCAGTTCTCTCGGCTTTACGTCCTTGTTTCGGACACTTTCGGCATACTGTCAGTGCGGTTTACTGCTAAGCTGAGTGAGGATGCTTCTCCTGACGTCACACGTAGTGGCGTCTTCACGAGAAGCAAAATGAAACTGCATTTAAAAATGCAGCCTGCAGTGGCGGCGTCTTGACCTTTCATTCGCTTTGTGTTTGTAACACTAAAACACCAGCATAACACATAATTTACAAGACACTGCGCTTAGTTTTTGCCCCTACACAAATATGTTTCGCATTACGGTAATTACAAGTGTGCCTGCTTCAACGTCGAAGCTGCTCTGTACAAGTGACGGACTATATGCGGTAGTTGTTGTTTTGTACCGTGCTGACCCACTAAGCAAATAGCGCTGGTACGAAAAGAGTCCGTATGGATTGTTGTAAGAGTCAAGGATTTAATTTCTCGTATTTTAGATTACAAAGCCGATCCCAGTGGCCGCGCATTTTAAGGCGTGGATCTGCGACCACTCGCTTGATGGGATTGCGGGTTCGAATCCTGCCGGGGTATGGATTTTTGTCTTTTGTGAGTGTTGTGTGTTGTCAGGTAGAGGTCTCTGTGCGTCGGTCCGATCCCTCGTCCAGAGGAGTCCTACCGAATGTGGTGTGTGTGTGTGTCATTGAGTGTGATCAAGTTCAACAGTAACCTTTGACACCTACAACGAATGGGTAAAGATGTGAAGACTAAGAAAGAAGACAGAAAGGAAGATATTTTAAGACAAGCACAAGAAAAATATGGAGGTTTCCAAAGTGCTGGCATATGCAGTCCGTACAAAGTATAAAATTTAATGACGTATGTAACTAAGTAATCACTGTTTGTCGTGTTTACCACCTGGAAATCTGGTAACGTGTGTCCCTGGTAGGTATAATTGTATATCGTTCCTTTCGATATAATACTTGACAAAACTTATATTGTCAGATAAAATTATATGCCAACACGCAAGGTCTTAGAAAGGTCGCAAAATATTCAGTCCAACTTACGCAAGTACACTCCGTGGCAGCAGCAGCATGTGTGATACGGAAGGATAAGGTTGTATTACGTTGCGTAGTGTGGCGCTGCAGAAGGCTGGAGAAGATCAGTTGGACCGATCGTGTGAGAAATGAAGAAGTATTGTATAGGGTCAAGAAGGAGAGGAATATCCTGCATAAAGAAGGAAGAAAGGCTAACTGGATTTGTCACATCTTGCGTAGGAACTGCCTTCTGAAACATGTTATTGACGGACAGATAAAGGGAAGGAAAAGACTATGAAGAAGACGTAGTCAGCTGCTGTATGACTTTAAGGAAAAGAGAAGATTCCGGAATTTAAGAAAAAGAAAAGTGACTGGAAATTGAAAAGGGAAGCACTAGATCACCCTCTGTGGTGAAATCGCTTTGGAAGAGGCTGTGGACCAATCGTAAAGCAGACTGCAGAGTGATGATACGATGTACGCGAGATTGTGTGATACATTGCTTAACCTGTTAAAGCCTAGCGGTTACTTTACGTACCGCCAGGTTTAACATTAAAAATTCTACGTGGTGCCCACATTGCGTTTATGTGTTTTGTACGGATCTCAGAACAAACAGCAACTTTTGCCTTATAAAACATTAAGAGACTGGTTTTTATAACCGAAGTGGAGAGTGTTTACAGCGCGGTACGCACTGAGTCCTTATATAAAACAGATACGCTTCGTCTTTAAAGGGTTAATATTCTGAAATGGTGTGACTTTAAAATGTAATTTAATATTTGGGTCCAGAGTATTATACTTTTAATTTTGTATGTGTCCATATTATGCATCGTTAAAAAACGTACATTTTATTGTAGTTAGTTTTCAATTGCATATTCATATCATGCAGTAAAGTGAAACATAAATAACATTTTAGGATTGTGGAAAAGTCGTACATACAAGAGATACGTCACTGGTTGTGGTAAATGTTTTATTTAAAAATAAAAAGTATCCCGGCAGTAATTAAATAAACTGGAAGCAGTGTTTGATGTAATGTTGAAAAAGACGTAGACAAGATAAATGTTAATAACATAAACTGCAAAATACGTTTAAATAAACACGAAAAAGTTTTGTTGATATCAAAATATCTCTAGTGGCCCATTGGTGCAGAAACTATGCAATAATTTGTGGAAAAAAATAAAAATGGCCCTGCAGATCCACACCATAAGCTTGCAGTTGGATGAAATAGAAATATACCTTATGGGATCAACCTAAACACTGCTTTCAGTCCGAGCAAATGAGTGAAAAAACGGATGGAAGAAAGAAATATCCTCGTTCTTTTGAGGGTGGTGGTGGGGGGGGGGGGAGCGGAGGGGAGGAACCCAGTCGATGTCAGCACCACCTGTATAGCCTCTCTCTCTGTCTCTGTCTCTCTCTCTCTCCCCTGGCTACTTCAGTTCAAGCAAAGGTAATTTTACAGCAACTTGCGCGCTGGGGTCTCTGTGGAAGCCAGTCTTTCTATCTCTGTCTCTCTCTTTCAATCTCGATTACTGACTTACCTCTCTGCCTGTGTGTTCAGGTCTGCAGCTTTCTTCACTATAACACCCTATCAATTTCCTACCACGAAGCCCCACGTCTGTCTCTTCAACTTTCCTTTTTGTCCAGTATAGAGGTCTTTTTTGTCTTGAAGTGCTGCTGCTCCTATTAACTCATTGTTTATTATTTTCTTGTCGAATAGGAAACCATAGAAATGAGGCAATGTACGGCAAGTCATTTTGCTAACAAGGATTAAAACCTGAGAAATGGACAAAATAAAATTATCAAAAAATATATACATTCTTATTAATTTTACAGTCCAACACTTCGTTTTTAAAATACGTATTTTATCTGCTAGTTTCGGCTCATAAGAGCCATCTTTAGGCCATAACAGAGAATATAAGTTGAAGAAGTCCGTATATTTGGTAAGGTATGGAGTTTTTCAACATCTGTAGTTTCTGTTATGGCCTGAAGATGGCTCTTATGAGCCGAAACTTGTAGCCAAAATACGTATTTTAAAAACGAAGCGTTGGATCTAACTGTAGAGTTAATAAGCTCAAATATGCTTTTGTAATCTCTATACGAAGGCAGATCTCTCGTTATAAAATCACCACTTCTGATTCACTGACTTGCCAATTCTTAGGTGAATTAAACACAGTGGCTAAGTATAAAAAGTCATAACCTCTAATGAAACAGAGATCAACTTTAGAAGTTTCGCAGTCCTTCCCTCTTCTACCTACTCACAGCAGGTGTCGAGGTTGTTTATTTTCACTTGATCACACTCAGACACACACCACAGCCGGTAGGACTCCTCTGGACGAGGGATCGGCCCGTCGCAGAGACCTCTACCTGACAACACAAACACTGTACAAGAGACAAAAATCCATGCCCCCGGTGGGATTCGAACCCACGATCCCAGCAAGCGCTCGGCCGCAGACCTGCGCCTTAGACCGCGCGGCCACTGAGATCGGCTATAAATTTCGTTCAAGGTGTTAATCTCATGTATGAGGTATTTTGGATTCAACGTTACAAGATAAAAATCAATTATTTTTAGTTGTATCAGTGTCAACATAAAACTTTTATGCCTTTTCACTTTATTTTTAATGAGCTAAACGACGTTCCCTTGAAAATTGAAGCCAATATTAAAACGTGTTAAAGTTTCATACAAAAACGTCAAATATTAATGTTTACAGTGTCAGATATTTTTGTATCAGTCCACAATTATACTTCTATGAAAGCCTCAGTTTTATCACTTTCGCCATGAAATACTGCTATATCAGTCTAAAAGTTATTGGCACCATGAACCTCGGGATGCCTGTGAAGATACAACCTCACTCTTTGTACAGAAGAACGTGCGTCATTGCGTCACGAACCGGTTAATTCGCTCGTTACTAAAGAACACGAGACGCCCGCTGGCTACAACGCTCTGTGACCGTCAGACGGTAGACGGGATAGCGTAGTGAACAACTCTTACCCGCACGAGATTCAATACCCGAGCTTCCGGTTTGGCGTCAGGTACCGAGCTATCCGGCGGAGTCATGGAGGTCTGTACAGATAATACTCAATCCATGAGTGATTTCAGACTTCCGCCGGGACGAGAATCAGATCTCCGATATTTGGACATGTCACACAGCGTAGGTTGGTAGCCAGTTACCGACGTTTCGTAATAAGCTATCCGTCCCATTTTCAAGTGTCAAGCAGACCTTTGAAGATGATACGGAGAGGTTGTAAAGAAACGTCGGTAACTAGCTACCAATCTACGTTGTGTGACGTACAAGAAAAGCGAAGACCTTGTAACTTTCATTCCAAATTATTTCATGTCTCAGTTCACTAAAATAGATTTGATTATTAGGCACGCACTGTGGTGTTTCTCGTTCAAATCCAAAGATAGTATAATGACGTCAGATTTGAATCTCTCTCAGTGATGTTAAAGGTTGGTGTGTGCCGTGGCGTTAAGCGTTTTGGGCTAGTAGATGGTCAGGGAAGTGTTGGGAGGAGTGTAAAGTCTCCATCTTCAGGGCTGTATTCTTATTGGACTGCTCGATCCAGCAAACGAGGCACCACGCACCTTCGAAACGTCCATAAGTATTTACTAGCCAATACTGCGTGGAATCCGTAAATTAAAGGACAGTAAGTTTTTAACTTACGAGGTTTTACACTGCATATGACTTTCAGTAGAACATAAAACCGGTTATTAATAATTTAGAGCTGCTATTTTAGGCTGTAGCGGCCTGTGCCTGAATTGCAAAGCGACACAAAAGCCTGTATTTCGGGCAGTCCTAGCCTTTTAAAGCCTAGCGGTAACTATACATACCACCAGGTTCAACATTCAGTAATTCTCTATAGTGCTCAAATCGCGTTTATGTATTCTGTACATATCACAGAACAAAGAGTAAATTTTACCGTAAACATCAGCAATTCATTCGTTTTTTATAACCGAGGTTGAAAGTGTTTACAGCGCAGTACGCACAGAGTCTTTATATAAAGCAGATGACGTTTCGTCTTTAAAGGGTTAAAGAAGTTACGTTTTCCCCGCACACGTAATAAAAGCGTATGGGAAAGGAGAATTATGGTTCCGCTGCTTTCTTACCCCAGCACTAAATGGAGGTGAGCAGTCAGCTTCACTCCCCGGCCGTTTTAGGGTCGATTCACATTATACGGCACGACACGACACGACAAAATATTCTTTTATGGTTTTCACATGCTTGAATTCACACTAGTCCGTTACCGACAGCTGACGACAAAGACAGTGTCGTTGGGACTGGGACAAGAGAATAATTTGCCTGTCTGTTAACTGGCGGGCGATGTGAATGCACACTGGTTTTAGCCGTGTCGTGTCGTGCCATGCCGTGTAATGTCGTGTCGTGCCGTGTCATGTCATATCGTGCCGTGCCGTGCAGTGTCGTGCTGTGTCGTGCCGTGCCGTGTCGTGCCGTGTCGTGCCGTGTCGTGTCGTGTCGTTCCGTGTCGTGTCGTATAATGTGAATCGAACCTTACTCCCGAGGAAAGGGCCTGCGGTACCCATTGAAAAGGAGGCTTGGTCGGATCCAGGGACTGTATGGAAGTTTTTGAAAAACCTGTGAAGTTGTCCACACTTGTAATTCGGTCACCTGGCACAGTTGGGCGCACATGTACGGAATTAGCAAATTCCTGTAATATTTATACATGGTCATTACTCCGTAACGTGGCCACCAGTTTATCTTGAATCTCGGCCACAGTTTTACATCTTGTGATATGCTTTCTGTTCAAACTTTTAAAGCCTAGCGGTAACTTCACGTACCGCCAGGTTTAACATTAAAAAATTCTACGTGGTGCCCACATTGCGTTTATGTGTTTTGTACGGATCTCAGAACAAACAGCAACTTTTGCCTTATAAAACATTAAGAGATTGGTTTTAATAACCGAAGTGGAGAGTGTTTACAGCGCGGTACGCACTGAGTCCTCATATAAAACAAATACGCTTCGTCTTTAAAGGGGTTCAACCTACCTATTTTGGCTGCTATAGACAGTTGTGTAGTGTTTGTATCATACTCTACGTGGGCCGAAATAATCATTTATTAGCAGAACTACTTGTTGCCCACCCATCCTCCATCGTTTATCCACAAGTATCAAAAATACGTTGAAAATTTCAAGTGGCCACTAATTACTGTAATTAAATTCCGTATCCATTGAGACAATTATGTACCTGTTTAGCAACTCGACCATCTGCCTCTGAACTCTGAACTGTACGTCTGCACAAGTGACAGCTGCACAATTCAGTTTTCATATCGTGAAGTGTTTTCCTTAATTCGGCCACATATATAAGTTAGGCGGTTTTGAATGGAACCAGATGTGACCAATATAGACAGTATCACTGTAATACATTGCCTCTGCCGGGAAAATGAAACGCGATTCCTTGGTTTTCCATCTCGTGGTGTAGCCAGTATGCCGTATACACTATAACAAAGCACACGTAAGTCAGCTTGAGGAGTCAAGGCTGTGAAAGGTGTCTAACCCAATAAAAGGAAATTGTTTGTGAAAAATAAAGGCGAGTAATAAGGTATTAACACTGTAGCTGGCTCCTCAGTGTGTGGCCAGCAAAGTGCTGGTACACATATGAAGAGCCCAGCCGTCTTCTCAACGACGTCGCACCACGATAGATAAATATGGCGAAATTGTACAAGTTTCAAGCGTAAGAGAGAAGAGAAACGCTGAGGAAACCCGCTACAGTGATAATTTGTCACTCAAAATTGAAGCCGAGGCTGCTTAGTGAGAATGAAGTGTTTAAATGTAGGGGTTATACCGCAGTGTGAAGATGTCGTGGCCGATCCCAGTGGCCGCACGGTCTAAGGCGTAGGCCTGAGGCCGAACGCTTGCTGGGATTGTGGTTTCGAATCACACAGGGGGCATGGATTTTTGGTTCTTGTAGAGTGTTTGTGTTGTCAGGTAGAGGTCTCTGCGACGGGCCGATCCCTCGTCCAGAGGAGTCCTACCGACTGTGGTGTGTGTCTGAGTGTGATCAAGTGTAAATAAACAACCTCGACACCTGCTGTGAACAGGTAGGTAGAAGAGGGAAGGACTAGGAGACTACGTGACGATGTCGTGACTAAACGAGCTGGTACTGCTACTGCTACTACTGCATGCAGTCTTTCAGTGGCCTTGTTAAGTACTGATACGGCAGTCTGCCGGAAGAGCAACTGGGCTGTTCAGAACGCACGATCTGTCTGTGCTGGAGACAGTGCCAAAACACGATCAGCTAAGCACACACAAGCGGCAGGCGCCCAGTTTTGACGTGGAACGAGATGTATTAATCCGAGAGCGGGGCAGAATGACTTATCTCGCACTGCAAGCCGGACCGAGCCTTTTATCCACCTTTGTTTTTCAAAGACCGCATTTATCCTCTATCCAGCAGCTTTCTCGATACTTGTTTCTATTGATTTTTTTTTCGCATAGTTTGTGTTAACTGAGAATTTAAAGAGACTTCCTTAGAAATGTCGTGATCATTTGGCTGTATTCGTTCCAGACACAAGCCTTAGTGGCTGAGGGGCTTCGTGGTATTCCTCAGTCTCTTGAAGCAAATTTTGTTTTCCTACCTCAAATTATAATACTGCTTGCTTCCTCCTCTGCTTTATTTTATTTCTCATCTACAATTGTATTCGATCCTAGGCCCCCTGAAATATTGACAGAATCGGTAAACAAATAAATATATATGTAGGTAAATAAATAAACAAATAAATAAATAAAACTTCCTACGTGCATGTTAAAGTGCCTCATTTTTCTATATTCTTTGATAGAGATAAAAGTGGGAAATAAAGGCTCTGGCTAAACAAAAGAAACTGGTTATTATATCTTTAGATTGGACTTCAGAAATTGCGTAAGGCGGTCTACAAAACTAAGTAATGGACACGTCAAAAATAGTTTCTAAAACAATATAAACAAGGGACGAATGTGAGACAGATAAGTCACTTAGAGTATTATATCTTATGGGTGCCAATCTAAAGGCATAAGAACAGAGTGAAGTGCACACTGCATAGGCCGGAATGTCGTCTGGCGGAAAAAATATCTGCAAATTTAACAGCCAGTATAAACCATCTTTTGCATCTGCAGCTCCCTTTCAGTCCTTGGAACAGACTTTCAAAATTGGGCTTCTTAAAAGAGTAAAGATATCCCAAAATTTCGGCGAACTTTGGAGATATCATTCCAGAATGAATGGAGTCTACACTCCTGGCACATTTCCAAGTAGCACACGAATCCGGCAACAGGCGTGTGGCTTTCGGCATTACATAGGTCTATGATTTCACAAAAATTACGCATGAAGCGAACAAAAGTCGTAAAATGATAACATGAAAATATTCATAAATTCGGACAAGGCAAAGATCAACAAAGGATATTTAAGAAAATTAAACTTTGCGACGGTCTAGGATATGATCTTTCGAATGACTAAGGTGTCGTTATGGCGAAAGGTAATAAAACAAGGCATTACCTAATGTAACATAACAGGTCTTAAAGAGACCTTGCGTATATTTTAAATTTTCAGAAAACTTTAGTGTTTATATATCAAATTTAAGAATTTACTTAAGTACGACCAACACGGATGATTATAGCAGGATTACATCCACAAAGTCCCCGTCTTTTGCATGACAACCCACAGAGCGAGTTTTACAAACCTTACGGCCCACCTACCTCAGTCACATGACTGCAGCTGCTACGTAAGCAGACGAATGCTGGCACCCCCACCGCTCTGACTGCAGAAACACACTGATCTACGCGCACACTACTTCGCGCACTCTCCCGAACTTGTGATATCAGCCTAGGCTCGCCAACTTTATCTGCGTCTGAAACTGGAGACTTTGTGGAGTTAATCACGCTATACTTCTGACAACAATCACAGTCTCCCTCTTGTCAAAGAGACGGCCCGTGCCAGTAGGAAGCGCCTTTTCTACACAGACAAACCCTGCACCTGAAAAGAGGCCAAACTGAGGAAAACATCGAATATCCAATGAGCACCCTTGACCGGAAAAGTCGAATTTTAACAACGTTTCTCTAAAATATGAGACAGAAACTGCAATATGTGTTATTATTTGAAAGAATATCCTGCTTAATTTCGAAAAATTTTCCACTGCAGTTTTACGTTGCTTAACAAGAGATAATTTTAACATGATTTAATGTTGTTGCCACCTGACGTATGAAGATCACGGGCAAAAAACAGCTTTGTGCTGGTCGCTTTGAAATAACAGTGTAATTAAAGGATTCTGAAAAACTAATTATTGACGCACGACTATTATAATGCATGTCATTTGACATCGTGTAATTAAATGTTTCGCACTTTATAAAACGCATCACGTAGAATTAAATTTAATTCTCGTAAAATGCGCCCATAACCATAATTACGGATTCAAAATGGGAAAGTTGCGTAAAATGTCCCCATTCGTCACACGCTAGAATTGCAGATGTAATTGAATTACGCAAGAGTGAATTTAGATAACCTCATTCCGCTACGATAAATTATATTACCGGATCGCTCGATTGCATTTGGGGTCTCAGCATTAAGGTCATGTGACCGTAATGGGCAAACAAAAGCCCCCTCCCCCAAGCCGAACCAACTGATCTCTGCTACGCATTTTGATTTGTCAGGTTCACCCTAGAGCAAGCCATGATGGTCCACAAGTCCTTCTTTAACCCTTTAAAGACGAAGCGTATCTGTTTTATATAAGGACTCAGTGCTTACCGCGCTGTAAACACTCTCCACTTCGGTTATAAAAACCAGTCTCTTAATGTTTTATAAGGCAAAAGTTGCTGTTTGTTCTGAGACCCGTACAAAACACATAAACGCAATGTGGGCACCACGTAGAATTTTTTAATCCTTTAAAGACGAAGCGTATCTGTTTTATATAAGGACTCAGTGCGTACCGCGCTGTAAACACTCTCCACTTCGGTTATAAAAACCAGTCTCTTAATGTTTTATAAGGCAAAAGTTTCTGTTTGTTCTGAGACCCGTACAAAACACATAAACGCAATGTGGGCACCACGTAGAATTTTTTAACGTCGGCGCTAGTTCTGGGTGGCTGGTCAACGCCACGCCCCAAGAAAGAGACCCTGTGCCCATTATAGAGGAGGCTGGGTGGGAACCAGGGCCGGTGTGGACGGGGGCGGAAAATCTCGCCTTCACCGAGATTCGATCCCCGGACCTCCCAGCGCGTAGCGAGTTGCTTTACCGACTCAGCTATTTGATTTGATACGGCACTAGCAAACTTTATCCCGTTCGGTATGGTAAATAAACCAACAAACTGACACAAGTTTGTGAAATGAATCTCAGCGTGTTCTCATCCTCTGAAGATGGCCACATGAGTGGCCGAAGCATGTAGCAGGTATTTCTGCGTTTACAGTATGTTCCCATACACTTGTGTGCATTTGTTGGTTTTAGTCACCGTATCTAAGTGGTCAATGCACGGTTATGGATAATTTAAAACCGACTAGCCCAATCTGTTAGAGCTACTTAACAAAATTAAGTGTACACATATACAGTCACATGTCATAACAAGGGTACCTGGTGGTCTGACATTACTACAGTGGGTTGTAATTCAAAAGGATCTGATTTTGACAAAAGATAAAATGTTTGTGCACACGTGCACACGTGCACCCCCTACCATACGCTGTGGTTCGGAGCCCACGTGAACCAGTACCATTTTGAGTTCTCAGGTTCAGGAATATATCCTATTCTCTTGCAGTCACGTGGGATTTTTGGTGAACAAAGTGGAATGATTTTAAAATTTTTCATTTCTTTCGTTGTGTTCATGAACGTAGTCAGTTTATTGTACCACTGTAGATTTGGCAACCTGTTCTCCCTGAGGATGGTGCATTGGCACCGAAACAAGACGCAGCTTCATGTACGTCACTTACAGGCCTGTGTCAATGTTGGACTACATTTGGTTGGTGTAATAAATTGACTTTGTTTAAAGTAGGACTAATACAGATTTTTCTTCCAGTATTTCGGTTTTGCCCTGTCAGTATTATTGCAAAAAAATGCTCCATATCCGTATTTTCATCCATCTGCCAGCGATGGTATACAAACTGAGCAACTTGTTAACATCTTAAATGTCACACAAAAGTAAAATGTTAGCAGTGAGTCTGTAAGCAAAGGCTAGTGCCAATATCTGGGAAGGCCGTGCCATGGCTCAGGCGGTTAGTCGCCGGCTTCTCACCGCGGAGGCCCGGGTTCGATCCCGGTTCAGTCCATGTGGGCTTATGGTATACAAAGTGGTACTGGGAGAGGTTTTTTTTTTCCAGAGTACTTCGGTTTTCCCCTGTCAGTTTCATTCCATCGGTGCTCCATTACACGCAAAAGGGGGGGGGGGGAAGAATCACCTTCATCACAGGGTTGCACAATAAGCCTCATGGCTGCGGTGCGTCCGTAGCGTCTGCTGCGGGGCCCTTCACCACTAAATAAACCAAAAATATGTATATCTGGGAAGGGTTCCGGTTTCCGAAAAATTGTTTTGTTCCGAATAACAGAAGATGGATGAAGCCGAGCAACACTGGGGTTTTGTATCACACGTCATACCATTTTAGAATTACATAACCAGAATCTGGTAGTTTAGAATTAGTGTCACAGTTTGTTACTTTGATCCGTCTTACAACATTCGATATACGTTTAACCCTTTAACCTTTTAAAGCCTAGCGGTAACTTTACGTACCACCAGGTTCAACATTCAAAAATTCTACGTGGTGCCCACATTGCGTTTATGTGTTTTGTACGGATATCAGAACAAACAGCAACTTTTGCCTTATAAAACATTAAGAGATTGGTTTTTATAACCGAAGTGGAGAGTGTTTACAGCGCGGTACGCACTGAGTCCTTATATAAAACAGATACGCTTCGTCTTTAAATGGTTAAAGACGGAGAGTATCTGCTTTATATAAGGACCCAGTGCGTACCGCGCTGTAAACACTCTCCACTTCGGTTATAAAAACCAGTCTCTTAATGTTTTATAAGGCAAAAGTTGCTGTTTGTTCTGAGATCCGTACAAAACACATAAACGCAATGTGGGCACCACGTAGAATTTTTTCATATTAAACGTGGTGGTACGTAAAGTTACCGCTAGGCTTTAAAAGGTTAAGTTTGAAACCCGGTGACTTTCATGGATCCACACCCTGAACAAACCAAACACAAAACAGCTAGACCTGAGTAACGTAAGTACAGCTTTATGTACGCAGAATTGTCGCCCCCCTGTGGTACACCCACCCCTGTTTTTAAGAATATTCACTTCGCTTTGGCAAGCCAGTCGCTAAGCAAATTGAAATATTAAGGTGGAAAACTCCGAACATTCTAGATGTAAGAGGCAGTAGCCTATGTTTAATAACATAAAGGAAACTCTGCCGTATATCCTGTAGGGGCGCTCGTGTAATAAAAATATGACAGATGGAAGGGGAATATAAGAAGAGAGCAAGTTTGGATGAAAATATCACAACAGGTGGAGAAGATGTCTCTGTGTTACGTATCAACTCTATGGCGTTTCGTTTTTTTAGTGAAAAAGAATTTGAGGTCCAAAGAATGAAAGGTAACAAAAAGCTGTGGCCACATCTGGTATTTTCCCACCAGGGGCGATAAAGGATATGGCCTAGGGGTGCAAGGCGGAAAGCAAACATCTGTTGCACAATACGGCATATCCTGTTTGTTCTCTCAGATCTGTTTTTAGACGTGTTCGCAAAATTGCTAAAAGCGACTGTTAGCTACGTCTTGTCTCTCTGTGCCGTCCGTCCTTTCGCCCTTCCGTCCATCTGTCTGTCTATCTGTCCGACCGTCCGTCCGCACGGAACAACTCGGCTTCCATTGGACGGATTTTTACGGGATTTGGCATTTGAAGATTTTTCGGAAATCTGTCGAGAAAATTCAAATTTCATTAGAATCTGACAACAATGACGGGTAATTTATACGAAGACCTATGTACGTTTATGATAATAACTGGCAGAATTCTTCTTAGAATAAGAAAGTTTTCAGACAAAGTTGTAAAGAAAATCAAAACACACATTTTATGTTCTGTAGCTTTTTTTTTTCGAAAATCGTGCCGTTTATGAGATAATGTAGAAAAATATGGTACAGCCGGACAGACCACAGATGACAATATAATACGGCGCATGCGCTTTGCATGCTGGATAACTAAGGCTACAGACACACACTCAGAATATGTAATAGAGAAAGCTTTTCTACTGCAGGAATAGTTACGCGAATGCGCTTCAGTGTTATGTTTATACGTACAGTGCCTCTCTTGTACACTTTAACTGTGACCGGCCTGTTATTCTACGACATAACTGGCTAAAGGCGCTAAATGTGTCCTCATTCCATGTTTAACCGGCCTCGTGTCGTTACTGTATGAAATACGCAGTTAAAGAGGCCGTGCTTAAACTGCAGTCGGGTCGTTAGTCTGTCAAATAAATAGTCACAGTGTATAACTGATCGTCACTCTAAGCCTTAATGGGACACGGAACATTACTGTACGAAATAGCTAACTAAAATGCTGAATGGCCCCCCATTCTGTGCTTTAACTGCAGTGTTTTAGTTATTGTACGCAATGTCTAGTGGAAACGTCTAATCTTTTATTTTTGTACACTTCATCGATACACTTTCTTTGTTGCAGAATATAATCATTTATTTTCGTGATTTCAGGCTTCCGCCGCGGTGTAAATGAGATTGCATTTTTTTTAAATTTTACGCATCGTGTAATGGTGGTCTCTTTACGACTTTTCGGGACAAACTATCTATCCCATTTTTAAGGGTCAAGTACTTAGACTGTTTGGATATTGAAGATGGGACAATATGATGTTCCGAAACGTCGGCAAGAAACTAACATTCTACGCTGCCTAATATCCCCAAACAGGGCAGATGCCAAATATATACGCAAGGAAGTAAGGGATTTGGCAGTTGTATCTGATACATTTACAGTGCGTACTCTATGTTTCTTTTTTTGCTGAAGGAATTGGTGTAGTATGATACTGCAGTAGCTTACTTAACCAATTTAAAGCGGCAGTTTGTGTCTTTAACCCTTTAAAGACGAAGCATATCTGTTTTATATAAGGACTCATTGCGTACCGCGCAGTAAACACTCTCCACTTCGGTTATAAAAACCAGTCTCTTAATGTTTTATAAGGCAAAAGTTGCAGTTTGTCCTGAGATCCGTACAAAACACATAAACGCAATGTGGGCACCACGTAGAATTTTTTAATGTTAAACCTGGTGGTATGTAAAGTTACCGCTAGGCTTTAAAAGGTTAAGAATCGCCAAGAGTGAAAGTCTGTCCTTTCTCTCGTGACTATGGCGGGCTGTACTACTAAGGAAGAGCAGTTCTACTAATGGCAGCGTCAGAAGTTCTGTTCTTCCCTACTGCATCAAGGGCAGCTGGCGGACCCGCCCACCCTCCTGTTCATTGCATACCTGGTGTTCTTCATGCAGGGGTAAAGTTGTCCAGAGTGTTAAACTGACCTCTCAACTCAATCTATCACGGAAGTTATGAATGTATGGAGCTTTTTCCCTGCTCCCCCAAATGCCTTCATGGAGTGACACGAAATTAAGAACAAGAATATACAGTCGAACCCGGTTAAAACGACATCTGTTTATATGATACCTCGTCTATAGCGTCAGATATTCTGTGGTACCAATTAATTCCTGACTGTGAAACATAACACTATACTACTCGCTTATAAAGACACTCGTTTATAACGACACAAAATATTAAGTCCCCTTTCATGACGTTACAACCCAGTTCGACTTTTTTTTTTTTGCTAGGGCGTCTCCTTGCTTAAGCGCTTGTCTGCTGTCTCTGCACAGAAGTTTATAGGTGTTTGCATAACGGAGATTTCGAATTTTATCTTTACGGATCCCTAATTTGTTGACAAACGATGTAAGCTGATAACCTGAGAGTGACTGTACACGCATACAGCACGCCACAGCACTCTGTGAGGCAGATGGCTCTAATATGGGAGCGATAAAACCCACCGCTATATACGGAGATCATTCGGATCTCCAGGATTTCCCATTGACGGAGTTGGTATATACACCGATAGCGCGGTTTGCTTCGGCTTGTGGTACAAAGTGAAACAAGGGCATGCTGGGCGGTCGATAACACAGCTATTTGACCAAGCGGTATGATGACCAGTGGCGGCTGGTGAAGGACTGAATGCTTAAATTGGAATTGTTAATAATTTCATGTTACCAGTGGCGGTTTTGTAGGTTCTTGGATGAAGGATCATATACAAAATAAATATGACCCATTTTTAACATTCCTGTGACACGTGTACATAAGCCATTCTTGATTTGAAATGTGCAGGAAACGGATTAACACCACGACAGCGGGATTGAGAAAATTTGGGAAGAAAAGCAGATGAATGTTGTTAACAACATTTGACTGATAGGTGTCTACGGTAACAAATTCAGATAAGGCGATATGTTTTTTTTAACTGGACAGAATTATGATTTATTCTCTTTTTTTTTGTGGCGGGACAGCCCAAATCGACCCTAGGCCGCCTCAGTTTTTAGGTTTATAGATCATACATAAACAGACACACTCGGTAGGACTCCTCTGGACGAGTGATCAGTCGAGGCCGGTACCTACACAACAAACACAGGAGAATAACGTCCTTGTCCTCAGCGGGATTCGAACCCGCAGTTCCATCAATAAAGTTGCTGCAGACTTACGCCTTAGAACGCAAGGCAGCGGGCATCGGCCTGTACGAGTACTTCTGACTACAGTAAAACCCTAACGTGTGGAACGTAACGCGAAGCTGATACGTTACGAAAACAGAACCCAATGAAAACTCAACTCACTACACAGGCCCGCTCAATCTGTAGCTAGCAGGTAACATGCTGACCGCGACATTGTGTTGTTTTCCCAAAGAAGTGTTTCGAAATGGGAACACGTCTTTTAACCATTCACCTGGCAAAGCCAAGGTACATGGCCGAAGAAATTTTGAAATTTTTGAGTCGTTTATTTATGGAGACATTTATTATATTGCCAATTAATTTTGTACATATGTGCTAGAAATAGCGACACCCTATCCAAGGGTTTGAATTGCCTTTCTTTTACAAAATTTTTCTATTCTCATTAGCTGGTGTTTTCAATGAAAATTATTTAGAGAAAAACAAAAGTAAAATTGCACATATAATTATATGTGTACGTATGCATCATTTATTTTGTGTATTTAATTTCGTGTTGCCCGAATGCAGACCAAATTTAGCCGAGTTTTCCCGCACCACATAACAGGTCGAACGGTCCTGCATTAGGCATATCTTACACCAGAAATCAGGGTGGTGAGTTTGGTTGGTCGTGCTAAACCGTAACTAAAGTGACATGTTAACCAAAGAAGGAACTGAAACACTGAGCTAACCTAAAGTAATGAAAACTGAATTTTAAGTAAGCTTCTAATTGTGTTGTAACTCGGTAAATTAAGAATCTAATTACATCCGCAGCTAGCAAAGAAATTACTTGCCTTTTATAGAAAAGCCGTGTTTGCAAAAGCTCTCCGCTTCTCCCAATATTGAGCCCGTTGAATCTTGTCCATATACACCTAGCCTTTTTCTGTCAGATCAAGTCTTTGTGCCATATTAAAGCCCCAAAACACTGACCTAACATAATCCAAACAAATAAAAACTAACTGATTAGACCTAACTTCACCCAAATCAAGAGTCTCTCAAATTTGGGACCTATAAACATAAGCACCTTTTTACGTATTCAAATTTCGCTCCAACTGATCATTCCGTGCTGAATGAATTTGGCATAGCGCCATTTTCGCAGACCTACAAGGTCAGACTAACTGACTGACTAGATAGCTGACTGACTAAATAAGTAACTAACTCAATAACTGACTGACAGACTGACTGACCGACAGACCCACTGACTAACTAACTAACTAACTAACTAACTAACTAACTAACTAACTAACTAACTAACTGACTAACTGACTGACTGACTGACTGACTGACTGACTGACTGACTGACTAACTAACTAACTAACTAACTAACTAACTAACTAACTAACTAACTAACTCCATGGAACGGAGTATTTCCTGAGAAGCTAAGAGGTTCTCAGCTAGTCAAGAAATTCTCCGCATTTTGTTGAACCCGAAGGTTCATTACCGCATCCACTAAAGACCGCCACCTGTCCCTATCCTGAGCCAGCTCAATCCAGTTCATGCCCCATCCCACTTCTTGAAGATCCATTTTAATACTATCCTCCCATCTACGCCTGGGTCTCCCAAGTGGTCGCCTTCCCTCAGGTCTCCCCACCAAAATCCTGTATGCACCTCTCTTTTCCCCATATGTGCTACATGCCCGCCCAGCTCATTCTTCTCGATTTTATCACCCGAATAATATTTGGTGATGAGTACAGGTCATTAAGTTCCTCCTTATGTATTCTTCTCCATTCCCCTGTCGCCTCGTCCCTCTTATGCCCAAATATCCTCCTCAGCACCCTATTCTCGAACACCCTCAGTCTTTGTTCCTCCTCAGTGTGAGAGACCAAGTTTCACACCCATACAAAACAGCAGGCAAAATTACAGTTCTGCATATTTTGTTCTGTGTGATTTGGATAGCAGACTGGAAGACAAATTGTTACGTACATACAAATCATCGCAAACCAGTTAAAGCACTTTATTCACATTAAATTGATCAGAAAATTCTCCTATATGTTTCGAACCGTCGCAGTGTTCATCATCAGGGAGTCACATAATAACTAATCACACACACTACCAAATGTGATAACAAAAGTTGGTCGCAACTTAAAATGCGTCTGTTGTCTTGACAAAATATCATTAAAACTTGTCTTTTTAAGACGATAAATAAAACTTGGTTAAAAAGATGCGTTGTACGTCGGTGTATGGAGCGGTTTTTGGTGTGCACTGAAAGATGTAATAGTATCCTGTTACGTACATATACTGCCACGTCATGAAAATTTGCAAATTCGTCTTCCTTTTAAGGGTTAGAAAGCCTACACAGCGTTTGTCAGGTAAAATGGTAAAATTCTCAGTGTCAGAAAAGTGAAACCTTGTGTCTATTCCAGGATAGTTGGACTCACTTAACCTTTTAAAGCCTAGTGGTAACTTTACGTACCACCAGGTTTAACATTAAAAAATTCTACGTGGTGCCCACATTGCGTTTATGTGTTTTGTACGGATCTCAGAACAAACAGCAACTTTTGCCTTATAAAACATTAAGAGATTGGTTTTTATAACCGAAGTGGAGAGTGTTTACAGCGCGGTACGCACTGAGTCCTTATATAAAACAGATACGCTTCGTCTTTAGAGGGTTAATATCTGAACCCGCAGTACGGCCATTGTGTTATACTGCAGTTAAGATTAGATGGCACATGCGCAGAAATCAGATTTCGTCTTTCGGCTAAATGGACGAGTCCATGTGACTCGGCGGGGGCGACAGTTCAGTTGACTGCTGGCAGCCGAGGTGTGCGGGTCAGCTGGTAGCGTTTGTATTGTGCTGGAGAGGCTACGTTCTGCGATTGTGCTAGGCAGCAGGGTACCCACTCCATTCACCTGTTGCCCCTTCACTTCCCCTCACACGCGTCGCCGTGTGCCATGTCATCTTAAGCTTTTAAAGCCTAACGGTAACTTTACGTACCGCCAGGTTTAACATTAAAAAATTCTACGTTGTGCCCACATTGCTTTTATGTGTTTTGTGTGGCTCTCAGAACAAACAGAGATTATTTCCCTATACAGCATTAACAGATTTGTTTTTATAACCGAGACGGAGTGTTTACTGCGCGGTACGAACTAGCTCCTTATAAGTAAGACAGATATGCTTCGTCTTTAAAGAGTTAATCCTGCCCTAACTTCAGGCTTCCTCTTTGCGGATCATGTCACGGCAGCAGTGTAAACACACACACATGAATTAATTAAAGTGTTGCACTTGACGTGTAAAAACAGAAGTGGGAATTGGATTTGCCAGTTTTCTAGGGTATGTCGTTGTGTCTTTGGACGAGTAGTTCCACGACGTTTCGACACGTTGTAATGCCTTCATCTGCAAGGTCAAACAATCCATGAACACCAGCCCAGCTGTTATTCTTCTACAGATTGAAAAATTAAGGCATTACAAGCTTCCGAAACGTCGGTATATACTGGTCTAAAGGTACAGCGCTATACTCCAAAAGATTGGAGTCTTCAGCAAGAGAATGTCTGAACTTTAACACTCACAAATCTTCGAATTTCATTGTATTAAACTGGCAATTCAGTGAAGCAAATGCGTGTAATTTTCCAGTGTAGTTGAACTTTACTGAGGCTGACTTTAAAAGCGAAGGGGAAGATAAGGATCTCGAAAAGGGACGGTTAGTTTCATTGAAACAAGGAAACTCATTTAGATAACATGGAGTTTTCTCTTTTAAAGCACGCAATATGATTGGCAAGCAAAATGCGTGGCAGTGCGTAAGGCAAGGAATTCAATGGTAGTATAGATACAGAGTAATGAAGCATGAATATCCTCTGTTCTGGGATGTTACGCACAGAAAATTGCTGGTTAGTTACCAACGTTTCTGAACAACATATCCGTCCTTTCTTCAAGGCTAGAGCAATTCAAGGCTTTGACCCTGAGTTTCTACCACAAATTTGGAAACAAACTGCCAATCTAAGCTGAGTAATATCCCAGGAAAACGGAAATCTCTTTTACACCGCGGTGGAAGCTTCAGGTCACGTGTAAGTATCAAGTGTGTTTGCTTAAAGAAACGAGAAGGAAAGGCAATGTTTGAGGTGTTCAGTGGAATGGCACGTGTTTAAGAGGTACACCAAGGCTTTGCTTTACGTTATGTCTTAAGTGTTTTTGCTGTAACGTTCATTGCCAATTTACATCAGTTCCTAATTTACGTCCTTCAATTTTCGATTTAACGCTACTTGGCTGGTTTTCTCTTACAGGAATATCATTTTTGATTTACGTACCCTTTGTCAGGAACACATCTAGTCGTAGAACATGGCCTCCTTGTATCATCTGTTCAAATTAAACAAGATAGCTTCCAACCCAGTATAAAACACAGTATACGCACAGTCGAATTCTGTTATAACATCATGAAAGGGACTGAATATTTTGTGTCGTTATAAGCGAGTGTTGTTATAACCGAGTTACGGTTAACAGGAATTAATTGGTGCCACAGAATATCTGACGCTATGGACGAGGTGTCGTACAAACCGATATCGTTATAACCGGGTTCGACTCTATTTCATTGATGCCTGTAACTTTTATTACACATTTTTCTCTACGAAATTAAGGAAAATTTACCGAGATACACCGCAAATTTGTACAAACCCTTCAGTACCGTGGGCTTTAAAATAAATTAAAGTGAATAAAACATGAGAGATTTCATAATAACGAAGAATTAAAATTGGTAAGGTGTGGTAAGTAGCAGTCTGAGCTTAAGGTCTTGTGTGATATGGCGCCATGCATTATGCAGCACTTCGCAGTGCTTTTGATGGATCTTAATACCTTCGAAACGTAGAAAACAATTCGCCCAATGACAGGGCGTCACATTTCAGAAGACTTTAATTTTCAGGAAGACCGCTGTGAGAACCTCAAATCTTGCGAAATGTCTGAGTTTGTGACCGTCTTCAGTTTGGAAACAAAAATATCCATTTTTATTTAAACCGATATATTATGCGTAATTCCAGATGGTTTACTGACTGTGACGTGACGTTTCTGAGGTTTAAGAAGGAATATAAATTACAATTGTTCAAGAAGAAAGTAGAGAATGGAGGAGAAAGAAAAAGGGAACGAAAAGAATGAATAATGTAAAATACTGGTGTTAGGAACAAAGTTTTGGAGAACCAGTTTCGACGTGTGGTAGATTAAGTGCGCGGAAAATTCGGGATATTACAGTGATTTATAAGTCACCTGGTATTGTTTAATCCTCTAAAGACGAAGCGTATCTGTTTTATATAACGACTCAGTGCGTACCGCGCTGTAAACACTCTCCACTTCAGTTATAAAAACCAATCTCTTAATGTTTTATAAGGCGAAATTTGCTGTTTGTTCTGAGATCCGTTCAAAACACATAAACGCAATGTGGGCACCACGTAGAATTTTTTAATGTTAAACCTGGTGGTACGTAAAGTTACCGCTAGGCTTTAAAAGGTTAAGGTTTGTTCATTCATAACTCAAACTGGACAGGAAAAAACCCACCTGGTTTACAAATACTGTTTGTCGAAGTATCAGCCATGTAATGCTCCCAATATTAGAGTATATTCCTCCAATGAACGTTTGTAAGAGACGTCAAAAATAGAATGTAATTAAAGAAATGCTGATCCCGGTGGCCGCGCGGTCTAAGGCGTGCGTCTGCGGCCGTTTGCTAGCTGGGATTGCGGGTTCGAATCCCGCTGGGGACATGGATATCTCTGTCTTGTGAGTGTTGTGTTTTGTCAGGTAGAGGTCTCTGCATCGTGCTGATCACTCGTCCAGGGCAGTCCTACCGAGTGTGGTGTGTCTGCGTGTAATCATGAAGCCTCAATAATGAGGAGACCGTGGCCCACTAGGGGCTGTTGCGCTATTGAAAAAAAAATTTAAGAAGTGAGGATAGTTGTTCTACCTGTACCGGTCAACCACATACTTTAACGTTTCACGTAAAGCCCATTTGGATGCTTGAAGTCTGACTGTACACTTTCTGTTGCAATTTGACTCACCATTTATGAAGCAGTAGCAGGTCCGGCTTAAGCAGTGAAATACAGAAAAATCGAGTAGTGGCGAAAAGCTGATAATTTTGAACAATTTTAAAAAGTGTATGGAAAATTATTGTCCTTTATTCTAAAGCAGTCCCATTACAGGCCTGGACAGACCGTAAGGGCTCTGGGAGGTTGACACTCCCAGACAATCGGCACATGGATTTGGTAAGGTTGTCAGCCCTAAGCACCGGCCTTCTTTACCCCAAGGAAATATTCGTGGTACTCATTTCTGTTAGAGGCTGAGTCGACCCCAGGGCCATAGTGCGACCGGAAGGATTATGTCGATGAAAAATCTCAACGACGTGTCGTTTCATTTCGTAGTCCTTCCCTCTTCTACCTACCTGTTCACAGCAGGTGTCGAGGTTGTTTATTTTCACTTGATCATACTCAGACACACACCACAGTCGGTAGGACTTCTCTGGACGAGAGATCGGCCCGTCGCAGAGACCTCTACCTGACAACACAAACCCTGTACAAGAGAAAAAATCCATGCCCCCGGTGGGATTCGAACCCACGATCCCACCAAGCGCTCGGTCGCAGACCTACGGCTTAGACCGCGCGGCCACTGGGATCGACAAAAATTCAAATGACACCGTCGAGAATCGATCTCACGACCTTCCGCCTTGTAGGGCGGTGACTCAACAGCTGCGCCACGGCGTTTATGAGTGAAATAAACTGAAGTCGGTATTTATTTTAATTTCTGTGTAGAGTAGTTTCATGGCCCAAAAAGAAGTAGAAGAGACTGGTAAGTTTGAATTACCTGAAAGAAAAGGTAGAGGTAGAACTTGTGTTGTGAAAGTGCGATTTGTCAGATGTGCGGTACGAGCTAAAGTGAAAAAATTCTGTTTTGAAAACGAACCGAAATGATTGGACTCTCTACTGATTGCAAAGAAGAGTGACCACGACTTGCTAGATTTTAAATATGCCACTGGAAACTGGCCCTTAATTTCTCCAAACACGCAAAATATGCGTAATAATGACAGAGGCAACGTATAATTATACAAAAAATATAATTATCTGAGAAAAATTCAGCAGTACACTCAGCTCTTGTTTTACGCTCCTGGAAAGTGGGTTTTACTCTTTTGAAATAAACAAACTTTGCTTGCTAATTGACAGAGGCAACATACAGTTATACAATCAAATATACATGATTAAATTCAGCAGTGCGCCCAGCTCTTGTTTTACGCTCCAATTCAGATCCTGAAAAAGCATGCGTAAATAATAACGGCGTAAATAAAAAATGATGTTTCCATCTATTAGCGTAATAGAAAGCAACCAAGCAAAGGGCATTAAAATAAAAATGGGAGAAGGCAATGTAAGAAGTTGTACAAATTGGCAAGTGAAATTAAAGGAAAAAGGCGTATAAGAAACGGGCGCAAAAGGAGGGCTATAACGCGCATAAGGAAGAGAAAAATTATTTATTTGTAAGATACATGAGTGAATAAATGGAATATGACGTCAAGAGTCTGGATTGAACAACAATGGATACGAAGTAAGAAGCAGTGCTTTCTCTACTCTGTATAGAATTCGAAAACAAACACTGGAAAGAAAAGATGATTAATGATGCTTCTCTTTGGAAGTGACAGTGATTCCTTGGGGAAAGGAAGGGGGGGTGGGCGGTGGATGTTGCTAATCTTTCAGTCGAGAAAAACAGGTTAATACCACGTGAAGCTGAATGGTGAGATCTGCGGGAATGGTACTAATAATATTGTCGTATACCTAATTTCTAAAAACGGGTTTTCGATAAAGGTAGCGATGAATGTGAACTTTTGAGATACGCCCAAATTCACGCGTTGTTGCCAATCTTCCAATGAACGATTTAAAAGTGTAGTTTCAGGCGCGTTCTCAAACTTGCAAAATGCGACTGTTAGTTTCATTATGTCTGTCCGTCCTTCCGCACGGAACAAATCAGCTCCCACTGGAGGAATTTGCATGAATTTTGATATTTGATTATTTTTTTCGGAAATCTGTCTAGAAAATCCGAAGTTCATTAAAATGTAACAAGGATAGCAGTTACATTGCATGGACACATATGACCATTTTTGATAATATATCGCTGAATTCTTCTTAGAATCTGAAATGTTTCAGACAAAATTTGTAGAGAAAATGAAAACATGCATTTTATGTTCAATAAATTTTTCCCCCGAAAATTCTGCCTTTTGGGAGATAATGTGGAATAATATGGTACAGCCAGACAGGCCATTGATGACAAAATAACATGGCGCATGCGCGTTGCATGCTGGATAACTAAGGCTACAGACACACATTCAGAATATGTAATACTTATTGCTTTTCCACTGCAACAATGGTTACGCGAACGCGCCTCAACTTTACTTTATACGTATAATGCATTTCTTGTTGAGAGAGGGTCACTGCACCGTAGGTAGTTGAATTCCATGGACCTGGTGGTCAGTCAAGTCTAGGGTTGCGTGGTAAGACAAACAGAGCGTTTCGGATGCGCGAAGTGCCTCAGATGGTTAAGGGTCGATTCACATACGGCACGGCATGGCACGACACGACACGACACGACACGATATAGACCAGCGTGCATCCATATCTACTGTCAGTTAACAGACAGACCAAATATTCTCTTTTCTCAATCCCAGCGATACTGTCCTTACCGACAGCTGTCGGTGACGGACTAATGTGAATTCGAGCATATGGAAACCATAAAAGAATATTTTGTCGTGTCGTGTCGTGCTGTGTAATGTGGATCGACCCTAACACGTATCTATCAACAATCACTTCTGAGAACGGGCAAAGTCGATTCGAAATGTCATAACTAAATAACTGCGCATGTGTATATGGCGGGGCTGTGGAATCGGTACACAAAAGTTCCGACTCCGACGCCTCGATGTTTAAAACTCCAACACCGACTCCTTCATACAATCTCAATATGTATTAATAACGGTAAACCTATAAGACATTTCATCGCCGCCACGTGAATCATCGGGCTACTTTTTTGACTTATAACCTATATTTAAGTATAAGTCTAATGGTTACTGTAGCTATCAGGGCTCTGGAGTTGGATTATCTAGTTAAGATTTAAGACTGAGGTCGGAGTCGGAGTCGGTACATTTTTACCGACTCCGACTCCGGCTCCACCTAAAATTCCTTCCGAATCCGACTTCGACTCCGCCTAATATTCCTTCCGACTCCGACTACACCTAAAATTCCTTCCGACTGCGAATCCACGACTCCGAATCCGACTCCACCTAAAATTCCTTCCGACTCCGACTTCGACTCCGCCTAAAATTCCTTCCGACTCCGCCTAAAATTCCTTCCGACTCCGACTCCACCTAAAATTCCTTCCGACTCCGACTTCGACTCCACCTAAAATTCCTTCCGACTTCGACTCGGCCTAAAATTCCATCCGCCTCCGACTTCGACTCCACCTAAAATTCCTTCCGACTCCGACTTAGACTCCGCCTAAAATTCCTTCCGACTCCGACTTCGACTCGGCCTAAAATTCCATCCGACTCCGACTCCGCCTAAAATTCCTTCCGACTCCACCTAAAATTCCTTCCGCCTCCGACTTCGACTCCACCTAAAATTCCTTCCGACTCCGACTTCGACTCCACCTAAAATTCCTTCCGCCTCCGACTTCGACTCCACCTAAAATTCCTTCCGACTCCGACTTCGACTCCGCCTAAAATTCCTTCCGACTCCGACTCCGCCTAAAATTCCTTCCTACGCCACGACTCCAACTGCGACTCCACAGCCCTGTTTGTTGCACTGTGCCAGTGTACTGTGTCACTGTGCATTGTGCCACTGGTAGTGCAGTTAGAGAAGTCCTTATCAGTGGCAGTGATGACGAGTGTTACAGCGACAATAGCAAGCCTCTTCTCTTTAAGCACTGACAGCGCTCTCTAAGGCAGTTCTGTACTGTCCGACAGCTAACAGGACGAGGCAGTTGGATGTGTTCTTAAGACCTCACACCATCGTAATAAAGTGAGGGCTGTCCCGACTTGCTGTGTTTCATGTCGTGCAATATCAGACTCACACATTTCGAAAAAAGAAATTAAATAAAAATATTTTGAAACTCCGCCCAGAAGTTTTACTTGCGGGAAAATAAGTACAACGCGAGGAAGGTAGCGGAAGAAGGCTGCTGGGCGATAACATAAGTGCTGGGGGAGTCTGGCTGCGGCAGATGAAGTTTCGGTGTACAGGAGTTTGGATTGCAGCTAGACGTTGCTTTTTTTTATACGTATATGATTGACTAATTCCGAACTGCGCAAAATTCGACTTGTGCCGAATTCTTCGAAAGTTAACTACTGCGTAAGTCGCGGTGAGTGTTTGCACCTGTTAATCGATAATACATATTTTATAATTTTGTCTAATTGGGCATAATTTGTGTGTAAACATAAGCCGTTAGACTTAATACTCCACTGCAGCGTGCCTGACACGATCTCTTCCACGTAAATGACAGGTGACCGCTAAGCAAACATGCTACTTGTTAAATCTGATTTGAAGTTGTAGCGAACGAAGTTTCGGCTACAGTGAATATATGTTTATATATTTTTTAGTTAATTATTTATTTAAAATAAATTTAGAATTACTTGAGAATAATATTAAAGTAAACGAAAACCAATAAAGACAAATTTTATTCATCATACAAAACAAATAATTAATCTGACATTTGACTTACATTGCAAGTTCAACGTGTTTCGACTCTAATTATGATTAGTCATCACAGATATTATGTACAAAAGTATTTTTTACCTCAGGGTAATAGTCGGTCGCACTATGGCCCTGGGGTCGACTTAGCCTCTAACAGAAATGAGTACCAGAAATATTTCCTGGTGGGTAAAGCCGGCCGGTGCGTAGGGCTGACAACCTTACCACCTTCATGTGCCGATTGTCTAGAAATCTGGGAGCCTCAACTTTCTGGAAACCTAAGGGCCTGTCCAGGCCTGTAAAGGGACTGCTGCAGGGTAATAGTAGAGTAAACACCCTCTAAAATCAGTACTAATCACCACTGCCCAGCAGGGGCATGGCTGGGGTGGGGCAAGTGGTGCGGCCGCCCCGGGCGGCAGAGTCAAATGGGCTGTAAAGTGAATATTTCAAACGGGGAAAAAATGTCTGCGCTCTAAAAATTTTAAATCAATAAGACAAATTAAAGGGAATTCAATAAATAATTGTGGTTTGTTTGAAGTTCGTAATTTGTGCCAAGGACGGCCATTGTGATTGATCGTCCCGGGCGATAAATAACGTAGTAACGCCACTGCTACCTACTAAGGATCAGTTACGATGTCATTGGACCATTTTAACATGATTGTGATATGTATTTTAAAACATCTATATCATAAAACATGTCAGTTGTGGGCATGCCTGTCTATTGGATACTCCTGATAACCTCAAGCACTTGAAAGGACGGAATTTCTGAATCTGAGACATCAATTGTATTATAAGAACTGGTCACTGATTTGCAATCATTAAATTTGTTTCTTTCCATCTCGGACTCTTGATCCTTGAAAATGGGAACTATATATTGTCCCGAAACGTCGGTAAACAATTACCAAATGACGTCGTGTAATGCCCCAGAAGAACGCAGATCTCGTTAAATTAGTTACTTATATAAATGTTGGTATACCAGAATTCAAAATCCTTATCAGGGTGTAATGTGTGATGTCATGTAACTGTGTGAGAATTCGTAACGCAGTGTGGTTACGTACATATTACTTAGACCTTAGAAATGTAAGGAATCTAATATTTCCTTTAATAAAGTAGGATAAATGGACAAATTAAATTTTATTAATTTCGTCAAAATAAATTCATTGATTTACCCTCCATCTATTGTGTAAATTGTTACCAACTTAACTTTTTAAAGCCTAGCGCTAACTTTACGTACCACCAGGTTTAACATTAAAAAATTCTACGTGGTGCCCACATTGCGTTTATGTGTTTTGTACGGATCTCAGAACAAACAGCAACTTTTGCCTTATAAAATGTTAGGAGACTGGTTTTTATAACCGAAGTGGAGAGTGTTTACAGTGCGGCACGCACTGAGTCCTTATATAAAACAGAGACGCTTCGTCTTTATTGGGTTAATATTCCATTAGATCCAACGTCATGCACAGAGGGCCACACTATGTAAACATCGATATGTAGCCGTAAGCAGCTCTGCCAGTGTGATGTTTCGTATAGTATGCTACTAGGGAAGTTGAATTTGTGTCATTATCTAATTGAATTACGCCTATGCCAAATTAATCTATAACTAATGCCGCATCATTTAATTCAAGCCATAATGACTTGACAGATTCCATATTTGAAGCATTTCAAAACGCTAATATAATCAGATAGACATACGTATAAATGACATATTTTATGGTACAGCTCATTTAAAATAACCTATACATCACGATGATTTGAAAATATGATCCAGGGATAATGTAAATGATCTCGCGTGTGTAAGCAACTTTTTGTGTGCAGCACCACTGATTGGCATTAGTAATTAAAACTGAAATGTGTCGGGTTTCTACTCTAAGTTACATATCAAATGTACTGGGTGTGCCGGTCAGTGTGGGAGATGCGGTGGAAAAAGTGGCGCTGCGACAGGTTTTTGTCGCAGCGCTTTGATCTTCCCCTGTCTGTATCATTCCACCAGTGCTCCATACTCTTGCGTTTATATATCGCCGACACTGTATGTTCTGAGTAACTGAAAGCTCGGTAAGTAACATAAAAAATATCGTTGCTTAGATTTAAGAAATGTCCTTAACTCAATACAGTAAGCACTGGGAGGGGCAGGGGGAATGCATATATTTATAAGAGAGAAGATGTACCGTTTTCTCCTTCCTACTGAAGACCGAAATACATTTCCGCGTCGAAAAGTAGAATGATGCACGGGTATTAATTTTAAAAGGTGTCATCTCGTTGAGTTGTTCATAACAAAAATCAAGTTGAAATCCTTCCAAAAATAACTAAGTTCCATTTATTATACAGAACTACATGTTTCGACGCATTTTCGGTCATCCTCAGGTTCATAATTTGTGTTTCAAACATATTGAGGAGGGAATATAAATTTATATGGCTTTTATGTCCTTTTAACTGAGGGTGACCTTTTAGCAGTCCTGTCATTATTCTTAGCTGGTTTGTGCTCAGTTTGAGCAATTCCTCAGGTCTTTTGGACGCTCAATATATATGTATATATATTTATGCTTTAACGGTTTGGTGGGAAAACCTGAAAGACTGAAGCCTTTGAACGACCTGGCTGTAAATAAATGGATAATATCAAAACGCATCTTGAAGATGTGAGAGGGGAGGACCTGTACTGGCTTCATCTGACCAGAGATAGGTGTCAGTGGCAGGCTTATTTAAATCTTCGGTTTCCCTAAAATGCTAGGCGTTTTTTGTTTAACTTAAGGGAACTTTAGGTCTTAAGGAAGGAGTTTCTTCTACGCGCGCTACATTTTTCACCAATTTTATGGTGCCTTATTGTGTTGTCATAAAAATATACATAGCCTGTTAAAAGGTACATACTATGGTTTAAACTTTATTTGTAGAAAGGTCAGTAAATACACGCTGTCCTTTAGTGCACAATCCAAATATCAAATCTGGTATCTTTATTCCCTTCTTGCATTGAACCCAGAATTATGTGGCGTCTGGAAACTGAGGCCGACTGACTCAGAGGAGTTCCAGAGAAGCAGACCCTTCTGTTTCCCGTCTATCCTTTCATGTATTGATGTAGCTAGTTTGAATACCAGGGGAGCTGCTTTATGCACTACCGTTTCTTCTGCTTTTCCTTCGACGACTCTCCTTTGTTTGCGAGTTGCTGATTTTACGAACAAAAGAATATTCTTCTTACCTGCGTGTACCACACATGCTGGTGTTCGAACCAGCCAGTGAAGTTAAAGACTGACACGTGACAAGAATTAAAAAAAAAAACTGTAAATTTCCAAAAATTAAACGTTTTCCCAAAATTTTGTCATAATTTTTAAATACTGCCATGGAAATGCAGTCAAATCCGGATATAACGACATCGGTTTAAGCGACACCTCGTCTATAGCGTCAGATATTCTATGGTACAAATCAATTCCTCGCTGTTAAACGTAACATTATAGTCCTCGGTTGTAACAGCACTCGTTTATAATGACAGAAAATATTCAGTCCATTTCATGACGTTATAACCGAGTTCAACTCTATTTTACTTCAAAATTTCCCGCTGTCTAGATAACATATATATAGACAAGGATCAGTTGTGTGACGGGACTCAAAATATGTGTGCAGTGTATCTACCTATGCCGATCCCAGTGGCCGCGCGGTCTAAGGCCTAGGTCTGCGGCCGAGCGCTTGCTGGGATCGCGGGTTCGATTCCCACAAGGGGCATGGATGTTCGTCTCTTGTACAGTGTTTGTGTTGTCAGGTAGAGGTCTCTGCGACGGGCCGATCCCTCGTCCAGAGGAGTCCAACCGAATGTGGAGTGTTTTTGAGTGTGACCAAGTGAAATTACAAAAATTCTCGACACCTGCTGTGAGCAGGTAGGTAGAAGAGGGAACGACTAAGAATAAGCAGAAGTGTCCACCTACAGCCGGAAAGCGAACGGACTCCGAATTATCGTGCATCTTTACTACTTAATTGACAGTAAACAAAGTAATCCCATTTAAATAACTTGACCCTTTAAAGACGAAGCTTATCTGTTTTATATAAGGACTCAGTCCGTACCGCGCTGTAAACACTCTCCACTTCGGTTATAAAAACCAGTCTCTTAATGTTTTATAAGGCAAAAGTTGCTGTTTGTTCTGAGATCCGTACAAAACACATAAACGCAATGTGGGCACCACTTAGAATTTTTTAATGTTAAACCGGGTGGTATGTAAAGTTACCGCTAGGCTTTAAAAGGTTAATGTAATTAATGTAATTAATTGGAGAACTCTAGCGGAACTTGGTAGGCTTGTGTGTTTAAATGCGTGCATCCAAGCAGCAGGTTAATGTATCATTTTTCCCCAGGCTGCATAGGTATAGCACGCGTTCTTTATAACAATTTATTTGTAAAAGTTCGAGCTCTCAGATTTCTCACGCAGCTGTAAATATTTTCGTTTTATTTTTACAATCAGCCTGATGATGGCTATATATTAGCCGAAACATGTAGCTGGTTACTCTTGACAAAGTTTTGTATGAACTCTTGTCAGGCTGATAGCTGTGTCAATTGTGTAAAAACCTCCGACGTTTCAGAGACACACTGTGTCTCTGAAACATCGGAGGTTTTTAAACAATTGACAAGTCTATCAGCCCGACAAGAGTTCATACAATTTTGTCGCCGTTAAAGCCTAAAGACATATTGAAAAAGCTGTCTTTAGGCTGGCTATATTATACTTCTGTGGGCCGCGATAGCTCAGTCAGTATAGAGACTGGCTACGGCGGGGACTATCCAGGGACGGAATTCCGGTAGGGGAGAGAATTTTCGCATCCGTCCAGGCTGGCCCTGGGGTCTACTCAGCCTCCTGTAAATGGGTACCGGGTCTCTTTCCCGGGGTGTGAAGCGGCCGGGGCGTGGGGTTAACCACACTCCCTCATTTAGGCCTAAGGTTAAAGAAAGAGTAGAGCTATACTTCTACGCCACGTCTAGGGCGAACTGTAAGTTTGTAGTAAAATCAACGCGGATGAATCACCTTAAAATTAAGTTATCGGCAATGTTTCTACCTTGTTTTAGGGAGACACCGAATTTGAAACTCTCCTGGTTTACGGTTTCCCATCACTGATGTTTCCTATGATTTGTCTCTCAATGCCTGAAGCTACGTCATTCTTTATCCCACTAAACCTAACCTTCTGTCTGCTGACGATACATTCCAGCTTCATTTTACTTTGTCATTTCCTGAGTACTGCATGGCCTTTAACCCTTTAAAGACGAAGCGCATCTGCTTTATATAAGGACTCAGTGCGTACCGCGCTGTAAACACTCTCCACTTCGGTTATAAAAACCAGCCTGTTAATGTTTTATAAGGCAAAAGTTGCTGTCTGTTCTGAGATCCGTACAGAACACATAAACGCAATGTGGGCACCACGTAGAATTTTTTAATGTTAAACCTGGTGGTACGCAAAGTTACTGCTAGGCTTTAAAAGGTTAAAGCCAATCCCCATGGCCAATGCGGTCTAAAGACTAGGTATGTAGCCACTTGACTGCTGGGGTCTGGCCTTCGAATCCTGCTAAGTTTATGGATATTCGTCTCTTGTGTTTGTTGTGTGCTGTATAGGTAGCGGCACCTGCGACGGGTTGATCACTCGTCCAGAGGAGTCCTACCGGCTGTCAGTGTGTCTCTAATTGTGTGCGATCTAGAAACCTCAACAACGAGGCTGCCTAGATCCTAGTTGTTAAATAACATGAAAGTAGAGTATTCGACTTTTAAAACATGGCAGTCCTTAAGCTCTTGAGACTTGTTTGCCTTTATTTTTAATCCGCACACAACGACAACTTTATGAACAACCTGTTATGTATTTACATTCAAATCTCCATGCTTAATTTTATTATAAAATACTCCTTGTTGATACCGGGCCGTGCCATAGCTCAGGCGGTTAGCCACCGGCCTGTCACGGCGGAGGCCCGGGTTCGATACCGGCTCAATCCAATTTGGATTTTTGGTGGACAAAGTGACACTGGAACAGGTTTTTGTTTTTCCTCCAGTGCTTCGGTTTTCCCCTGTCAGTTTCATTCCACGGGTGCTCCATTACACGGAAACACGAAAAGAAAAACTAATCATCTTCATCACAGGATTGCACAGTAAGCGTCAAGGCTGCGGTGCATCCGTAGCGTCTGCTGCGGGGCCCTTCAAAACTAAGAAAAAATTATACTAGGTTGTAAGACGATCCCACTAGGCCGTTTTAGACCGCTCCTCTGTAACTAATCACTGTGGGAACACCGTGTTTGCCTGCCTGATGCTGTCTTTTGCGTTCAACGGAGGTCCGCAATGCAGCACCTTCCTCTTTGACGCGTTATATGGAACGTTCATTTCATCGAAGAGCGAGCAGAATAAAACCCCGTTTTTGAGAATGAAAACGCACTGCCAACATGACGGCTTGCACTGTCCTCGCCACGCTAACAGTGGAGGGTCAGGTGGTAGCAGCAGTAGCTGTACCACCCTGCAATACGGACAGAATTCTGAGAAACCAGTTAGTGGGCCCACATTGTGTTCAGACGCCATAAACGTGAGAATTCAAGCCCTTAGGCTGCCTCCCGAGGTTCAACTTTTCATGTTGAGAAGCTTTAGACGCGAAAGGAATTTCTACGTATAGGTTCCGTCTCTAGCATGAGAATTTTAAGTGACGATGATGATGATGATGATGATGTATAATTTACCGGTAATGATTGCAGCTACTGGAATAATAATAATAAAGGCTTAAAGGAAAATTTAGAAGCCATACCAGGAAAGCGTTCAAAAGATTCACTAAGAAGCAGCTGTACTTGGAACAACACGCACACTAAGGAAAGTCCTGAAGTCTGAAATGTGAAGCCTCAGCGGTAGGGATCACCGCTGGTTCCAGAGAAGTACCGGGGAGAAACGGCTTGTGGCAAGAGGCAGCGAAATAATAATAATAATAATAATAATAATAATAATAATAATAATAATAATAAAGCCGTACTACTTAGTACATACCATAGAGTCCAAGTTCTTAACAGTATAGTGAATAAGAAGCGCTTGGTCAATGAGATGGGTACAGTTTGGGAACAGCTAAACCGGTGTAACTGAGAAATGCACATGAAATAATAATAATAATAATGGCAGGAAAAGTAGAAAGATAATAACAGTGAATTAACCCTTTAAAGACGAAGCGTATCTGTTTTATGTAAGGACTCAGTGCGTACCGCGCTGTAAACACTCTCCATTTCGGTTATAAAAATCAGTCTCTTAATGTTTTATAAGGCAAAAGTTGCTGTTTGTTCTGAGATCCGTACAAAACACATAAACGCAATGTGGGCAGCACGTAGAATTTTTTAATGTTAAACCTGGTGGTACGTAAAGTTACCGCTAGGCTTTAAAAGGTTAAATGCATCAACCAAGAGCTGACATAAGAGCCGACAGGGAATATGTAAAAAGGCAAGGAGCGGGAAGAGCGTTGTTACGAATAGGAATTACGTACAAAACAGAGATAAAAGATATTGCAGAATATCTGAAGGCAAAATATAAAGAAGACGTGTTCGTAAATATCTTTAAATGCCACGAAAAGCAATGAACCATATACGAGTTTCATAAATAAGACAGCAGCAAAGGTTGTAAAAGAATTAAACCAATCAAATGCGAACACTGACACAAAAAAGGAAGGTTACGCGAACGAGCCTCTATGTTACGTTATATGTATGTTGCCTGTCTTGCTTGATGTAATTACAGTAAAGAGGAGTAAGAGGAAATCAAGCGAAGAACAGATTTTAATATTTCTCAGACTGGTTTTGTACTGTCAGCCCCGCTAACTTAATGAACACCTGTCAGTGACGAAGAGTAATGTTGTACGTACTAAGGGTTTATACTTAGACAGAATAGTTGTTTATAATTCTTGGCAGACTTTGAACTGAAGTTCCAAGCAGATGGTTCAATATATCAGTGAGGATATATTTAATTTTACAGGAGAAGGAAGGGTTCATCATGTGTAGAATTGTGCTACTGAAGTCTCGCGTTTTCATTGCAGTGCACAAACCGGTTTCTCGTTCATTCGGGCTGCACGGTACGTGTAAAATCTAATATCCTCACTGTGCTAACACTGCCGATGCAACACTTGTTGGAGCGAAGTCAGATCCAATTGCCTCTCATGCTGGGTTGTGTTGAAACCCATTTGTGCAAAGATGCACGCTTCTTTTATGGGCAATGTTTTGTTACAGCTCTTCCTAAACAGATTTCTTTCTCTTTTTTTTATGTTTTAGCTTTTGAAGTATTTTTTAGTTTATCCTTCTTTTGGGAAAACTAGTTTTTACATGCATTCGCAAAATGGCGTAAAGATATACTTGCGTTGCAATTTCTGTCAGTTCGTCTGTCCGTCCGCGTGGAATAACTCGGTTCCCATTCGATGGATTTTCATGGCATTTAATATTAGAAGATTTTTAAAAAATGCATAGAGAAGATACAAGTTTCATTAAGATCTGACAAGAATAACGGGTACTTTACATGAAGACCTGTATACATTTATGATAATATCGCGCTGAATTATTCTGAGAATGAGAAATATTTCGGACAAGTTTGTAGAGAAAATCAAAACAAACATTTTATGTTCCATAACTTTTTTCCGAAGATCGTGCCGTTTGTGAAATAATGTGGAAAAATATGGCAGAACCAGACAGGCCACAGATGGCAATATAATATGGCGCATGCGCTTTGCATGCTGAATAACTAAGGCTACAGACACACACTGAGAGTATGTAATACTTACTGCTTTCCCACAACAACAACGGTTACGCGAACACACCTCAATGTTATATTACACGGATATTGCCTCTCTTGTTTTCACAAATCTTGAGGCAAGAATTGGCAAGCCGCACTTGTATAGACACAGCTAAACATTTTTTGTAGCTTTCCATACCGTGTACGTATACTGTTCAACCGACTCGTACACAAATATATATAGTACATATAGCGAGTCATATAACAGATCGCGACATGTTTGGACCTATATCACATCATCCTCAGGGGAGTCATATTAGAACATTAGGAAAACAGCTGAAGCGAGCCAGTCTTTATACTCACAGGTCTATGGAATCTTCGCTATTCAGTTATAAAACTTATATATATCTGTTATATAAATCTGTATATATAATATAAACTCTCTTTGTCTATGAGGTGGTGGAACAATGCATGTTTGATAGCTACACATGTTTTACATATTACGACTCTTAATACAGTTTTTGTGAACATAAGTTTATCTTCAGTCATTTCTTTTCTGCATTAACCCTTTGAAGACAAAGCATATATGTGTTATATAAGGACTCAGTCCGTACCGCGCTGTAAACACTCTCCACTTCGGTTATAAAAACCAATCTCTTAATGATTTATAAGGCAAAAGTTGCTGTTTGTTCTGAGATCCGTACAAAACACATAAACGCAATGTGGGCACCACGTAGAATCTTTTAATGTTAAACCTGGCAGTACGTAAAGTTACCGCTAGGCTTTAAAAGGTTAAATTTGTCCGACATAACTTCAAATATTCGAACCGTCGCCATGTCCTCATTTTATATTTTACGTGTAAGTTACCTTGAAAAATACTGCATGCATCTGGAAGTCTGTTACCACACAAAATGTCACGTCACTGCCACCTGGCGAATTCGCACGAGAGACGCGTTGGAATTAATGACGTCACGATGTTCAAGAGTACAGAGGTCGTGTGTCGGCTGTAGTGGTGTAAAGTTTATAACCCCTCTCATAAATGTTTCTCATTCAATTCGAAATTTATTAAAGGGAGAGCTGCATAGACGGACACTCAGATGTAACTGGACAGGACACACAATGGTGTGACATATTTTAAGCTTTCGTGGCAGTGACTATGAAAACAGGTGCGTTCTGGGATGTGACGTCGTGTAGTCTGGTGGTCTTTTTATCGACGTTTCGGAAATCACATTGATATTTCCTGCAATGTAAAGTACTCTCCTTCTCCGAAGTTCGAAGGCGTGTTTTCCCCCGAAATCTTGCTAACGGTCTGCCACATTATGCCGCGTCACATGTGTTGTTGTGTTGTTGTGTCTTGGTAATATATACATGATCGTCAATGTACGTGTAATGTAACATTGAGGCGCGTTCGCGTAACCATTGTTGCCACGGAAAATCAATATGTATTATATATTCTGAGTGTGTGTCTGTAGCCTTAGTTATCCAGCATGCAAAGCGCATGCGCCGTATTATATTGCCATCTGTGGCCTGTCTGGTTGTACCATATTTTCCCACATTATCTCATAAACGGCGCGATTTGAGGAAAAAAGTTGTTGATTATAAAACGTGTGTTTTGATTTTCTGTGCAACTTTTGTCTGAAACATTTCTCATTCTAAGAATAATTCATAGAGATATTATCATAAATGTACACAGGTCTTCATGTAAAGTGCCCACCCGTTTTTCTTGTCAGTTTTTAATGAAACTTGAATTTTCTCGACAGATTTAAGAAAAATGCTCAAATATCAAATTTAATAAAAATTCTTTTAGTGTTAGTCGATTTTCTCCAGGCGGTCAGACGGACGTACAGATACACATGAAGAACCTAATAGTCGCTTGTCCCAGTTCTGCGAACACGCTTAAAAAGAAAGCTGTTTACGCATATTCCCTAAGGTTAAAGAGTTTTTTCGCCCACAGAACAGCCGTAAAGCGAATTTTATGACTTATTGATCGGCCTGTCTTTGCGGAAGTAATGTTTGCTTATTAAACATTGCTGCCACGTCAGTCGTAACTGTCAGACGCGTTTAGTAACATGTAGACTACGAAGAGGAGTGCAAATGCATTGTATGTGCACATGGATCATCTAAGTCGTATATCTACGCACTTGATCCTTCCTGTGTAGTCGAAAGCACTTGTGGCAGAGTGTGCGTCGTCATTTCTTTCCATTCTTCTTCTTCTTCTTCTTCTTCTTCTTCTTCTTCTTCTTCTTCTTCTCCTCCTCCTCCTCCTCCTCCTCGTCCTCCTCCTCGTTCTTCTCCACCTACTTCCCTCTAATCTTTATTAATAAGAAGCATGTCATAGAAAAATGTCAATAAATGCAATTTATAGACTTTTATTCTTTCCTCAGTATGTTTTCAAAATGAGAGTTGTGAACCCGAAGATGACCTAATTTGGTCGAAACATGTTCTGAGTGATAATAGAAGGTAGCTGTGTTTAGACTGATTTTGTCTTGTTTTCTGTTATAAACAGCACAAATGAATGGCGTCCTTTAACCCTTTAAAGACGAAGCGTATCTGTTTTATATAAGGACTCAGTGCGTACCGCGCTGTAAACACTCTCCACTTCGGTTATAAAAACCAATCTCTTAATGTTTTATAAGGCAAAAGTTGCTGTTTGTTCTGAGATCCGTACAAAACACATAAAAGCAATGTGGGCACCACGCAGAATTTTTTAATGTTACACCTGGCGGTACGTAAAGTTACCGCTAGGCTTTAAAAGGTTAAACAAGCACGTGATATAACAAAGGATAGAAGTGGTTTTGCAGAACTAGGCACCAGGCCAAGGATCACATGAGAAGACATGTAATGTAAAAGGAATTACTGAAATGCAAGTCAATAAAGTTTAGGGACTGTAGGGTTTACATGTGTCACAAATGAGGATGGCGTTAGACGCTGGCAATAACTTCTTAAAGACCACCCTGGAAACAGTCAAAAGTCGTCTAACTTCTTCTGCCTCCATTTGCAGCCCTGAATATGAATAGGTTGATGTGTGGAGGAAAAGCAAAAATTGAGGCGGAACGGAGTGTTTAACCTAGCAGAAAGGAATGAGGTGGATGGAGAATATTACATAATTAGAGGGTGAGGATATTGTGTAGGGGCCCTTCGCAATCAAAGGGCTACAGTCTCGTTAGAGAAGTGGAACAGACTTCAGGGTGAAGCATGTGTTGAGAAATGTAACGGAAGGTTAGGTAGTGCGTGTGTACAGCGGGCCGTGACACAGTCAGCACATCAGCTGCTGAGTAAAGGAGCGCTCTTGTTTGCCGGATGTGCCACGGTTTGTTAGGCGAGCTCGCAAAATTGCGAAAAGTGACTGTTAGCTTAGTCATGTTTGTCTGACTGTCCGTCCGTCCGTCCGCATGGAACAACTCGGCACCCACTGGACGGATTTTCATGAAATTTGATATTTGAGAATTTGTCGAAAATCTGTCTTGAAAATTAAAGTTCCATCAAAATCTGACAAGAGCAACGGGTACTTTACATGAACAGCTATGTACATTTATGATAATATTGGGCTGAATTCTTCTTAGAATGAGAAACGTTTCAGACAAAAGTTGTAGAGAGAATAAAAACACACATTTTATGTTCGATAACTTTTTTCCGAAAATCGTACCGTTTATGAGATAATGTGGAAAAATATGGTACAGCCAGACAGGCCACAGATGGCAATATAATACGGCGCATGCGCTTTGCATGCTGGATAACTAAGACTACAGACACACACTCAGAATGTGTAATACTTATTGCTTTTCTACGGTAAAAATGGTTACGCGAACGCGTCGCAATGTTACGTTACACGTACGTTGCATGTTTTGTCAAGCATATGAGACTTGTGAATCTCCGAGCGGTGTTTATGAATATTCAAATCTTTTGGGATATGACTCCGTGTAATCACTGGTGTCTCGTAAAGGTTGCTGCCTCTTTCTTCATAATAGTCAAATTATTATTTTGCTATTGGATTGTTAGACACGTTCGTTATTGAGATCTTGGAATGCTGATTGTTAATATTTTGGCAAGATGGCTAAGCAGCGAGTATTTATGGCGAATCTGAAGGACGTTTGATGCAGTTTGTGGCAGGGCAAGCCAGAACTTCAGAAAGCCGTATCGTGGGTCTGCATCTGGGGTTGCTGGCGGTTGAATTAACTTCAGCGTATGCTGTGTTCGTAGAATTCGTCCGGCAGTAGACTTGAAAGACGCTGGTAATTAAAACGGGCCTTGGCCATGTTGTAAACGGAGCATCAATAGCTCAGTAGGTACAGTGACTAGGCTACAGTCTGGATAACTCAGAAAAAGATGTTGATTCGTGGTAGGGGCAAACGACTTCTTTCTTTACTCCGAGACGCCCACACCACGTCTGGGACCCAGCCAGAGTCGTATTCGGTGGAAACCGGGGCTCCTTCTAACTAACTAACTAACTAATTAACTAACTAAATAACTAACTAACTAACTAACTAACTAAATAACTAAATAACTAACTAACTAACTAACTAACTAACTAACTAACTAACTGACTGACTGACTAACCAACTAACTCCATGGAGCAGAGACCTTCTTGAGAAGCTAACAGTTTCTCAACTAGTCAAGAAATTCCTCGCATTTTATGGAAATCAGAGGTTCATTACCGCATTCACAAGAGCCCGCTACCTCTCCCTATCCTGAGCCAGCTCAATCCAGTCCATGTCCCCATCTCACGTCTTGAAGATCCATTTTAATATTATCCTCACATCTACGCCTGGGTCTCCCAAGTGGTCGCCTTCCCTCAGGTCTCCCCACCAAAATCCTGTATGTACCTCTCTTGTCCGCCGTACGTGCTACATGCCCCGCCCATCTCATTCAACTCGATTTTTGCTAATTGGCTGGCCCGTAAATTATACAACTAGCTACCACCTGTACTCTGTTCAACTTTCAGTGTATCCTCCATTCTTAATAACGCTACGTGTATTTTAAAGGAGAAGTCATTACCCTCCTGCAGTCTGTGTAAATACGTCGGCCGTTGTTTGGCATTCGACATGTAACAAAGCAAAGCAGTCCGTTTCTCCGAAAGATTGGTTGATTCTAACCGGTCAACACGGAGTAATATCCCAGAAGACTGGAATCTATATCAGCATCGCTGTGGCGCACCCAAAACTTTGGTAAACCCAACGTTTTGCAGGACGGCAGCTACAGTGACTGCTGACTGTGTAGCGAGTTGTCTCGACTGAACGCTGCGCCATGTTTTGTAGCAAGGTTACGAATGAGTGGAAATATGCCGCCACTAAGATTTAAAGGATCCATAACTGTGCATTGACCTTTAGATATGGTGACTAAAAAAGCAAATGCACACACGTTTATGGAAATATATTATAAACCTTGTAGCATAGCCGACATGTTTCTGCCACTCATGAACTCGCCTTCAGGGCATTGCGTTACGAAGAATGAATGTATTGAGATGTTACAAATTTCTGTAAACCAATGCACATATAAAATATTAAATTACGTGGTTTAAAGTATGTATTACAGTATATGAGTAGCCGAAACATGTAGCAGGTATTAATACGTTTCTATTATATTTCCATATACTTGTGTGCATTTGTTGGTGTATTTACAACGTCTCCACTCCTCCTTAAACATTCACAGCCCGCGTAGCGCCAGTTGTACATATTTTTACCTGGTCCTATTACGGGAGGGGGGGGGGCCACTGCGCTACAAGCCGGAAGGTCGCGGGTTCGATTCCCGATGGTGTCATTGGAATTTTTCATTGACATAATCCTTCCAGCCGCACTATGGCCCTGGGGTCGACTCAGTCTCTAACAGAAATTAGTACCAGGAATATTTCGTGGGGTTAAAGGCGGCCGGTGTGTAGGGTTGACAACCTTACCACATTTATGTGCCGGCTGTCTAGAAATCTGGGAGCTTCAGCCTGCTGGAACCCTCAGGCCCTGTCCAGGCCTGTAATGGGATTGCTTTACTTTAACCTGTTACAGGAGCTAGGAATAGTGAGTAACAGTGCTGATGTAGTGTACACACAGCCCTGCTCTATGCAATGGAATCATTCACAGGGCTTCGGCCGCTTGCCTTGCAACAATCAATACTGTCTAGAAGACATACCGAGTTCTCCACGTGTCTGTGTGCCTGGAGTGGAGGAGTCCTCGCGAATTTTTGTGCCAAAATATCGATTTATTTTTTTATATGACAGTTTCTTTGGTTTATATTCTTAAACAACGGACATGTACGTCTTAAATGAAGGGCATGAGATGGGTAAAGCATATAGCATGGATGGGAGTAATGAGATAAGCGTAAAATGTTTGTAGCCGTAAAACCTGAGGGTAAAAGAAGACTTCCGTGACCTAGACGTAGATAACTAACTAACTAACTAACTAACTAACTAACTAACTAACTAACTAACTAACTAACTAACTAACTAAATAACTAAATAACTCCATGGAGCAGAGGCCTTCTTGAGAAGCTAACAGTTTCTCAGCTAGTAAAACAATTCCCCGCATTTTATGGAACCCGAAGGTTCATTACCGCATTCACAATAGCCTGCCATCTGTCCCTATCCTGAGCCAGCTCAATCCAGTTCATGCCCCATCCCACTTCTTAAAGATTCGTTTTAATATTATCCTACCATCTACGCCTGGGTCTCCCAAGTGGTCGCCTTCCCTCGGGTCTCCCCACCAAAATCCGGTAGACGTAGATAGAAGTATAATATTAGAAGTGATAGTAAAGAAATCGTTTGTGAAGATACGAATTCTTATGAACATGTTTTATCAGAATCAGGAATGTGTCCAGTCCTGCACTTTTGTTGTGACGGTAATGAAAATTCCATTTATCAAAGGAAAATTTACCGGTCATTTGTAAGAGGAGAGTACTTTATTTAGCGACGCTGTCAGTTGCTAAGATCATATAGAGTCTAAGGTACAAAAATGCAGGTGAATGTAGAGCACTGGTGGAAAAATACTGACAGGGAAAAAACCGAAGTGCTCGGAGAAAACCTTATCCGGTGTTTCCTACATGTATTGGCACTGGATCGAAAGCGGGCCTCAGCGGTATGAGCCAGACTGATGTGTGTTAAAACAGTAACTGTTCCATAAATAATAAATTCTAGTCAGCTACTGTGTAGGCTGTTAAGATTCTTTAAAGCACATTCGCTACTTCTTTTTCTTCAGAATGGCACATCAAATCCTTTCCAAATAATTTTATGAATAACTGTATATGTTCCTCTTTGCAGGATTCTCCCGGCGTGTGGTGTCCAACAGAGCAGCTTGCTAAAGGTACTGTGATTCATATCTCCAATAATAAATTTAATATAAGAATTTTGTGTTAATTCTTCTATTAATATTTATCCACTCTACGTTTGCTGCACATAATAATTTCAAGTATTTTTTTAATATGGTAAATCCCAATAGAATTCTTATCCCACATTTGTTGGCAACGATTTTGTAACGCCTTTTGTGTCGGTTCACAAAACATGACAACGTCAGAACATTGTATAAACACTCGCTCTCCGTGTGTAATGAACACTAACATAACGAAGTTAAATCTAAGAAAGATTCCATCTGTAGATTTATATTACGGATGTAAAAAACACTAATCACTAACAAATGCACAAAGAGAGTTTTATCATCAATTTAACACACTCCTATATGTTTCGACCCTGCTGGGTCATCTTCGGGGAGAACTTTTCGTTACCGTTACACTAAGGTTGCATTTTATGGTTGAGTGAGAATGTGCTGCTGTGTACTGTGTAGTGGAGGCGTGAACTGTCTGCGGTCCNGGCCTGCAGGCCCGGACCGCAGACAGTTCACGCCTCCAAAAACAACGCAGTACACAGTCAACAGCACATTCTCACTCAACTGTAAAGTACAACCTTAGTGTAACGGTAGCAAAACGTTCTCCCTGAAGATGACCCAGCAGGGTCGAAACATGTAGGTGTGTGTTACAATTGATACGGATATATCTTTGTGTGTAAGTTTACAAATACAAGTGCGAAGAAGTTTCGTTTAATTGTTGTAATGAGTGTAGCTCTTCGGTAATTTTTGTTTACGTTCGGAAGACGATTGTTGTTTGTGGCACGTGCAAGGTCGGGAATGTATGCAAGTTTAGAAATACCTAGAAAATATTAAAACTTACAAACGGCGTGTGTTTGACGTAAAGCATGCGGTGAATTGTTACTTAGCTACAACCATCCTTCTGAATGTACTTAGCTCTGGTATATTCTCAACGAATTTCGTCGGAGACGCGAACGGAGAAGCACGTATGTCCTACTGTAAAGTGGTCATTAGGTTTGTCCGATGTAAATGAAAATAGAAAGCGCCTAATAAATTTCAGTAAAACTTCGCAGTATCAAATTTTATGACAGTCAGTTTATTGGGTACATTTGTCTTTTATATCTAGACGCAGACAGATGGCGGCAATGATTGTAGTAGGCGTTCTGCAAGTATTGTAGAGGCGCCTAAAGCATACCGAATAGTACAGAAGTGGATAAATTTTTCAGATGTAACAGCTTTTGGATTAGACTTTACATACCTTCACATTTTCCCTTGAAATATGTTGAAAACGTGTTACACGCATTCTTTGATGTGACCTAAAACGTGAGGAAAAAGGAAATCTTAATTGAGGTATAATTAAAAGTACTTTTTAAAAATATTTTCAGAAAGTACTTTCAATTATGCCTCAATTAAGACTTCCCTTTTCCTCGTTGAGGTATAACTAAAGTACTTTTTGAAAATATTTTCAGAAAGTACCTTTAATTATGCCTCAATTAAGATTTCCCTTTTCCTCGTTGAGGTACAATTAAAAATACTTTTTGAAAATATTTTCAGAAAGTACTTTTAATTATGCCTCAATTGAGATTTCCCTTTTCCTCGTTGAGGTATAATTAAAAGTACTTTTTGAAAATATTTTCAGAAAGTACTTTTAATTGTACGTCAATTAAAATTTCCTTTTTCCTCGTTGAAGTATAATCAAAAGTACTTTTTGAAAATATTTTCCAAAGTACTTTTAATTATAACTCAATTGAAATTTCCTTTTTCCTCATTGAGGTATAATTAAAAGTACCTTTAGAAAATATGTTCAAAAAGTGCTTTCAATTATACCTCAATTAAGATTCTCTTTTTCCTCATGTTTTAGGCCACATTAAAAATGCGTGTAACGTGTACTTTAAATTAACGATAAGATGTTATTACGTTTCGAACAGAAAGGAAGCCAAACAATAATTTAAAGTAGATGTGTTATATTACAAATATAAAAGGGAGGGGAATAACCAAAGAAATAAAATTTTATTGGAAAAATTTTTGTATTTTCGTATTATAGGGTAGTTATCACACACCAACACAACTATTTTTTACCTTTTATCAGAGAATAAAGGGGATATATATTTCGAACACTAATGCTCATCTTCAGACTATTAAAATACATAAATTGAATATCTGAAGGCGTCTACTCCTCAGTTTATTTGTTCGTTGCCCGAAATTTTCGGGAAAAGAACGGACAGCACCCTCCCGCCGCGGGAGATGTTTTGCTGTCGCATTATTTATCATGTATTTTATTGGTTTTAACATTTTGCATTGACAATTTCTGTATATTGTGACACCCAAAGATTGAGATATGAATCTACCCATACAAAAATGAACTTGTAATTTTATTTTCGTGTAGTTGAATGGCTTGAAGTTGTCGAAACATGTAGTCGCGTTATCCGCTGATGAAAATCAGCTGCTGTGTTGATATTAAGTGATAAAGTCTTGTAATACGTGCAAACATAATGGGGTATCTGAGGTGAAAAGAGTATTTTCAAGTTGTGTACCTAAACTCATGTATACTGGTTTATTAATGTATTTTTCTATTAATTTTATATATTTCTTATCTTGTTTGCATGTGAATAAACGTGAATTCCATTTAACATTTTGAAGACTCAAATTAATCCACATTATGTATAAAGATTCATTTCGTACCTCACAAAGATCAGAATGCGCTTCCATTAGAAAGACAAATCGAATAATTTTGCGCAGGGGAAAACCGTCCTTTATTTCAAGAATTAAGAACGAAGACATAAATATGTTGTGTGAGAAAAATGCAGTTCTTTGATGCCATTCATTCCGTACATTGATAATAACCAATCCTCAATAATTTGCCAAAAAGTGCACAGTCCTTGCCTTTACGCAGGTACATTACATTAAAACACTCCAAACTCCTGTATGTTTCGATCCCTGTGGGATCATCACCAGGGAGTATGCATACAAAGTGGTTAATGTTTCAATGTTTCATACAAGAATATTTGCTGTGGATACTCCCTGGTAATTATCCCACAGGGATGGAAACATATAGCATTTTTCAGTATTTTAATGTAATGTAGCTGTGTAAAAACAAGGATTGTGTGTTTGTTGGCTAATTATTTTTGATTTCCAGAGATTTTGTTGTTGAACCTGGCGGTACGTATATTAACCACAGTGCTTTTAGTTGTTAATTACTATAATACTCTCTTTGCTCTTTATTTGTGAGAAGTTTGAATGTACGGCTCCGTTTACGGTAGGAATTTTATTTTTTCTGAATTACAGGCAACGAGAAATTTTGGGGAAATTTCCATTTTACACGTATATCGTCGCACAATTTGGAAGGGAAATATATTTGAATTACAAGGGTAACCGTCTGTATAATTAACATAAATATGAATATTTATTTGGTGAGTCAACAGTTGATCACTACGAAATGCTATGCACAAAAATTAGAATTAATTTCCTTTTTTATCGTATGTACAGAGAAGGTACTTTCTTTTGCCGTCAGAGAATGGGGTTTCGACTGGTATTCAAACCTAACACTTCCAAAAGCAGGTCCGAAATATTACCGTCTGAGTAACTGTGGTCGGTTTAAATGTTCATAATAAGGGTACACGAGAAAGTTCTGCGAACTTACATGTTCAGCCACATTTACAATCAGAGAACTTGATTCTGCAGTGTTAGTTCTCTGTAGTGGTTGCAGTCAGCTGCAGTTACACTACAGGCTGAATGTTCGGCTGCTGTTAACTTGAAACCTCAGCCGGGCACATTCATATGCATGAGAGTTCGCGATTTCACTTCAGTCCTTACCATACGTTATAGCTTCTTGTGGCAAGTTATGCCTGCCCTGAATTAAGGTCACTTTCTTTATTTTTGCTTTCCACGTGCCTTGTTGGGAATTTATTCTCTGTAATTTAAGAGATTCTTGTGTTCCTTATACTCAATTTATGTCACAACCATCATGGTGTTCTGTATATATTCACTGTAGTTAGAGTGCCTAGTACTAAGGCGGGGGTTACCAAAACTTGCATCGCAAGGGCATTTTGATGAAACAACTTGCGGAATTGAAAATATAAAATTTTTTTCACTTTATTTTTTTACATGTAAATGTACATCTATTTACACAGCAATTAAAATGTAGTACTAGTATATTAAAATATTCCTAATTTTCCCCGTAATTGTAGAGATGTGATTCGCTAGACCAAAGAATTTTGAAATGTTGAATGGCAAAAAAAAAAGTATTAGGAAATTTCTGACGTAATGGAATAATTTCTGTAGAGAACCCGTATTAAAATTTTCGTGTTCCGACGATACCATAGTAAAATATTTACTTGTGTTATACATCAGATTTGCCACAACAGACAAATACGCTTAATTCCGTAATACAGAAAGTATGAAAGACCCGGTAAATTACTGAACTCGCATTACATATTTCGAATATATCTGCGTTGTGAACACTTCTCCTGCTGTCAACCGCCTCTTGTTTGAATGATTCGAGGTTGATCCGCTTGTCCCTCTGACAGGAGTAGCATAACGGCAGAGAAAAGGTTTTTGTGGATTGACATTCATGTGAACGGCAAATATAAATTTAGTTCTCACATCACAGAAAACAAAACGTGTGTGCATTACAAAGGAGGGTTGGTTAATGCTGTTTTGGGAAGTAACCTGTGTTTATTGTAAGGAAAGTGTGAAACAAATAGTAAATACAATGTGTGGGTAAAATTTGGAATTTTAAAATTACAACAGCTGGTATATATAATTACCGCTAGGCTTTGAATGGTTAAAGAGCTATAAAAAAATTACGACTCTGTTTTACAAATTTTTATTACACACTGGGATACTATAGCGTGTAAGTATTGATGAGGTGCGGAAATATGAACAAGGCCTCTCAGCACTACGTCGAATGCAAGAGACGGTTCAAGTTGGTGTCGTTAGATGTTTATGTTTTTGATTGCGGCTGTGGGAATTGTTGCCCTCTGGTTTGTTATTTTTGAAATAACAGCCAGAAAGTCTAACTAACTAACTAACTAACTAACTAACTAACTAACTAACTAACTAACTAACTAACTAACTAACTAACTAACTAACTAACTAACTAACTAACTAACCAACCAACCAACTAACTAACTAACTAACTAACTAACTAACTAACCAACTAACTAACTAACTAACTAACTAACTAACTAAATCCACGGAGCAGAGGCCTTCTTGAGAAGCTAACAGTTTCTCAGTTAGTTAAGAAATTCCCGCCACTTTTCCCTAACCTGAGCCAGCTCAATCCAGTCTATGGCCAGGCATCCCACTTCTTGAAGATCCGTTTTAATATTATCCTCCCATCTATGCCTGGGTCTCCCAAGTGGTCGCCTTCACTCGGGTCTCCCCGCCAAAACCCGGTATGCACCTCTTTCCTCCCCCATAAGTGCCACATGCCCCGCCCATCTCAGTCTTCTCGATTTGATTACCCAAATAATATTTGGTGATGAGTGCAGGTCATTAAGTTCCTCGTTATGTAGTCTTCTCCACTCCCCTGTCGCCTCGTCCCTCTTAGGCCCAAATATCCTCCTCAGCACCCTATTCTCAAACACCCTCAGTCTTTGTTCCTCCCTCAATGTGAGAGGCCAAGTTTCACACCCACACAAAACAACAGGTAAAACTACAGTTCTGTATAGCCTAACCTTTGTGTTTTTGGATAGCAACCTGGAAGATAAAAGATTAGCCAGAACGTCTAACCGGTAAAAATTTCACGCTGAATATCAAAAGGAATACTAATTCACACAGCATTTGTGGGCCGCAGTTTACCTGCTTTTACGCAGCTTGTCCTGTTACGTCAAATGATCACAATATATACACTGCAGTAACTGATGTCATTTCACAAAACAGAGCAAATTTTTGGAGCGGTGATGCTTTCACCCTTTCGTACAGAAAAACCAATTCTTAAACTTTAAAATTTTACCGACAGATCCGACGATTTGATACACCTGGTGTCTCAGTCTCTCGTGTCAAAGCGAAAACAGTAAATTAAAGTACGAAAAGACCGTTTCCTTCTGAATCCTCTGTTGCTTATTATTTGTGATCTTCATATCTCTTCTGCGGCTGTATATCATAAATACCTGATACAGTGTCGTTCTATGAATTAAGAATCAGAATGGTAATTTCCTTTGAGATATATCGCCTAATTGAACCTTTTGAAGCCTAGCTGTAACTTTACATACCGCCAGGTTTAACATTAAAAAATTCTACGTGGTGCCCACATTGCGTTTATGTGTTTTGTACGGATCTCAGAACAAACAGCAACTTTTGCCTTATAAAACATTAAGAGGCTGGTTTTTATAACCGAAGTGGAGAGTGTTTACAGCGCGGTAGGCACTGAGTCCTTATATAAAACAGATACGCTTCGTCTTTAAAGGGTTAAAGAAAACGTCTTGACAGAATCGAGCTTCTGCATCAATGTGGCGTAACAAATGCGATTTCTGTGTGTCAGACGCAATGGAATCTATGTATAACGAAACAGGCAGTGTACTTATAATGTAACACTGAGGCGCGTTCGCGTAACCATTGTTGCAATGGAAAAGCAATAAATATTACATATTCTGAGTGTGTGTCTGTAGCCTTAGCTACCCAGCATGCAAAGCGCATGCGCCGTATTTTATTGCCATCTGTGGCCTGTCTGTCTGTACCACAGTTTTCCAAATTATCTCATAAACGGTACGATTTTCGGGAAAATGTCACTGAACATAAAATGTGTGTTTTGATTTTCTCTACAACTTTTGTCTGAAACATTTCTCATTCTAAGAAGAATTCAGTGAGATATTATCATAAATGTACGCAGGTCTTCATGTAAAGTGCCCGTTATTTTTGTCAGATATTAATAAAATTTCTCGACAGATTTTTGATAAGTCCTTCAGTGGGAACGGAGTTGTTCCACGCGGACGGACGGACGGACAGACAGCCAGACAGAGACAGGACCAAGCTAATAGTAGCTTTTTACAATTCTGCGGAAGTGCCTAAAAATTCTCACGGGCGGCATTCCAATTTGTTTTCCATTCGTATTTCATCCAACATATTGAGGAATTCCCATAACCTTTATATAGCAGAGAAGTAAGAAGTTAGGCCTAACGGATGGCCTTAAGGGAAGAAGATCGTACTGGAAATTTAAAAAGGAAGCGCTACAGCGCTCTCTGTGGACACCCCTCTTTGGAAGAGGCTGTGGGCCTGTCGTAACACGGGCTACAAAATGATGATGATGATGATGATGATAATATCTGTCGAAAAGGAAACCTTGTCGTCATACTGCTTTTAATTTAAGTTCAACATAAAAAAGGTTTTAGGAAATTCGATTAACGGAGGGTGCGATAGACTTTGTAAGGTTTCCATCTGAAATTGACAGACGGACAAATATACTCGTATCTGGAATCGTCGCTAAGCTACGTCGGATTGTGTATATACAAAGTAAATGAGGAGTTTGCACAACTCATGTAAATTAGGAAAGCAAATTTCAGTATCTAGGATTATTTGCAGACATCCTGTTGGTAGTTCCATAGAGCATACAGCCTCAGGAAGCGATAAACTACCACTGCGAGAAATCTCGAAGGAACATTAGGTTGAGGCTCTGATAATAGCTAATGTGGTTAAGAATTCGTCCATACATAAGAAACCGCCGATCCCAGTGGCCGCGCGGTCTAAGGCGTAGGTCTGCGGCCGAGCGCTTGCTGGGATCGTGGGTTCGAATCCCACCGGGGGCATAGATTTTTTCTCTTGTACAGTGTTTGTGTTGTCAGGTAGAGGTTTCTGCGACGGGCCGATCCCTCGTCCAGAGGAGTCCTACCGACTGTGGTGTGTGTCTGAGTGTGATTAAGTGAAAATAAAAACCCTCTACACCTGCTGTGAACAGGTAGATAGAAGAGGTAAGGACTACGAAACGTATGAAACCTGAATTTTTCGTGTTTACAGGATTTCGACGCTAGACAGTGTGCGAGTCCAATAGAGTTCAGTCTAGGCTCTGGCATCAGATTTCCTTACTACCCATTTTAGTACATTCGGCATACGATATATTTTCTTTGAATTTTTCTGTTAAAATTTTGAAATAATTTTTCGTTCCCACATTCGTGATGCCGGTCTTTGCTGTTACACAGCTGTTGAATTGTTAGAATGCAGCTGTGAAGCGCTTAACGTGAATTAACTTACGAGTAAAGCTACCATAAAAGAGTCTCCGCAGTATTTTGTAACACCGATCCCAGTGGCCGCGCAGTCTTCAGGCGTGAGTCTGCGGCCACTTGCTTGCTGGGATTGCGGGTTCGAATCCCGCCGGCAGCATGTATGTTTGTCTCTTGTGATTGTTATGTTTTGTCAGGTAGAGGCCTCTGCGACGGGCCGATCTGTCGTCCAGAGGAGCCCTACCGACTGTGGTGTGTGTCTGAGTGTCAGAATCATGGGGCCCCTGCTTGAAGCGTCTCTTCGGTCTTCTTCGTGTTACTGCTGTCGGTAAAAGAACTTGCCAGCATACTAACTTAAACGCTGCCACGCCTTCAAATCGATTGTTAACAGTTATTTTAACAGTCAAATTTGTACTTACGTAGCAACTGAAATAGTTTATAACCCTTTAAAGACGAAGCGTATCTGTTTTATACAAGGACTCAGTGCGTATCGCGCTGTAAACACTCTCCACTTCTGTTATAAAAACCAGTCTCTTAATGTTTTATAAGGCAAAAGTTGCTGTTTGTTCTGAGATCCGTACAAAACACATAAACGCAATGTGGGCACCACGTAGAATTTTTTAATGTTAAACCTGGTGGTACCTAAAGTTACCGCTAGGCTTTAAAAGGTTAAATAAACCAAGAATAAATAAAATTTCTGTAAGTTTAGCTGCTCAGACTGACCATGTTGGAGTTATTTTTATCATTTTTCGACTCCTGTTCTTTGGAAGTCAAAACAATAAATTTGTCTGATTGACCGGTCGATTGCAAGGCAAAGTAGCAACCCTGTTTTAGCGACGTTAGCCATTTCCCTGCCATAGTAAAGATAAAAAAAACTTGAAGAGAAATATTTCTTTGTTTCAAGTTACACAATCCAGACTTCAAAGGCAAAGAGTTTGTGTGGGAGTATCCTCAGGTAGAGGAAGGGAACATTTCCATTATGTAGGCAAAGTTTCTGAAAGCAAGTTAAATTTGGCCGGCTGTGGAAAGGGTAGAATTCTAGGGTCTGCAATACAATAAGCTTAAAGAATTTCCAACTTATACTAAATGAAATAGTAATTTAGTTCCCTAAGAAGGTCTTAGGAGAACGTAATATTTCCTTACATTATAATATCCAAGGAAAACTTCTAGAATTACATACATAAGCACAAAGGCTTGGTTTCTTATGAGTTTAGAGAATTTAACCCTTTAAAGACGAAGCGTATCTGTTTTATATAAGGACTCATTGCGTACCGCGCTGTAAACACTCTCCACTTCGGTTATAAAAACCAATCTCTTAATGTTTTATAAGGCAAAAGTTGCTGTTTGTTCTGAGATCCGTACAAAACACATAAACGCAATGTGGGCACCACGTAGAATTTTTTAATGTTAAACCTGGTCTTATGTAAAGTTACCGCTAAGCCTTAAATGTTTAATATATGAAAGAGAATAGGTTACAGTTAACATTCTTTCTTCCCTACATTGCATTTTGTATTATATTCATATATCAAACGCCTCTTATCGTAACGCAAAACAATCCCATTACAGGCCTGGAGAGGCCCTGAGGGTTCCAGGAGGTTGAGGCTCCCAGATTTCCAGACAATCGGCACATGAAGGTGGTAAGGCTGTCAGCCCTACGCACCGGCCCCCTTTACCCCCAGGAAATATTTCTGGTACTCATTTCTGTTAGAGGCTAAGTCGACCCCAGGGCCATAGTGCGGCCGGAAGGATTATGCCAATACAAAATTCCAATGACACCATCGGGAATCGAACCCGCGACCTTCCGGTTTGTAGCGCAGTGCCTCAACCAACTGCGCCACCGCGTGAAATGCCTCCTAGGCTCTACTGAACTTTGGGGACATACAACTTGTTAGTATGAGCAAAACCTAAAAGACGCACCATAAAACGCCTAGGCAGGCGGGGAGGGGGGGAGGAGGAGGTTTAGCTTCCACCCTTTCGCAACTCGGCGTTAGGAGGTGGGTGGTCAGCACCACGCCACCGCCGCTGTACCCCCGGGAAAGGCCCGGTATTTGCTGTATAGGATGCCGTGGGCCTTGGTGTCCGGTCTAGACGGCCACGGTAAATCTCGCCCCCACCTCGATTAGATCCCCGGACCGTCCAGCCCGTAGCGAGTTGCTATACCGACTAAGCTGTCGCGGCCGCCTTTACGTAGTCTATGTGCACTGACATAGACTTACTCTCCTTTTTGTTTTTAATAGGACGAATCAGATACAGATGCCATCATGAATGGGAAATAAGAATGGTACACAGAGTTTTGATCGGAAATTTGTGAAATAGGAACAGATGTTGTGATAATATTAGAATCCGTCTTAAAGAAGAACGTGTGGATGTTAGGTGGATTCATCTGAGTGAAGTTACGGACCAACAGCGGCCACATTTAAATAGTGTTGGTGCATCGGCTTCCGTCGGAGGTAGGTACAGTCATCCTCGGTTATAGCGGATCCCAACGGGTGTCAAAAAATATCGGTTATAACCAAAGCCCGTTATAACCGAGGCCGGTATAACCCAAGTTGACTGCAGTTTGTTGAGCCACAGAGTGCGTATCTACTGGGGTGGGGTTTTTGGATCTCTCGGGGATGAATATGAGGATGGATGGCTGTCGTGTGGTAGCTTTCTAATGTGTGCAGGTCGTGTCTGACGTTTAGGAGGAACCATCTGCCTTCTTAGTCAGGACAGAAGATGTAGTCTAATGTTAGCAATAGACCCCAGATGTGGAGTGGAGCGTTCATACCGCGCACTGTCTTTAACCTTTTAAAGCCTAGCGGTAACTTTACATACCACCAGGTTTAATATTAAAAAATTCTACGTGGTGCCCACATTGCGTTTATGTGTTTTGTACGGATCTCAGAACAAACAGCAACTTTTGCCTTATAAAACATTAAGAGATTGGTTTTTATAACCGAAGTGGAGAGTGTTTACAGCGCGGTACGCACTGAGTCCTTCTATAAAACAGATACGCTTCGTCTTTAAAGGGTTAATCAAATCACACAACACTTAGCCCAACAAAATGCACCGTATTGTTCCCAGGTATTCTATATTACAGTAGATTTTTGATTAATCCTATGTGTTTCGATCCCTCATTGGATCATCGGCAAGGATACATATCAAAGTGTCATTTCACCAAACTGATGTAGCAATCCATATACACATTAACCTTTTAAAGCCTAGCGGTAACTTTACATACCACCAGGTTTAACATTAAAAAATTCTACGTGGTGCCCACATTGCGTTTATGTGTTTTGTACGGATCTCAGAACAAACAGCAACTTTTGCCTTATAAAACATTAAGAGACTGGTTTTTATAACCGAAGTGGAGAGTGTTTACAGCGCGGTACGCACTGAGTCCTTATATAAAACAGATACGCTTCGTCTTTAAAGGGTTAATCAAATCACACAACACTTAGCCCAACAAAATGCACCGTATTGTTCCCAGGTATTCTATATTACAGTAGATTTTTGATTAATCCTATGTGTTTCGATCCCTCATTGGATCATCGGCAAGGATACATATCAAAGTGTCATTTCACCAAACTGATGTAGCAATCCATATACACATTAACCTTTTAAAGCCTAGCGGTAACTTTACATACCACCAGGTTTAACATTAAAAAATTCTACGTGGTGCCCACATTGCGTTTATGTGTTTTGTACGCATCTCAGAACAAACAGCAACTTTTGCCTTATAAAACATTAAGAGATTTGTTTTTATAACTGAAGTGGAGAGTGTTTACAGCGCGGTACGCACTGAGTCTTTATATAAAACAGAGACGCTTCCTCTTTAAAGGGTTAAACAGATATAAAAAGTCGATCAGTTAAGGTGTAGGGGTTTGGTATGCTGGAAATTAATGTTAAAAATAATAAATTCATTAAAATATAAACACGAATAAATATTTAAAATACATAAATATATAACATATACGTAAGAACTTATATCCCATAGGGGATCGAAACGTGTAGCAGTTCAACGTGCTATTGTAACATAAAACCTTTATAAACAGTAGATAGCGTTTTATTTTTCTCAATATTGTGAGATTATATGTGGAATATTGATTTTCTCCATATTGGTTGTTTCACAAACATTTTTCTGATGCTTTATTTAGTTTCAACTGTTCCAGTGTTACTATCATTCGCGCGGAGGTTTTGACTGTGGCAGAGTATTTGTTAACAATGTTATAACAGGAAGCCAGCGGTGTGTGCGGTCTTCGAGTGCGACCATATTACTGGCTTGGAGACTGAGGGAGAAATTCCCATCAGGATGCCAGATATCGCAGTCTGTGTCTTCAGCATATGATTCGGAGCCTCTTAACAGAAGAAGGAAAATAAGAAAGAGGGAACGGGAGATAAACTGGCAAACACAGCCAAAGAATGCAGACAAAGGATGTTTGAATCTCTACAGGATGAGGGAAAAGTGAAGGGATATATATATATATATGTATATAAAAGAAAAGACAAAGAATAAGGAAAGAATTAGAGACAGAAGGAGAGAAAATAACAAGCGATGAAAGTATAACGCAGCATTGAGGCGCGTTTCATGTCATGCTTTCTGTTTTCTCCCCCCCCCCCCTTTTTTATCATCGTTTTGCTTCTTTTTGGAGCAATAATTTTGCCATCTTTGTTGACCATAGTGAGCACAGTTTCGTCAGCATTATTTAACTCATGTTTGCACCTTTAATTTTGAGTTTGTCGATAAAAATCTTTAGCGTTTCCAAGAAATTTTCCTTGGTTTTCCCTGTTGCTACAGTGTTGGAAAGAAGACCTGCATTTTGAATTGCGTTTATCATAAAAATCCTTAGCTTTTCCAAGAAATTTTCTTTGGTTTTCCCCGTTACTGCAGTGTTGGAAAGAAGACCTGCATTTTGAATTGCTGTTGCACGTGTACATCTGCTGTGCTAACGGTTTAAGAGAATGAAATGTTCTTCTATTTAAAATGATGCCATAGCATTTTTATTTATTTTTAAGGCAGAAATAAATTAAATTATATGTACTGATTGAAAGGTGCTAATTAATCGCGTGTCTTGAACACACAAAGAGCAAACAGAAAGCTGAAGCTGATTGAAAACACGGTTTTGCTCGTTTCACAAAGAGCAATATTGAATGTTTCTGCGAAATGCTTTCCGTAAATTAATATACGTGTGACGACTTTCTCGCTTTTTTCTGTTATAATTGATTTTATTGAATTCTGCCTCAGTGTGTAAAACAAGATAATTTTTATACCATATTACTTGTAATGTAACGCGATAGCGCTAGATTCGTGGAAACGAGGGTTTTAAATAAAGGAAACCAGACTGCTTGCCTTACAGAAGAAAAGGTTTAACATTTGCCGCGCGGGGGGGGGCTATGGAGGTTTTTGCGCTGATAAGAGCTGTATGTCTTAGCCAGGAGGTTTATAATTCCAAGTTTAGTGCATCTTATGGAGAGAACGCAGTAAGCGGGCTTAGACACAGGCCTGTTTCTGGGGTAGAGAAGGCAAGTAAGTATTCTGTTTATGCCGGCTCTTTTCGTTATGTGAGAAGTTAATTTGTAGATCGTGGACAGTTACGCGTCTGGACCTCGCCTGATTTGTTTCATTTCAGTGCTTGAATAATTAAGCCGATTCCAGTGGCCGCGCGGTCTAAGGCGTAGGTCTGCGGCAGAGCGCTTGCTGGGATCGTGGGTTCGAATCCCACCGGGGGCATGAATTTTTGTCTCTTGTACAGTGTTTGTGTTGTCAGGTAGAGGTCTCTGCGACGGGCCGATCCCTCGTACAGAGGAGTCCTACCGACTGTGGTGTGTGTCTGAGTGTGATCAAGTGAAAATAAACAACCTCGACACCTGTTGTGAACAAGTAGAAGAGGGAAGGACTTTGAAACGAAAGGAAACTTGACCAGTTAAGTAATTCTATAAACTTCATAACTCATTTTCCTCACCAAATTTTCTTTCTTTCTTTCTTTCTTTCTTTCTTTCTTTCTTTCTTTCTTTCTTTCTTTCTCACTGTAGGTGTAAGGGTTATTGTTGCACTTGATCACACTCAAACACACACCACAGTCGGTAGGCCTCCTCTGGACGAGGGATCGGCCCCTCGCAGAGACATCTACCTGACAACACAAACACTGTACAAGACAAAAATCCATGCCTCCGGTGGGATTCGAACCTACGATTCCAACAAGCGCTCGGCCGCAGACCTACGCCTTAGACCACGCGGCCACTGGGATCGGACCCAAATATTATTAAGGAAATAAAACCAAGGACTGTGAGACGAGCCTGACCTAAAGCAATCACTGGGCAGACGGGGGTTGAAGGAAGAAATTAGAAGAGAAAACCCGAGATCTTGAGTGTCGTTTGCTTAGTCTTTATTATACCCGTACACATATGTACGAGATGCTACGGGTTGGACGGTGCGGGGATCGAATCTCGGTGGGGGGAAAATGTTCCTCACCGGTCCTGACTATAGACCTGGGCCCCACCCGGCCTCTTGTAAAATGGGTACCGGGTTTCTTTCCCAGAGGTAAAGCTGCTGGGGTTTGGCCTTAACCATCCATCCTCATTTATGGCCGAGGTTAAAGAAAGAGTAGAACTATAGCCCCCACCTATACTCCACCTCTTGGCCTTCACGGCACATTGTAGGGCGAAAATGACTTTACTTTACGTGCGTGTGTATAAACTCATATAGAGTAGCGAGGGCCCTCACAGGGGTGATATATTTTGAATTTTTAGAATAGTATTGTCTGCAATTAAAAACCAGATTTTTTTTCGAAAGGTAGTTTTGTTTTCGAGATTAAATGAAAGCAAACATTTTGAAGACTACTCTGTTGTGTTGGGTAAATTTCTACATCCGAACCCAAAAGAGTAGTTTGAATATTTTTTTTCTTTTTTTACCTGCTGGTAAAACACAATAGGTTTCCGGAAAGTAAGTTTTAAGCAGCAGGACTTGCTCCGGTATAAGGACACGTGACCTCAATAACACACTTTCGTCACAAACGTCTACCCTATACGTTACTTAAGGCTTGAGCAGCGATGTGGAAGAGGTCTGCACCCTTCTGCAATATTACCCAGCGTTGGATGGTACTTCTGTACCGACGTTTCGGTACAGCATATCGACCATATCTTGAAGGGTCAAGAAGTCCAAGAAAACGTCTTGGCCATTTAAGATGGGATCCCGTAGGTTGTCCCGAAACGTCGCTAGAGAAGGACCACCCAACGCTGCGTAACATCCCAGAAGAGCACAGGTCGCTTCTACTCCATGCTGTGTATACTTATCTCTCTATTTTTTCTGTTTTGCTCTGCCCATTAAGGTATACAGCTCCTGCACACATGTCAAGGTTTCCTCTGCAATACCGACTTGATATGCGGTCTGAACTTTATTACACGTCAATATTTCGAAGAGCGTTTTTAAGATGGGTGATATTTGATATTCTAGAGATATCTCTACTGCAGTCCGCAGCGTATTTACTGGTTTTTTATTGTTTGTTTCATTGCTGGAATCAATCACTAGACATTTTGAGTATTACTGCGTTATTGTACTGTACACGTAGCCTTTGTTTTACACCCCTAACTTGATTTACACCCTTTTGCTTTAAGGCCTCTAGCCAATATACACTTCTTAATTCATTCCCTCTTATCTTCAGATTAACGCTCTTTGATTGACTGCCCTTTATCAGCGCTAACTCCCACCTATTTCGTTGTTTCTTATGGAAATATCATTTTTAACTAATTCATTTTTTATTTAAGCCTACTTTTTCGGAAAGCAACTGGGGCGTAAAAAAAGGCTTGGTGTAATCCTAACTGTCGGGCCCCCTACCGTTTCGATTCCAACCTTCACCAGCAATATCAGAATGAAAATAAAAACGACATAACTGACTCCATGGAGCAGAATCCTGCTTGATAAAGTAACGGTTGTTCAGCTAGTCAAAAATTCTTAGTGTATTGTGGGAATCGAAATTTCATCATCACATTTGCAACAACACGCCACTGGCCCACGATGCCAGAGAGATGAATCTAGTTCACGCCCTAACAGTCTATTTGTTGCAGATCCATATTAATATTACCCTTCCATCTACGACTAGGTCTTCAAAGCGGTCTCTTTCCTATAGGTTTTACCAGTGAAACCCTACGTCAATTTCTGTCAGTAAAATGACACCCAGAAGCCGAATGATGAAAGTAACCTCTAATTCGGAGCATAATTCGTCATCATAATCATCGTCATCAATATGGACGTAGACAGATGTACGACACCCGCGCCATGTCCTGATATAAATACTCATTTGGGCACCAGGGTATATCGTTACATATTTTCTCAAGTCTTGTAATGCCTTATTTTTCATGTTGGTCTCTGATAATACGCCAATAACGATTGTCCTATTGGTAAATTCTGATAGTACTTAATCTGTTTTGTGTGACATTATTCGTGTATTCCATGTTCAAATCTTCAAATCCCTTAATCTCAAAACTCTTTCCGTTCTTGTTGACGTCATAAGATAAAACATTCCGGTATTTGTAGTTGAATTCCATGTGAGTAATTTTAAGTGCCCTGAAGAGGTTACCAACTTCTCGCAGGGCTAGTCTAGTGAGGGGGCCGCCTTCTGTAGCATCTAGACAGACATGTGTACGGCGTTCCCTCCATATTTGATGTGACGGTTGTACGGCCGTGACTCGGTCTGCGTAGCCTCGTCTGTAGGGACTGTTTGCACTGCAGGTAAGTAAGGCTGGGATTTAGTTAGGAGAGGCTGTACGTTGCACGTCGCTACCTCTTGCAACTATAGCCGAATTATGGCAAAAGTAAGTTTTTAAAGATTTTAGTTATTTTGCCATTAATAATAATATTTTTAATAGTATGTTTAATATTTTACCCTTCGGACGATGGATAAAGTCCATAAACCCATGACCACACAATAATGTCCTATTTCGCAATAAAATAAGGCGAGCATTTGAACATTAGCTGCCTACAGTGAGAGGACGTCCCCCCCTCCAGGCCGAACAGCATAATAAAAGGATATTAACTTTGAACCTGAAGTGTCAGAGAGATTTTAATTTTTATTCGTGAATTTAAAATCCATTTTTTTATTACTTTATGTGCAAACTGTACCAGTTCAAAAAGCTTAATGAATTAGGTTTGTTTCATCTTAAGAAAAATGTAAATTTGAGATTTCAACTACAGTGTAACCCGATTAAAACGACATCGGTTTATACAACACTTCGTCTATAGCGTCAGGCATTCTGTGGTACCGATTAATCCCTCACTGTTAACCATAACGTTACCCTATTCCTTTACAACAACACACGTTTATAACGACACAAAATATTCGGTCCCCTTCATGGCGTTGTAACCGGGTTCGACTGTATATATACACTGACAGGAGCAATGATTTAATGTACTTTACATGATAACTTCTAATAATCTAATTTTCCCTGATTTTGGCTTTGTGTACTTAAGCCGTAACTTGTACCCATTAAAAATATAAAATATTATTACATAAAATTTAGTTGTGACGGAAGGACGCCAACAATTTAGTGTGAGCAGCTTTTATTTTCGAAAGCCCATGTGCATGGAATAGGTCTGTACCTCAGCCAACCGACAGTATAAGACAATAACCAGATAAGGGACCAACGGCTGTCACAAAACTTTAGGGAGTCTTCAGCCAATTTCTGCCGACGCTCTTCAGCACTCCCTTCACTAATGCTGTCTACACGGTCTTTCCATCTCTCCATCCCTGTTGTGTGCAGCAATCTCTTTAATTCTGTTTCCCACTTTACGTCTGTCACGTGTGTCTGTACTCTTCCTTTTCTAACCGCCTCTGTTCTCATCCTTCGGAAGGCGTTATCACGCTGTATCAAGCCAAGCTGTAAATCTACTTACCAGGAAGCCTCAAAGACACAGACGGCAGATCTACTGTTGGCAGAATGATAAAATCACGGGGGGTTGGAAAGAAGCGAACGTGCCGCATGTGTGTGAAAAATAAGGGATTTTCTTTTGGAAAATATCACATAATAAATGGGAGTGGAATAGTAAGGTGTTTGTGAGCATAATATTAATAAAAAGGGTTTAAGGAAAAGAGGTTTCAACATCTGTTTTACAATGAAAAAATCTGTGCGTTTTTAACCCTTTAAAGACGAAGCGTATCTGTTTTATATAAAGACTCAGTGCGTACCGCGCTGTAAACACTCTCCACTTCGGTTATAAAAACCAATCTCTTAATGTTTTATAAGGCAAAAGTTGCTGTTTGTTCTGAGATCCGTACAAAACACATAAACACAATGTGGGTCCCACGTAGAATTTTTTAATGTTAAACCTGGTGGTACGTAAAATTACCGCTAGGCTTTAAAGGGTTAAACAGAGAATGTAAACGGGTTTACGTAAACACAAAATAAACAAAGGTCCTTTTCGGGAAATAGAATTAAAAGGTTACAATTTGTAATGGGAATCCAGTAGTTTTCTCTGAGGTGCATACTGAAATTGAGACGTTATTTGTAAGAAAATAAAACCTTAAAAATTGGTTATGTTGGGCTGTGACGTGGCAGATACGGTGCATACTCCCCGATTTAACCAAAATTTACATTGCGGAAGGTCCGGCGCAAAGTAGAACCTGCCCGAGTCGGCTGTGTAAGTATATATATATATATATAGTCACCTCCAATATATATATATATATATATATATCGTCACCTCCAACGCATTGGAACCTGATAGGCCGCAATATTACCGCCCCGTCGCCAGTGTTATCGCCCAGCAATATTCTTCGTCCACCTTGTCATTACGCTTCCATTTCCGCAATGAACGATTTCGGCACGTTTCTCAAAAATAATATTATTTCAATAATATTTTAATTTTTTTTTCTTGCCTTAGTATGAATTATCGTATCTTTAAATTGCCTAATTTGAGGAATGTCCGTGATCTTCATTTATACCGCGGTGATAATTTCGAATCTGACATAGCCTACTGTTACAGCATTTATGCCTGGAGTAACAAAGGAGAAACAATATTATCTTCAGGGCGGAGAACGTGCTGGTCTCAAAGCCGGTATCTTACAAATACGAAACACGCTACGGCGCTTTATTTGACGGTTGGTCTAATATTTGTGTGACGAACAGATCTATAAGGTTTGCACCCCAGTTACGCAAGTGATCAGTGGACACTGATAGTCGTGTTCTTAATAAATATATTGTAACTTAATAATACAAAAAATAATAATTGAAGTATAATACAAAAGCTCATGATATGCAATTCTGACAAAGAATGAAGTAGCGTGTTTGGGCTCACTTGGCCGTGTTAATACAATTACAAAAAAATCAACACAAATACATTACTGCAAAAACAGACTGCCCTATGGTATGGAACAAGAAATCAACTAACCAACAAATCAAACTAAATCCGCCCCATACACTCCTGTATGACTTCGTCCCCATCGAAGAAAACCAATAGTCATCGTCATACAGGGACCCTGGTGGGTCACCATACCCTCAGGACGAGACAGCAATTTGGAAGCACCCGCCAGACGGAATTTTGAAAATGTAGTTGCCAGGTTGAAGACCACAGACAGAATGAGGTCTCCGAGTCGGTTCAGGAAAGGGTTCAACCAAAAAACCGTTACGCTAAGGGGAGAGGGCAGGGGAAAAAGTTGCGCACGCCGGTTATAGATAAGGGATGGAACTGCATAGCAACGTACGATGTAAACACCGGCACTGGTTAACATTTCAACAGCCTTTCCTGTATGATCCTGTATCTGTTGATGGAAGAAGCTTGGCTAACGAAAGTAAAATTTGGCATTCCCATCCACTTGCGCATGTGTAAAGCTTATGTCTCGATCTGTGTTCTGTATAGATTGATGTAGTAATTGCATACATGCATAACGGGATAGGAACGCCAAAAAAAAAAAAAACTAAAAATTGGAGCGGCTGGGCATATAGCACGTACACTAAATGTTGTTTGGAGGGCCACAGAGAGACATGCAACCATTTGTCTCATCGAAAAAAGCCTCCTGCATTGTAGATAGATTAGGCTGTTTCTGTTTAAAACGACAAGAATGTGAAACCAATTATTCACATCCAACAATACACAAGGAGTAGAATGCGTGGAGTTTTACTTCAGTAGACACCATACGTCTTATGATGCAGTGTTTACACATCGGTACAATTTTTCTCTCTCTTTACCAAACTTCGTTAGAAAGAGCTGTGGTATATCAATTGGATCAAACTGGCTCAGTGAAGTGGCGAGGCGTGGAGTTAGTAACTGTCGTACGTTGCTGTATGGCCCACAAGAAGCTGGGAGAAATTAAGAAAAATATTGGCCTTACTTTTGAACGGTAAACTGTCTGCTGCAGGAGCGGGAAGCCCTCCCACTTACTAACCTTTAATACGGTGGCCACAGTTTCTCTGAACAGAGCGTAGAATCGCCAGTTACTGGTTACTTACAAATCCGTAGCAAAACAGTGTGTACACAGAGCGACAACATATAGAATTTACCGCTTGATTAAACTCGGAGATTTTGCACTATTTCAAAATGCTTTGCTGCAGCGGATTTTAATATCTGCCTTGTACTATAACGATTTTAAAATACATTTTACATAACAGTGTGCACTGGTGTTTAATAGCATACTGTCATTGTACGGCCGATCCCAGTGGCCGCGCCGTCTAAGGCGTAGGTCTGCGGTCGAGCGCTTGTTGGGAGTGGGGTTCGAATCCCGCGGGTTGCATGGATGTCTCTCTCTTGTACAGTGTTTGTGTTGTCAGGTAGAGGTCTCTGCGTCGGACTGATCCCTCATCCAGAGGAGTCCTACCGAGTGTCGTGTGTCTGAGTGTGATTGTGAAGCCTCGATAATGATGGGGCCCTGGCCCACTGGGGGCTGTTACGCCAATTCGGGGGGTTAGCATTATATATTTTACCGTTTACAATTGACAAGCCGTACAGGAATGCTGTATACGTCTTTTAAGTATTGATACCCCGTGAAAGTGTGTATAAATAACAGCCGAAACATCTGGCAGTACCTAAAACTTCAGGAATTAATGCCATTTGTTGGTGATAAATTGCCAGTATTTTATGTTGACAATCTTTCATCCACTGAATTAACCCTTTAAAGACGAAGCGTATCTATTTTGTAAGGACTCGTATAAGGACTCAGTGCGTACCGCGCTGTAAACACTCTCCACTTCGGCTATAAAAACCAATCTCTTAGTGTTTTATAAGGCAAAAGTTGCTGTTTGTTCTGAGATCCGTACAAAACACATAAACGCAATGTGGGCACCACGTAGAATTTTTTAATGTTAAACCTGGTGGTACGTAAAGTTACCGCTAGGCTTTAAAAGGTTAAAAACGTCAACCGAAGGTGAATTAGCGTCGTATTTCCTGCATTTTAAGAGGGTTTCCTGGCCCTTGCCTCAAGGTATGTGTGGAGGAGACGACCTTGCGTCACGAAGCGTGCCCACAGTATGTTGAATAAACAGCCAAAGCGTGGTGACACGTGGCGACAGCCTTGACTGGTGTTTCGGCCGGGTTTGTCGCCTGTCACAGTAAAGGAGTGTGGCTTTACGAAATATTTTACAGCACCAATTCACAACACCGAGACCAAAAAAATGTACAGTACTGTTCCTTACGTGTTTATATCACAATATCACGTTGAACATTCTTACATGCTGCGGTTCCCAAGGGATCATCATCAGGGAATCAAATCAAAGTAACACAACACGAAAACAAATTAGCGAATTTCGCATAGGGTAGAACGGTGTAAAAATGTTAACAATTTATTTAAGCGAGCCATCGTAGTATGGTTTTATAAGTGTAGTGGATCTCGATATGTATACAGAATATCGCAGGCAGCCTACGTACTTAACGAAAGTTAATACAGTATTGTGATAACTCTCGTTAAGTAGGGCACTGAAGAAAATGTTTGAGCCTAAGAGGGACGCGGTAACAGGGGAATGGAGAAGACTACATAACAAGAAGCTTCATGGCCTGTACTAATCACCAAATATTATTCGGGTGATCAACTCGAGAAGAATGAGATTGGCGGGACATGTAGCACGTATGGGAGAAAAGAGAGGTGCATACAGGATTTTGGTGGGGAGACCTGAGAGAAGGAGAAGACTTGGAAGACCCAGGCATAGATGAAAGGATAATATTTAAAACAGATGTTTAAGAAGTGGGAATGGGGGCATGGAATGGATTGATCTGGCTCAGGATAATCACTGTCCGAGATCCATAAAATGCAAAGAATTTCGTGACTAGCTAAGGAACTGTCAGCTTCTAAAGAAGGACTTTTGGGTTTTTTAGTTGGTTAGTGCAACACACTCTTATCCCCCCCACCCAATCCATTTTGATTTTATCATATTGGTAATAATAGTAATATTAATACTGTGTTGATATAAATTCTGTAATCAATTCTGTTTGGTTCCTCTATATTGCGTAGCACAACCAACCAGTTTGCACGTCACTGTAAAGCGTTTTTTTTCATCTGGGACACAAGACCCGGCAGTCGGCCATTATTTACTATCCCGACGTAAAAGTAAATTAGACGCAAGCCCTATGAAGCGTAAAAAAGGAGACAGAAGGAGGAAGGACGTGGAATTAGCTTCAGACAAGGAATTTAATATCCCTGACAGAAATGAAACGAAACGAGCCATACTGTCCTGGTTTTCAGGGCTGTAATCTACCTGTCTGTTTATATCGTTTAAGGTGGGGTAACCATAAAAATTACATGTCTTTCTAAATACCAGATGTGTATAGGCAGAAGAGGCGAAGCGTACAAAACGTATACCTCAGTGTCAGTTGCGTGGCGACTGGTCGGTGCATATGTACTGGGCAAAATGCTGAACGTTTAACCCTTTAAAGACGAAGCGTGTCTGTTTTATATAAGGACTCAGTGCGTACCGCGCTGTAAACACTCTCCAATTCGGTTATAAAAACCAATCTCTTAACGTTTTATAAGGCAAAAGTTGCTGTTTGTTCTGAGATCCGTACAAAACACATAAACACAATGTGGGCACCACGTAGAATTTTTTAATGTTAAACCTGGTGGTACGTAAAGTTACCGCTAGGCTTTAAAAGTTAACATGGTGTCCGCTTAGTATACGCTTCCTGTTTCAAGTCTGAAGTGGTGTTAATGTTATCGTCTTTCCTGTTTGAATGTGTATATTTATAAACGTAGGCGTAACTTGACTTAATGACCTGTACTCATAACCAAACAGTATTCGGGTAATCAAATCGAGAAGAATGAGATGGGCGGGGCATGTAGCACATATGGGGAGGGGAGAGGTGCATATAGGATTTTGGTGGGGAGACCTGAGGTAAGACGACCACTTGAGAGACCCAGGCGTAGATGGGAGGATAGTATTAAAATGGATCTTCAAGACGTGGGATGGGGCATGGACTGGATTGAGCTAGCTCAGGATAGGGACAGGTGGGGGGCTGTTGTGAATGCGGTAATGAACCTGCGGATTCCATAAAATGCGGGCAATTTCTTGACTAGCTGAGAAACTGTTAGCTTCTCGAGAAGGCCTCTGCTCCATGGAGTTAGTTAGCAGTCATACAATCATTTCGGACATGCTAGGTACGTAGAAAATTTGATGACACGCTATGTTGTTGAAATAGGGAAATGTAACAGATTTGATATCACACTCTTTGTGAAAAGATACATTCAACGGTCAGTAGTTTGAAATATTTTCACCAGTTAAACTTACGACAGCACTGCAAAGGGAAGGATGAGTGACCCAGATAATGCTTTCAGACACGAAATATTAACCGTCATTTAATTTAAGTGACTTCATTCATACGTACTTTAACACTGTCATAGTGGGCAGCCCTGATTTCGAAGAGACTTAAATTTCGTTCTTCTCTTCACCTGCTGAAGGCGAAGTATTGGGAAAGGCGTGAGTTATCCGTCGTCCCTCTCCATTAATCAGCTGAAGCATTGATTAAAATTCGAGTTGAATCAATATTTAATCCTAATACTATGTAACGAGCACCAACTTTTATTGGCTTTACTCAGTTGTTCCAATAAAATTATCCTGTACCCCGTATTGGCCACGATTTCCTTCCCCACGTCTTTCACAATCAACAACTGCCCTTTCATTCGAAACTACGTAATACATGTTGCTGACCCTCAACCATTAGCAGCCCACTGGTAGATTTGTGTACTCCTAGTTTTAACGTTAAAATTCTACGTTCTGCCCACAGACTATGTTTCTGGGTCTTGTTAGGATCTCATAACTACAGCAAATATTTTCCCACACAACATCAACGCAATGATTTCTGTAACTGAGATACAATTTCTTTACTGGACTGTAAAAATTACGTCTTTAAATACAGGGTGATTCGGGAGGAAAGGTCAATATTTTGATAGGTGACAGTATCGGTCATTGTGCGATAAAAGTTTATAGAACCTGTGTCTGATTCGGAATGGTTACACAGATAGAGCTGTTGGAATATGCAAATAAAAAAGCATTCGGAATGATAATAAACAAAGAGAAATTACTTACTGTTAATAACTGTAACTGAATGTTTAAATGAAAAATTTGTTACGCAGAAATGACAGATTTGTTACAGTTCACAATAAATGTTCGAAAAACCCCACCGTCAGCCTCAAAGCACCTTACAACACCTGCGCGAAGATCGCGTGTTGTTTCTCTGAGTCGATCTTCACATTTCTTTGTACGGGCAGCAGCACACAATATGCGAGCGAGCAATTCGTCTCCTGTACGCACCTTTCTGTTTTAAACTTCGCTTCTCATCCAGTCCCACAAACAAAAATTCTAACGGAGTCAGGTCTGTAGATTCAAAGAGCTCTCTCTCGGTAACCGTTCAGAATTAGACATGTGTTCATACGAATTTTTTTTAAAGATTACCGATAATATTACCTCCCAAAATACAGACATTTCTTCCTGAATCACCCTGTATAATTCACTATAGTTATCTTTTATGAACGGTTAAAGTACAGCCTCAATGCACTTTGCAACTCGTGTGCGAAGATAGCGCGTTTTTCGTCTGAGTAGGTCACGTTTCTTTATGAGGGCAACAGCACACAAAATGCAAACCAGCATTTCGTCTCGTGTATCCACCTTTCTTTTTTTAAGCTTCGCTTCTCATCCAGTCCCACAAACAAAAATTCTAACGGAGTCAGGTCTGTAGATTCAAACAACTCTGTCTAGGTAACCGCTCGGAATTAAACACGTGTTCATATGAACTTTTTTTTTTCTCAAGATGACCGATACTATCACCTCCAAAAATACAGACTTTTCCTCCTGAATCACCCTGTATAATTAACGATAATTTATTTTATGAACGGTTAAACTACTTTAGTAAATACATGGACCATCTGCTTTAGCACTGAAAATTGCGTTTTGCACATCTGGTATAAGAGGTGTTAATATACGGACTTAAACAACGATTACATTCCCCAAGAGTAGTAACCGATTGATCAGCATGGTGGCCGACTGTGTTGACTGTAAAATATGAAATGAAAGTTTGAGCATATTTGTAAGAACTTCACACATAGACGTTTAACATGGCACCATTACCTACACCAGCGGTGCCCAAACTGTCATGTATGTGAGCCTAAAGTAGCAAACGGCAACAGTCAGTGATATGTACAGTAAATGAACCAATAATAATGCCTTTTCTTGAACACTATATGACACTGGCACTTATTAAAACAAATATTAAATTTTTAATATTACTTGTCAAAACCTATATTTTTGGGGACAATATTAAATACAAAAAACATGCATGAAACAAATCTTAGTTTAAAATTTAAAGCCTAGCGGTAACTTTACGTACCAACAGGTTTAACATTAAAAAATCCTACGTGGTGCCCACATTGCTTTTATGTGTTTTGTACGGATCTCAGAACAAACAGCAACTTTTGCCTTATAAAACATTAAGAGACTGGTTTTTATAACCGAAGTGGAGAGTGTTTACAGCGCGGTACGCACTGAGTCCTTATATAAAACAGATACGCTTCGTCTTTAAAGGGTTAATTAACTCACACGTGTTCTGGTTAGACAAGTTATTTGCTTCTAAATAAAAACTTACGAAATACTGAACGTATGGAACGTTACGTAAAATGAACGGAAAAATGATGTCAAAGGTTTAGTGAATGAAAAATTTAATACTTGTGTTACTTGTTTTAAGTAAAGCGTATTGCTTTACTAACATTGCAGTTAATGCAAAAGTTAAAATTGAATAAATTTTTAATGTACTGGACATATGGATACTTTGCAAAAAATTTAGAATGAAAACTTTTTGCAGTACTGACATCGACACTGCGAAAAATGAAATTTTAGAAAAAGTAGGCAAAACCCTCTCGCGACCCTAACTTGAATCGCGAGCTCAGGTTGGGAACCATTGCCCTACACTATACAAAAAACAGGCTGCCCTCACGTAGCCTGAGAAATGGTGCAAAACATCAGCAGTTGTTACAGCTTCTGATGTAATTTGCATAGAAAGAAGGAATACATTATTTCGGGGGCTTATGTGAGGCAACAGCATTGAGTCGTTTGAAACAAAAACTAGCGCCGACCTGAGCGCCTGGAGGGAATAAGTCACAATTATACAGTCATTACAGGGCTTCATTCATGCTGTAAGAACACTCACGCTGAGCTAACCTTTGGGGTAGCTATTCTTTGCATGTATGTAAATTCAGCTGTTCCCGCTAAAGGTCAAGCCCACAAAACGGGGGCTTGTGTCAGAGCGGCTATTCTTCGGGTGCATATCGGACCCAGAGGGAATGGAATTACAGCCAAATATGTACTGGCCGATTTCTGACATGTTTAACCCTTTAAAGACGAAGCGTATCTGTTTTATATGAGGACTCAGTACGTACCGCGCTGTAAACACTCTCCACTTCGGTTATAAAAACCAGTCTCTTAATGTTTTATAAGGCAAAAGTTGCTGTTTGTTCTGAGATCCGTACAAAACACATAAACGCAATGTGGGCACCACGTAGAATTTTTTAACGTTAAATCTGGTGGTACGTAAAGTTACCGCTAGGCTTTAAATGGTTAAACCAAATTATTTATACGCCATAAATATTAGACAATGGGCCGCGATAGCTCAGTCGGTATAGCGACCCGCTACGGGCTGGACGGTCCGGGGATCAAATCCCGGTGGGGGAGAGATTTTCCGCACCCGTCCAGACCGGCCCTGGGACCCACCCAGCGTCCTGTACAATGGGTATCGGGTCTCTTTCCCGGGGGTAAAGCGGCCGGAGCGTGGGGCTAGCCACCCCATCCCCTCCTCGTGGCGAGGTTCGCGAACAGGTAGAGCTATACCTCTACTCCCCCTCTTGGGCCATCAGGGCCTGTTATAGGGTGAACCTTTACCTTTAAATCTTAGACAATGGTGTTAACATGCGACAGATCACTTATGTGTGTTTGCACCTTTTCCATCGTCACTGAGTATACAAACATGACATTTCGAAAGCAGACTGCTGATTGGATTGTTACTACGTCGCATTTCGAAAGCAGACTGCTGATTGAATTGTTACTACGTCACATTTTAATTTACTGGAAAAAAAATTAATTTGTTTCTTGTTCAATTTCTGTGATTTTAATTTTTAATAAGCGAAAATTAATTGCATTTTATTACAATTTTAGATTGAGTTTTGTATAAATTATTTTTATATTTAGAGATCTGGATAATTTTATCTCTTACATATGAATTTGTAGGTTTTTGGTTCTTTTAGATTGTCAATTGTTCTCAAGATTATATTTCACCTGAACACGAAAGCAGTCCTGTTTGTATACTCAGTGACAATGAAAAAAAATTCCAAATACACATCAGTGACGTTCCGCAGATTATCTGTGCCTGGGTACCTTAATTGCGTGCACTGTGAGTACTCTGCTAGAATCCTTGACGTCCTCATATTCAAGGTGTGGGGAGGCTGTGACAGTGTGTAACAACGTACAGTCCTGTGGGCACTCTATTCCAACGTGAAACAGAGCTCCTAGTTTGCTCTTCTTTAAAAAATTCTACGTGGTGCCCACATTGCGTTTATGTGTTTTGTACGGATCTCAGAACAAACAGCAACTTTTGCCTTATAAAACATTAAGAGATTGGTTTTTATAACCGAAGTGGAGAGTGTTTACAGCGCGGTACGCACTGAGTCCTTATATAAAACAGATAAGCTTCGTCTTTGAAAGGTTAATTTTAGACCAGAACGTCTCATTGTACTTTGGAGAGTCATTTATGGAAGATTTAACAAAATGTGTTTGATTTGTAACCGTTTAAGTGCTACTGCTTGCTTCTATGGAAGTGTTCCTGTCCTTGGTTCATTCTTGCCCGTATCGACCGGCTCAGGTTGACCACACAACTGAAGTAACACAAGCACCCATTTATGAGAGAGTTTTAGAGCCTTATACTAGGTTATTTGGGCCTCTCTGGGGCATCAGAGACACACCTTTCTTGCTTCAAAGCAACATTTTATTCTCGTAAGAAGCCAAAACGGTACGTAATGGAGGAGATGCTGTTTAAAACCCAGCGTTCAACGGGTTATACATTCTGAAATTAACCCAATAAAGAAGAAGCATATCTGTTTTATATAAGGAATCAGTGCCTACTGCGCTGTAAACACTCTCCACTTCGGTTATAAAAACCGATCTCTTAATGTTTTATAAGGCAAAAGTTGCTGTTTGTTCTGAGATCCGTACAAAACATATAAAGGCAATGTGGGCACCACGTAGAATTTTTAAATGTTAAACCTGGTCGTATGTAAAGTTACCGCTAGGAATTAAAAGGTTAATTACCGTGTTTTCACGGATCTAATGCCCGTGCTTTCTTTCTGCTTAGGCCTATGTTCCAGAAACTGATTATTCCTTTTATTTTCGCGCTTCAGGTTTATACGTAAAACCTGAAAGAAATGTTTCCACAAACCCATTTAATACAGCGTTTGCTTCACACATAGATTATTCAATAATTTATAAGCCCCTTGTGTAAAAGAGGTCTGCCTTCGGTGTATCCCCTCAAAGCATGTAAATTTCCGCTTAAGGGTACCGGTACCCAATCACATTTATTTTGGTAACTGCTTTGAAACCTGAAACAAGGTAGAAAAATATTAACTTTTTAAATACCTGAACAGACTGACCAAAAAACAACGACTCTATGCAGCTCACAGAAAGTGTCATACTTCTGGACATACAGGGTGTTCTATAAATCAGTCTTCCTCGAGTATAAAATTATAATAAAATATTCTGAACTCATTTTGAAACGATAGAAGACCAAATAAAATTAATAAGACCGTTCGTCAGTATCAGATATGAAGTTTACTAGTGTCTTTATTGAAAATCAGAAAACCAGGGTTTTGTTGGTGTATTGGATAGAACTTCTCGTACGTTGGGCTCAGTTTTCCTGTTGCCGTCGTCTTGATTGTGGCGTTGTGAGCTCTGGATTGGAATGGCGTCCATCCTGAACATGCAGGCAGAAACGTTGGTTAACAGTCTACCAGACAGTACGGTGTCGTATTTTACTCGGCGCAAAAGGCGCTAGTGGGCTAGGGCAGCCCAATTGTCAAGGCTGCACGATCACATTCAGACAAACCGCAGTCGGTAGGACTTCTCTGAACGGGTGATCAGCCCGTCGCAGAGACCTCTACCTGACAACACTCACACCGCGCGGCCACTGGGATCGGCAGTACGGTGACAGAACCGACAAAATTACAATAACGAGAAGCTGCTTTTTAATTTTGTTAGTGTACATCATCTGCGCGGTGGCGCAGTCGGTTGAGGCACTGCGCTACAAACCGGAAGGTCGCGGGTTCGATTCCCGATGGTGTCATTGGAATTTTTCATTGACATAATCTTGTCGGTCGCACTATGGCCCTGGGGTCTACTCAGCCTCTAACAGAAATGAGTACCAGGAATATTTCCTGGGGGGCTAAAGGCGGCCGGTGCGTGAGGCTGGCAACCTTACCACCTTCATGTGCCGATTGTCTTGAAATCTGGGAGCCTCAACCTCCTAGAACCCTCTGGGCCTGTCCAGGCCTGTAATGGGACTCCTTTACCTTTATATTTACCTTATATCATCTGTTGACACTATATTGAAAGGAGATGTGGTGGGGCAAGGTTAGAGGATTTCAGTGAATTTGCTGTTACGACAACAAGCACATACAGTAATCTGAGGAAAAAACTTCTTCCAGTGTGGCCTGTTGGAAGGCCGAAAGGCATATGCGAGGATAAGCCAGAGTATTGTGGTGATATAACTGCGCTGGCACTTAGCCCTACGTGTGTTTGGTTTTAAAGTTGCAGGCTTAGGGCCAGCAAATAAACCTCACCTATTTGGATTGAGGAAAGTGTATGTGAAATATAGCAGAAAATATAAACCTATACACAGCAGTCTGTGTATGGTTCAATTTCTAGAGATAGAACTACTCTAAAATACGTCGTCGTAGCCCTCACCTCTTCTACCTACCTGTTCACAGCAGGTGTCGATGTTGTTTATTTTCACTTTATCACACTCAGACACACACCACAGTCGGTAGGACTCCTCTGGGCGAGGGATCGGCCCGACCCAGAGACCTCTACCTGACAACACAAACACTGTACAAGAGACAAACATCCATGACCCCGGTGGGATTCGAACCCACGATCCCAGCAAGCGGTTGGCCGCAGACCTACACCTTAGACCGCGCTGCCAATGGGATCGGCCTAAATTTTTGAATAAATTTTGTATTAACTTGACCATGACCCCGTCTCCTCTCAGGTATTGAAATTTCAGTTACAAAACCCTACTTGCATGTTGCAGCGCTTTGTCTGGAATTGTTTTACTGTGAAGATGGAAGAATTGCAATCCTCCGAAACATCGCTGACTCTTTATCAGTTTAGATGACTTAGTACCTCAAAAGACTTGAATGTTCTGCAAAGGCAACCGTGAGGCCCTAAAGTTTCGTGTTTTGTCACGTATTTCACACTAATATTTGCTGACCCGCCACTGTATGTTGTGTCACTTAGCTGGGTAATATCAGCTTCCTAGTAACTAAATGGACAAGGCCGTATTGTGAAGTAGAATGGCCGTAGCAGGGACACTGCATACGTTATACTAAACCGCCCACATCACAGACACAATATAAAGTTACAGTAAAGTGGCCGCAGTGTGGACACCACATAACGTTACAAACAAGTGTCCGCAGCATGGACACATTACACCTTACAGTAAAGTTCCCACAGCATGGACACTACGTATGTTAAAGTGTTAACAACATGGACACCATAAAAATTAAAGTAAAGTGCCCGCAGCGTGGAAACAACATAACGTTGCTGTCAAGGGTCCGTAGCGTGGACACAGTGTGCCTTACCGTAAAATGCCCACAGCATGGACACTACGTAAGTTACAGTAAAGCGTCAACAACATGGACACAATATGCGTTAAAGTCAAGTGCCAACAACATGGACACAATAGATGTTACAGTAAAGTGTCCGCAGCGTGGACACAACATAACGTTACAGTAAATTGTCCGTAGCATGGACACAGTACACCTTACAGTAAAGTGCGCACAGCATGGACACCATGTACGTTACAGTAAAGTGTCAACAACATGGACACGATATACGTTACACTTAAGTGCCCGCAGCGTGGACAAAGTACACCTTACAGTAAAGTGCCCGCAGCATGAACGCCACGTACGTTACAGTAAAGTAACCGCAGCGTGGACACCACATAACGTTACAATAAAGTGCCCGCAGCGTGGACACCACATAACGTTACAGTAAAGTGCCCGCAGCGTGGAAACAGTACACCTTACAGTAAAGTGCCCACAGCATGAACGCCACGTACGTTACAGTAAAGTGCCCGCAGCGTGGACACATTACACCTACAATAAAGTGCCCACAGCATGTATGCCACGTACGTTACAGTAAAGTACCCGCAGCGTGGACACCACATAACGTTACAATAAAGTGTCCGCAGCGTGGACACCACATAACGTTACAGTAAAGTGCCCGCAGCGTGGACACCACATAACGTTACAGTAAAGTGCCCGCGGCGTGGACACCATGAGCATTCCATTGAACTAAATAGTGTAACTTTAATATCTACGGCCTTATGAATATCAAATTCCACAGCTGCCGGTGAGTTCAGAGGTACTTAAATATGTCCATTCATCGCGTGATCCCGCCTCTGCATTATTTTGGCTTGAAATCCGATTAGCTGTTGAATTTTACAACACAGCCGTGTGTAGTTCGAGCAGCTAGGATTCTGTGAATACGTATTTGCAAATTCCGCGGCTTCGTGCTGCAGCCAACGTCTAATATTGTGACCTCGTTTAGACATCCTCATACATTCCGTCATTCTAAAGTCTCCGCGTTTGACAGACGCGTCCAGTTTGAGTCGAATATCAGCCAGTGGTGAGGAATTCAGTCACTGATGAAGCATCACTTTACGCTGTTCTTGACGCTCTGTTAAGTTTTAAACAGCCGGAGAGCTGGAACCGAGTCTTCTTTCCTCGGTGTTCTAACCGTTTAAGCCTAGCGGTAACTTTACATACCACCAGGTTTAACATTAAAAAATTCTACGTGGTGCCCACATTGCGTTTATGTGTTTTGTACGGATCTGAGAACAAACAGCAACTTTTGCCTTATAAAACATTAAGAGACTGGTTTTTATAACCGAAGTGGAGAGTGTTTGCAGCGCGGTACGCACTGAGTCCTTGTATAAAACAGATATGCTTCGTCTTTAAAGGGTTAATATCGGCTTTACATTAAAGCCGGGATAGCGCAATATAAAGGAGATGGGCCAAACGGAAAGCAGAAAACTTTGCTTTCTCCGCAGTTTAAAACATTGTTCTGTGGTAGCGGTGAGGCAGAGTGCTGGTGCTACTATTACTGACGGGTCTATTGGGCTACCATTTTGAAAAATTTAAACTTGGATTATTTTCTCGGTAAATTTTGCTTAAGTAAGGGTGCAAAATCTAGGTTCTTCCTTCCGGCATATACGTACAATTTTAACTGTTGTAAAATTTTGACTTCTCTGTACAGACATGACAGCAGCGTTTATTTGAAATTACGGTATCTTACAAGTATGCATTTCGCCGGTCCCAGTGGCCGCGCCCGTCTTAAGGTGTGGGGCTGCGGCCGAGTGTTTGCTTGGATTGCTGTTTCGAATCCCACCTGGGGGGCATGGATGTTTGTCTCTTGTGAGTGTTGTGTATTGTCAGGTAGAGTTCTCTGCGTCAGGCTGATCACCCGTCCAGAGAAGTGCTACCGACTGTGGTGTGTCTGAGTGTGATCGTGAAACCTCGATAAGAAGAGCTGCTGGCCGAGTGGGGGCTGTTGCCTCATTGGAGGACACAATTTATGACATTGACGGAAATTACGTACGCAAATATACGGGCTGGACTGTTCGGGGATCGAATCCCGGTGGAGGTGAAATTTTCCGTACCCGTTCAGAATGGCCCTGGGGCCCACCCAGCCTCCTGTACAATGGCTACCGGCCCCCTTTCCCGGGCGTAAAGCGGCCGGAGTGTGGCGTTGACTACCGAAAACCAACTAGCGCCGAGGTTAAAGAAAGAGTAGAGCTATACCTCTACCCACCTTCTGGACTTTCATGGCAGATTATAGGGTGGACTTTAAAAGATGTGTGTTTGTATTATACCACTAATTAAGCAATTATTTTTCAAAGGCTTAACGTATTTCAATAAGAAATTAAAACTTTCATGTTAAAGTGAACGTATCTCAATAACACTCTGTGATAAATAAATTCTCTAAGTAATTTTTTCAGCGGAATTTAAAATAAGAAATCTACAGCTTTTTCGCAAATCAAGTACAACATATTAAAATCCAGCCACGTTTTAATAACGCGCTTTTTCAAACGTTATTATTCAAAGGTGATGTGACAGACATCGAAACACGACGAGATCTGTTATATGACTCATTATATGTACCATATATATGCAATTTCTTAGTGTACGGGTTGGTAGAAGAGTATATATTGTATTATTCAAGTAGCAATCACAATGTGTGATTATTCTTATAACAGTAACAGAAATATACATGTGCAGATTTCACGCCTGAATTCTCACTCGCCCTCGTTAGCTGAGCACACTTGCCCAACATTAACCCTTTAAAGGCGAAGCGTATCTATTTTATATAGGGACTCAGCGCGTACCGCGCTGTAAACACTCTCCACTTCGGTTATAAAAACCAGTCTCTTAATGTTTTATAAGGCAAAAGTTGCTGTTTGTTCTGAGATCCGTACAAAACACATAAACGCAATGTGGGCACCACGTAGAATTTTTTAATATTAAACCTGTTGGTACGTAAAGTTACCGCTAGGCATTAAAAGGTTATGGTGTTTTTCCTGAATAGCCACTGGAACAGCTCTCTGCTGTAGACAGTAAGAACGCCAGCTAGCCCCACAAAAGCCTAGACAGCCCCCCTTCTGCTAGACGTTCCCATCAGTCTGAGTCTGCCGGTGCATCTACCGTACTTCTGCTTCCGCAGTTTTCTGTTAAACGTCAATTCAGAGTCCGAGATAAGGGGAATGACTCGAGTCTTGTAGAGAGAATCATTTCAGTCGCAACACAGTTACCCACAATCCATCAAAAAGCAAGGCGTCGTTTGAAGTAACTGAAGTGAGTTCGGCTGTACAAAAGTCACTGTAAAATTCCGAAGTCCGTTGCGTGTCTGAATGAAAACGAAATCGACTTATATGCCACAAAAATAAATGCAGTGTAGTTGGGAGAGCATGTAGGTTATGACGCTTAGAAAAAAAAATATGTACAAAGTTGCAGTTCTGAAACCTGTAGGGAATACGTCGTTTGTAATACGTGGATTGATGAGAGGACGTTATTAAGTGGGTGTTAAAGAAATGTAATGTGAAAATGTGGGTTGGATGCACATTTAAATAAACCTTTAAAGACGAAGCGTATCTGTTTTATATAAGGACTCAGTGCGTACCTCGCTGTAAACACTCTCCACTTCGGTTATAAAAACCGGTCTCTTAATGTTTTATAAGGAAAAGTTGCTGTTTGTTCTGAGATCCGTACAAAACACATAAACGCAATGTGGGCACCACGTAGAATTTTTTAATGTTAAACATGGCGGTACGTAAAGTTACCGCTAGGCTTTAAAAGGTTCTGCCCATCGTTATTTGTAATTTAGCAGGCTGCAGTTTGAGACTGGATTTATCTGGCTCTGGTTAGAGTTCAGTAATGGAGTCACATGAACATGATAATGCCATTTTGGGGTTCATAAAACGTCGAGAATGTTTTTGGCTAGTTCAGTCACTAACATCTTTTGCAGAACGACTATCTTTCGTTAAGTGTTCCAGAGAGTAGTTTTATTTATTGGGAACACATCCCGTATTATGCCTAATTTCAGGCTTCCATCGCGATGTAGATGAGATTTGCGCTCTTCTGGGATATTACGCAGAGTTGAGTGGTTGTTCTGTACAGGCGTTTCGGGATAACCCGTCGGTCCCATCTTCAAATATCAAGAAGTGAAAGAAGAAAGTTTTCTTCTTAATATGTTTTTGCGTACTCTGATGGTATATTATAAATTACTGTTACCGTGTAATCTACCTGTTGTTCCCACAGAGGGGATAAACCAATTCAATCCGCGGTCTACCAGTTCATGTTTTAAACAACGGGCCACTTCCATACTGAATGCCGCTGTTTGATCCCACATCCGAGCATTCGTTATTTGTTAGACTGCGAGAGCAGCGTTTGACATTGCAGCGATTGTTGTTGTGGTAACTGACGTCACTCACTGAGTGCTAAATTTCTATTGTGTAGACAAGGACATACGAAACTGATACGAGACTGGTGAAAAATACAAAATGTAACGTTCTGTACCTTGAGTATGCCGAAGAGCAGTACCACGCTGAGCACCACCATGAAGAGTTGAGTTCCGATGATGGCAAAGTAGGCGATTTGGACACCTGCAAGAAGCAGAAACATTTAATTACCGGACGGAAATTTGCAAAGTAATTGATAGCAAAATGTCACAGATTATTTTTTGTGGCTCTTTTCGACCCGTTTCGGGTCATGGCCAGCCCCGTTCTCGGGTCTTCGTGATCACACTGATTTAGACATACCACAGTCGGTAGGACTCCTCTGGACGAGGGATCAGCCCGGCGCAGAGACCTCTACCTGACAACACAAACACTGTACAAGAGAAAAAAAAATCCCTTCCTCCGGTCGGATTCGAACCCACGATCCCAGCAAGCGCTCGGCCGCAGACCTACGCCTTAGACCGCGCGGCCACTGGGATCGGCACGTCGCAGATTAATACATGGCTTTCAGGTGTTTAGGAAATTCCCCGCTCTACAACTGAACAAGAATCTTTGGTTTTTGAAATGAATTTGAGGAACCAGAGCCTTTCTTTTGAGCAGTATTTTGCAATGAGATCTTCACTCTTCTAGGATCTTACGCAGCATATATTAGTAGATAATTATCGACGTTTTGGGACAACCTTCCGGTCCCATCCTGAAAGACGAGGCGACCGAAGTTTTCGGGACAATCTATTGGTCACGCTTGACCCTTGAAGATGGGACAGATAGGTTTTCCCGAAACGTCTGTAACTAATTACCAATCTACTCTGCGTAACACCTCAGAAGAGCGAAGATCCCATTTCCATCGCGGCGAAAGCCTAAAGTCGCGAATAGGGTGCAATGTTTCCCAATCGGTGGTTGTCGGACCACAAACAGCCCGCGGACAGTTTATGCGATCCTGCAAATTTTACGGTGCCTAAGCCATGACGCTACTTTTACCACAAATCAATACATTATTCTACAATAAGAATTTTATCGCTTACGCAGGATTTGTTTGCTCTAGGTAATGAGGCAGAACAATTTTTACTCTCGTTCTGTCCCTTCCTTGGCACTTGGTATCAGGATATGTCAAGTGCTGAACAGGTCACGTGATTCTGGATTTGCTACTTGCACCAGTCCAACATGGCGACAGTTTCCTTGCAATACACTTTTATGGCGTCGTGGTGACACCATGTCACATTTAGCAGCGTTTATTTATCGTATTTCTGTATTATCCACTGCTTCATAACAAAAAAAGAATTAAACACAGCGTTTGAGAGAGAGTTTATGCCTCCGTCATTAGGTAAAAAGACGAGGTAGGGAACGCCTACTGAATTACAACCAATAGCTACACCTATCCTTGAGCAATAGAAGTTTAGAAGTAGTAGTAGTAGTAGTAGTAGTAGTAGTAGTAGTAGTAGTAGTAGGAGTAGTAGTAATAATAACAAAAACAACAACAGCAGCAGCAGCAACAAAAACAACAACAATAATCTCAGGATAGGGACAGGTGGCGGGCTCTTGTGAATACGGTAATGAACCTCCGGTTTCCATAAAATGCGGGGAATTTCTTGACTAGTTGAGAAACTGTTAGCTTCTCAAGAAGGCCTCTGCTCCATTGAGTTAATTAGTTAGTAATAATGATAATAATATATTATAATATTATTATATAATTATTATAATATATTATAATATAATAATAATTATTATTACAATAATAACAACAAGGTGCCCCGTGTGAGGCAAATAAGATGTCGGTGTTCAAGTAAATGACCACTGCTGTTTCTGGTGAAGAAGAATAGTTGCAAACAGCTCATCTGATGCATTTTTTTGAACCAGTTAAACGGCATATTCTGATGTGCTTAACTGTGTCAAATATTTCCCTGAACTTTGGAATGCTAGAAGCAAAGCAGTGTTCTGTTTTACCTACCGTAGTAGACGTCTTCTAAGTCCGCGTACTTCTTGACATTGACACCGATCCGCCAGCTGTAGAGGAGGACCACCAAGATGGAAATGTTCTGCGGAAAGACAAAGCGAAACACTACGTAAATACAGGAAAGAGCAAACACGGCAAGTTGTGTGGGACACGCCAGACACGGGATTTCGGCTGAGTTCCTTCAATGGAGAATGAGAACGTGAGATATGCGCTCTTCAGAGATATTAGGCAGCGTCGAATTGCAATTCCTTACCGAAGTTGCGGGACATCGTATCGCCTCCATCTTCAAGGGTCAAGAAGCTTTCTTTCTTGGATTTCTTGAACTTCAAAAATGGGACTCATACGTTGTCCCGAAACGTCGGTAGATTACCACTCGACGCTGCGTAATGTCCCAGAAGAGTGCAGATCTCATAGACATCGCGGCGGAAGCCTGAAATCAATTATGTGTTACGTAACACAAACACACGGCTTATGTGGCGAAGTACATGGGACTGTGATCTGACTTAACCCTTTAAAGGGGAAGCGTGTCTGTTTTATATAAGGACTCAGTACGTACCGCGCTGTAAACATTCTCCACTTCGGTTATAAAAACCAGTCTCTTAATGTTTTATAAGGCAAAAGTTGCTGTTTGTTCTGAGATCCGTACAAAACACATAAACGCAATGTGGGCACCACGTAGAATTTTTTAATGTTAAACCTGGTGGTATGTAAAGTTACCGCTAGGCTTTAAATGGTTAAGACGAAGCGTATCTGTTTATATAAGGACTAAGTGCTTACGGCGCTGTAAACACTCTCCACTTCGGTTATAAAAACCAGTCTCTTAATGTTTTATAAGGCAAAAGTTGCTGTTTGTTCTGAGATCCGTACAAAACACATAAACGCAATGTGGGCACCACGTAGAATTTTTTAATGTTAAACCTGGCGGTACGTAAAGTTACGGCTATGCTTTAAAAGGATAAAGACGAAATGTGTCTGTTTTATATAAGGACTCAGTGCGTACCGCGCTGTAAACACTCTCCACTTCGGTTATAAAAACCAGTCTCTTAATATTTTATAAGGCAAAAGTTGCTGTTTGTTCTGAGATCCGTACAAAACACATAAACGCAATGTGGGCTCCACGTAGAATTTTTTAATATTAAACCTGGCGGTACGTAAAGTTACGGCTAGGCTTTAAAAGGATAAAGACGAAATGTATCTGTTTTATATAAGGACTCAGTGCGTACCGCGCTGTAAACACTCTCCACTTCGGTTATAAAAACCAGTCTCTTAATGTTTTATAAAGCAAAAGTTGCTGTTTGTTCTGAGATCCGTACAAAACACATAAACGCAATGTGGGCACCATGTAGAATTTTTTAATGTTAAACCTGGCGGTACGTAAAGTTACCGCTAGGCTTTAAAAGGTTAAACATAAAACGCTATATTTGGGCTCAGGTTCTTCATTGTCTGCTGGCTGTTACAGGAAAGAAATAAATTTTTCATAAATATTGATAATAGAAGTGATGAATCTGAGTGAGATTTCTCCAGCTAAGGAATCCCCTGATACTTAATTTAGTGCACATTTTTACATTAAAATACAGTCGAACCCGGTTACAACGACATCGGTGTATACAACACCTCGTCTATAGCGTCAGATATTCTGTGATACCTAATAATTCCTCGCTGTTAACCATAACATTATACTACTCGGTTATAACGACACTCGTTTATAACGACACAAAATATTCAGTCATTTTCACGACGTTATAACAGAGTTAAATTTTACTTCATTTGCTGACTGAGCGGCGTGCTCATAAATATTCTGTTTACAAATCTGACAAATATTTCAGACATTGCAGAAGAATATCTTAATACACATTCTTGCCGTCGTGTAACAACCGTGGCGTTTCAAGTGAAGATAGCTGTAATGTTAGAAGCCTTCCTGCTTGTATTTTGGAGTTCCGACGTTTCGGTATCATTCCTGAAGACCGGCTGACCTGACATAATATTTCGTAATTTTCGTCCGTCTTTCCAGAAAAATTAAGGTAAACTACATTAAATTGTTCAGGTATCGTATATTTTATTTTTTTATGGCCCATCAGCCGCAACTGGGGACCAGGCCCCCTCGTTGTTGTGGTTTCTATATCACACACAATTAGACACACACACACACACACACACACACACACACACATGGTAGGACTCCTCTGGACGAGTAATCGGCTCTTCTCAGAGGCCGCGCTACCTGCACAACACACAATAAAGACAAGAGACAAAAATCCATGCCTTAAGCGGGATTCGAACCCGCAAATGAAGCAATGGAGCAGCTGCGCACAGCCCCTGGGATCGGCAGCTACGACTTACAGTACCTTGAATTGTGCTAATGCCTGTTGCGGTACCTTTAATTATGTAAGCACCACTTGCAAAGACGTCCTGCTTCGTTATTGACCTATGACCCTACCACGCCACGCCAGGAACTGTAAATTAAAATTCAAACTGTCATTTAAATAATACAGAAAGGAATAAATAAGTAAGATAGATAAATATACCAGACTTAGGCCTTAATTATGTTGGAAGATCTTGCTAGTTTGTGACATCGTCTAGTGTGGTAGAAGAATAAAACACCGGACTGTGTACGATCGTCCCAGCAGACAGTAAGTGCCCTTTCCCACGAGCGTGTTGGTGGCGCTTCAGATAGGAGCGCGACAAAAAGCGGACCATTTTCGGCGAGCGTGTTGGTGGCGCTTCAGCGACCTGAGTAGCAATCCTAGCTTCCTAGTTCAGTTCCAGTTTTGAAATGGCGTTCGGAGAGGAAGCTGTCTTTCTTGTACTGCACAAGAAATTAAAGAAGGATAAAAGAAAGCATAAATTCTGGCTACCTCGCCTACTCAATGCAAGACAGAAACGTAGGATGTTCTACGCTGCCTTTAACGACCTAAGAAATGATGGAAGTGAATTTTTTTAACTATTTCCGTCTGTCAATCGTCTCCTTCTTCAAACTGCTCCAGCTACCACAAAATGGTAAGTTATGATCCATTAAATACCGTCAGAATGAACAGCAGACCACGAGTGTTGACTGGAGTAGCGCGACTAAACACATTCGTGGAAACGGCAGTATAAACGACAATGTACAGCTAGCTGTGGCGCGTCAGAGTTTTGACGCTCCTGGTAGCGGGGACATGCGACCGATAGCTTTTGTAACTATAATTGGGATTGAAATAATTCTGTTGGTATTTCAGTCCTTACTGCTACATATTATATTAAGCACATATCAGAGTTTGGTGACGTGTGAAAACAGTAAATATTTAAACTTGTGGGGAGTGTCCTTATTGTGTCAGTTGTTCACTAGCTTTCTTCTGAAAGAAGTTGATATGCTGGGTATACACAAAAGAATGGTGCGGTTTCAAAAGTTAACAAGAAATTTATTTATCACCTTACACGGGCACAACGTAAACCGTCAGCAGCGGCAACTGTCCAAGTTTCTCATGCGCTACCAGCAGTTTGCTTCTCATGCTTACTGCGGGGCCGCGGGGCCAGTTTCCAAGATGGCGTCGCAGCAGGGGAAGGCGTTCTGTGTGCTCTCCTTTGGGCATCCTGTTCGCCGGATCTAACACCATGCGATTTCTTTCTTTGTGGGTTCGTTAAAGACAGCGTTTACGTACCACCATTGCCCATGTCCCTCAAGGAACTTCGTGATCGGATAACGCATGCACTGCAGACCATTACAGCGGACATGCTACAAGGAGTCTGGGATGAATTTGATTACCGTGTGGATATGTGTCGTGTAACCCAGGGTGCACACATTGAAGGATTGTGATTAACGCATGAGAAACTTGGACAGTTGCCGCTGCTGACGGTATAAGTTGTGCCCGTGTAAGGTGAGAAATAAATTTCTTGTTAACTTTTGAACCCGCACCATTCTTTTGTGTACACCCTGTATGTTGTTACTGGGCACACCCCGAGCACGAAGTATGTGGTTGCTCGACATGAAGAACATAAAACCACAATTGTCTAAAGTATTCTTTGGTATTTCTAAATAACAACTTCTGCCTGACCAACCTTACGGCCAAAAATATTTACGTTGCTCTTCTCCCCTGTCTCCATCGGGTGTAAAGAAATGTAGAATAGTTTATACTTACGGATTTCAAATAAGATACCAATAATAACAATTAGCAATAGAATAATGATTGTATTAGTGCAGAATGTGACTTACGTGGGGCGTTAAATAGTAACCGAATTTTAAACATACAAGTTTTTAAAAATCAATAATTTAAGGCTGTATGGGAAACAATCGCTGTTTGTTCCGAGATCCATACAAAACACGTAAATAAAGCGGAATCATATTACAGGCTCAGACCGTAACGCGCAGAAAACACAGTTCTCTGTATTTACGTCTCCTGACATCTAGAGGCGGTCTGTGGAACTCCAACGTTCTTATAGTTTTCCTGATATCTGGTGGCTGCCCATGGAACTCCAAGCGTCACACACCTTTGTATTACTGAATTTTTATATAGATTAAGAAAGCTATGAAATGAATAAAATATTTTACAAATGAATTAGAACAAACCAACAATTATACACAAAAATATAAGATTGGAAGATGAATATTTCGTAGAAATTACATAGCTGTATATATGAGGGACGGTGCGTGCGTGAACATTTTATAACCCTTGAGAAAGCTGGTGAAAAGTATTTTTAAAATAATCAGTAATATAAACCCCCACTACGCATGCGTTTAAGACAAATACCTTTTGCAATGGCCAGTGAATGTTTACAGTCCTTGATACAATAACTGAATACACCTAAAGCTTCATACAATTCTTTACCAAGCGTTGTCACAAGATTCGATTGACGCGAAAGCTTAAATAGTTAAAAAAACACAAGAACGTCAGTGAAGAGCAGTGATGTCACAGTTTCATCCTGTTCAAAACAAGACTGTAAGTGAAAAAGGTCAAGCAGTAATAAAGAAAGGATAAAGCAAACGACATTTCGAAAACATGTTACTAAGAAAGGGCAATAGATGTAAGTATTGTGGGATAAAAATACTTTAACCAGCATATGACTGCATTTTAGCGAACTCTTATTGGAATATTAATTAAATTTCAAGACAAATTTTAAAATTTATTTGTAGAGTTGAAACGAATTTAAAAACAGAAAATAATACTACAATTGCAAAAAAAGTTTGTGAGTAAAGCATATAGTTCAGTGTCGTTTAACGAGTTGATCCTTTTACATGTCAAATGTAAAAGCCTTGCCTATTCTTATCATTGTCTTTTAACGTAGGCACAGATATTGTCGGTTGCGGCCGAAATATGTCGATATGTACTTAAGTGATGTATATTATTTAATGTGCATTGTGATGGGTATTTAAGATAGCATACATGAAGTATACATAAAGATAGATAATAAATCCTTTGAAAGGGCTGAAGAATTTAGATGTTTGGGAGCAACCCTAACGAATCGAAACTCCATTCATGAAGAAATTAGGAGCAGATTGAAGTCGGGGAATGTTTGCTATCATTCGGTGCAGAATCTTTTGTCTTCCAGGTTGCTATCCAAAAACACAAAGATTAGGGTATACAGAACTGTAATTTTACCTGTTGTTTTGTATGGGTGTGAAACTTGGTCTCTCACACTGAGGAGGAACAAAGACTGAGGGTGTTCGAGAATAGGGTGCTGAGGAGGATATTTGGGCCTAAGAGGGACGAGGCGACAGGGGAGTGGACAAGACTACATAACGAGGAACTTAATGACTTGTACTCATCACCAAATATTATTCGGGTAATCAAATCGAGAAGAATGATATGGGCAAGGCATGTAGCACGTATGGGGGAAAAGAGAGGTCCATACAGGATTTTGGTGGGGAGACCTGAGGGAAGGCGACCACTTGGGAGGCACAGGCGTAGATGGGAAGATAATATTAAATTGGATCTTCAAGAAGTGGGATGCCTGGGCATAGACTGGATTGAGCTGGCTCAGGATAGGGACAGGTGGTGGGCTCTTGTGAATGAGGTAATGAACCTCCGGGTTCCATAAAATGCGGGGAATTTCTTGACTAGCTGAGAAACTGTTAGCTTCTCAAGAAGGCCTCTGTTCCATGGAGTTAGTTAGTTAGTTAGTTAGTTAGTTAGTTAGTTAGTTAGTTAGTTTAGTTTAGTTAGTTACAGTGTAATTACTTCAGTACAAACGAAATTATTTTAAGACTAATTACAGTTTTATATTTTAACTTTTAGAAGACGATTCAGTAAGCAACTGAGACAATAGGAATAAATTCTGTCAGTTTGCAATTTATGAGTGTCAGACACGCAAATGAAACCCTTTGCTGTGTGTCTGTGAGCAAACAGGTACGTAAAAGCCCTTCGTATTTATTATAAGCCAAGCGCCACTGGCGTAAACCGTTTATAATACTCAGTCTGTTTCTCATTGTTCTGGTGTTGGTCGGTAGTGACAAAAACATGTAGGAATTGTAATTAACTGCTTGACATATATAAATAAGCGTGTACTCTGAAGGTTATGCATTCACTGATGCTTATATACACGGTGAAAGATGAACACTTTAGTGTTCCCTTGAATTTCGTCATAATGTTCTTTTTTCAACTAAATTCCGTAATTACGTGTAGATCCTTGTTTGCGTCACATAGGATTATTAGGCTTCTTAGAGTAGCGGTTCCCAAACTTTTATGTGTGACCCTAAAGTAGCAAATGGTGTGTGACCCGCGACCCTACCATGCAGACGACAACATTCAGTGATATTTACTGTAAATGAACCAATAATAATGCCTTTTCTGGAACACTACATAACATTGCCAATTGTAAAAGAATGTTAAATTAACCAATTAAAGACGAAGCGTACCTGTTTTATATAAGGACCCAGTGCGTACCGCGCTGTAAACACTCTCCACTTCGGTTATAAAAACCGGTCTCTTAATGTTTTATAAGGCAAAATTTGCTGTTTGTTCTGAGATCCGTACAAAACACATAAACGCAATGTGGGCACCACGTAGAATTTTTTAGTGTTAAAACTGATGGTACGTAAAGTTACGGCTAAAGGCTTTAAAAGGTTAATTGGTTTTGAAGATGAAATATTTGGATGAAAGAATGAACATTTAGTGCCCAGTATCTTATCACTTCATAAACTTCGTGCAAAGAAAGTATAAAACAAATCATGAATATTAGATATATTCAAATTTGCTTTCGTGTTAACGTAACATTATCAGCTTCGAAGGAAGCTCGAGTCGCTTCTGCGAGCCTTATGTATCACGAAGTTACTAGAGGCCATGTAGAACGCAATCTGAAGTGTTCAAACTGTAGGCGCACTAAGCGGAAATATAAAATGAAGTATGGAAGAGCCGCTAATGAAAAACATGACACACGTTATGTGTGACCTCCATCGAGCGTCATCTGATCAACAAATATCGCATGCTGACCACGTGAACAGGTCGGCAACGTCAGAGCCATGAGCCCACGTGAAAACTTCAAGACTCTGTAAAGACTTGTTTCTTTCTCAAAGGGATATGCGTAGTTTATTTTTATAGGTTCTACACAAAGGCAGAGTCAGCTTCAAATTCCAGCCAGGTTGCTCTTGTGAAAGCATGCATTCCATGTGTCTGAACACTGTGCTGTGGTGACGTTTGGAGGTTTTGACAGAAAAATTCCAGTCGTGTTTGTTCTAGGCACTAGATGGAGAGGCTTCACATTCACGTAGTCTGTCTTACGACAGGTCCGTAGCGTCTTACAAAGCGAGTTCTCCACACAGTGCGATCTAGTGCTTCCTCTTTCAACTTACAGCATCTTATCGTTTCCTTAAAGTCGTCCAGTACCTGCTTACGTCTTCTTACTCTCCTTCCCGTCACTTCTATCTTCCTTTCTACCTTTCCTTCAATAACATGTTTTAGAAGGCAGTTCCTACGCAAGATGTGACCAATCCAGTTACCCTTCCTTCTTTTTACTGTATGTAGGATATTCCTCTCCTCCTCGACTCTGTGTAACACTTCTTTATTTCTCACACGATCGGTCCAACTGATCTTCTCCATCCTTCTCCATTACCACATTTCAAAACTTTCCGGGTATTTCGGACCTACTTTCCGAAGTGTCCAAGTTTCAACACCAAATGCACCACTACACTTGCTTCTTCCTTAAATTTAACTCCAATTGGCTGGTGAAAAGAGTCTTTCCCTTGTTCAATGCAGTTCTTGTCGTGGCAACCCTGGATTTAATTTCACGTGTACATTGTGCGTCATTTGTTATCAGGTTGCCAAGCAGTTGAAAGGCCTATACGCAATATGAGCCTCTGGTCGCCTTACGTACCTGAAAGCGATGGCATTTTAGCAAGATTCGTAAAGAGCAGTAAGTCTCCATTCGTACTACAATTCGGCATTAGACGTGAAAGATGAGCCAAATTCACGCTCCGCCCACTTTAACCTTTTTAAAATAAAGTTGCCTGTCTGCGTAGACTTGCATGCGGCGCCCAGCGTAACCAGTACACTGTAGTCTGTTTTTATGGAACCAAACTGTAACGCGCTGGCACACAGTCTGTAAGAAGTACAAGTAAATTAAGCAAAAAAGAGTTTCATTTTCCTTTAGCATAGCCTTCTTTGACTACAAGAAATACGTTACTTTCCTTCAGCGTCATCTCCCTTGACAGCACACACACTTTTTACATGTTTCTAAACCTTGCACAAAAGGGCCATAGAAGGCGACCAAAGACACTGCATTTAATTACGCAGTGACGTTGTTTTTGATGTCCTCGACGTCCTGAAGTATGCTTCATTTGAGGAAGACTTCTATCTTAGGGAAGGGTCGGCTGGTGCGAGGTCAGGTGAACGTGGCGGCTATTTAGGTACCATCATCCCACTGTATCTATCAAAACAATACGGATTATATAGTCCGAATAACACAACGTTATGAATATAAAATGTATATATTTATTAATTCGCCAGTTACATTCAACAAGATGTATTATACAGGTTTTTGCTGGCAATTGGTTTCAGCTCAGTACGGAACATCCTCTGGCCATTAACAAAAACTATGAAAGTAGAAACCCTGGAAGTTATATGAAGGAGATCTCCCCCTTACTTAGAAATATATATAGATGCTTTCTTTTTCTGTTATTTTTAAATTTTCCCTGTAACCTAACTAGCTATTGGCTCGCAGATTTTGACATGGTTTTCATAACATAATTTTAAAAATCAAACTTAAATTATATATAGCCTCACAGTCAGCCTCCCTCCCCGAAAGAAAAATTCTGGGTGCACCTATGGTACAAATACAAATTTATTTCCATAAAAATAAACGACGCGCGAGGCTTCAACGGACTTTTCATTAAACCCCGGTGGCCGTATACTTGCGCTGTAAAATAATTCCCGGAACGGTATGGCTCAGCGTTGTACGTAGAAGTGACGTCTATTCACGTACGAGTTTTAGGTGAGCGAAGGATAAATTTACAGTCCGCTGATGATGTGTTTTGAAAAGTGGTGTTCGGGACGGTGTGCAGAGAGATATAACGAATTTACTCTGACGGAGCTCGTATATCTGCCTACTGCCTTGCATTATATACAGTCAACACAGCTGACGTTATTAAGATCACCCTGTATAGATATAACAATTTATTACTGTACTCTCGAGACCCTACACGGTATAAATAGCGCAGTCCCTTGCGTGTTCACTGTATCGCAATATTTATTACTCACTTGCGGATACCTGCCTGCCAGAGTAAAGTCCTTTATTGCTACCAGTTATCAGGATGTTTGATTTATTTCCTTCCCTCCTCCTCCTCCTCCTCTACATGCCATCATGTGGCTATAAAGTTTGTTCGCATTTATGTTTATTTCCATTTCTTTATCGTTTTTGTCTGTTCTTCCCAGTTCTATAATATTTGTAGGTTTGCGTGTTGCCCGCAGAAAATTCTTCGTTATTGCGACACAAAATGCAAACTCCAGACACTACAGTGCATATCGTGAGTGTTTTTTTACATCAAAATATGACCAGCTCTTCAGCGCATAAAATTCCACCGCTTCTGTTTTTTGTGTTTATGCTACAAATTTCTCTAAATGTTTATCAACTGAAGGCTACGTATGTCTTTCTTTGCAGCGATCTTTGTAGTTTTTTGTCGGTTTCCTCTTACATATAAGCCTACAGTAGTGTCTGTAGTCTTCAACTTAAGTAGTTCTGAAAGAGTGAAATTCTCTGAAAATGAAGGCAGGAAATTTTTGTGGAAGGCTGACACGTAAAGTACCAGTCTACGCTAAGAGAAGAAGAAACGAAGAATTTTAGATCTGGTTTGAAGCGGCAGCAGATTCTGTCTACTGTTGCACTTAAGGAGTAAAATGTATCTGTAAATAATACGGGGCGAGCACTCAATAAAATCTTTGCAAAAAAAAAAAACAGCTATAATGGGAACATCAGAAGTAATTAGGAAAGTGCTGCAGTCTGAAACTTGAAACCTGAACAGTGTGGCGCATCGCTGGTTCAGGAGAACTACTCGGAAAAGGAACCTGAGATTAGAAATAATAATAATAATAATAATAATAATAATAATAATAATCTTTTCGCAGTCCTTCCCTCTTCTACCTACTTGTTCACAGTGGGTGTCGAGGTTATTTATTTTCACTTGATCACACACAGACACACACCACAGTCGGTGGGACTCCTATGGACGAGGGATCGGCCCGTCGCAGAGACCTCTACCTGACAACACAAACACTGTACAAGAGAAAAAAATCCATGCCCCCGGTGGGATTCGAACCCACGATCCCAGCAAGCGCTCGGCCGCAGACCCACGCCTTAGACCGCGCGGCCACTGGGGTAGGTAATAATAATAATAATAATAATAATAATAATAATAACAATATGGAGCAATCTTGATGTATGCTATTTTAAATTAAATACGTAACAATCTTTATTCAATCTATAGTCTGTCTTACGACAGGTCCACAGCCGCTTCCAAAGCTAGTTCTTCACAGCATGCGATCTAGTGCTTCCTCTTCCAATTTCCAGTATCCTGTCTTTCCCTTCATATCAGCCAATAGCTGCTTACGTCTTTTTCCTCGTCTTCCCGTCACTTCTATCCTTCTCCCTGTCTTTCCTTCAATAACGTGTTTCAGAAGGCAGTTTCTACGCAAGATGTGACCAGTCCAGTTAGCCTTGCTTCTTTTTACTGTATGCAGGATATTCCTCTCCGCCTTGACTGTACTTAATACTTCTTCATTTCTCACACGATCTGCCCAAATGACCTTCTCCAGCCGTCTGCAACACCACACATGAAAATTTCCCAGGTATTTCTGATCTACTTAACCAACTTTCCAAGTTTCAGCACCACACAAAGCTGTGCTCCAGATGTATTGCTTTAGCAGGCTTTTCCTTAAATTTAAGTCCAATTGGCTGCTGAAAAAATATTTCTTCTTGTTGAGTGCTGCTTTTGCCATGGCAATCTTGGATTTAATTTCACGTGAACGTCTTGCGTCATTTTATGTCATCCTACCCAGATAGTTGAAATATTTAATATTCTCCATTTTTTATCTGCGGTAGTCTGTACTGGGAAAGGCATTCTATGTCCCATATTGTTTTACGGTACCTTGAAAACCATTTACCCCTGTCTTCACACTTCTAATTCTTATAAGCACATCAGATTAGAAATTTACTTTACAAACATTCTGTATAAGGTAGGCGAAGCATTATGGGACGCATTTGCGGCTTCCAACAATATAGGTTATGGAGGTGCATGTAGGCGTGTAGATTGCATGAATCCATAGATCTGCCGTTGGAATTTAGACCATAAATTATATCATGCCCCGATCAACATGACAACAATGGATATAATGAGTTAATATCTAACGTGCAGAATTTGCCACTTTTGCATCCACTGCCCTTGAAACGGTATGCTGTGACAAATGTAGCATAATTTGGCTTGGAATTCCTTCCTGTCAGCCATGCTTCGGTGTTTTGGGTCTTCCTCAAGGAATAATGGGGCAGGACTGTCCCACTAGCCATCAACTAGATATTGACTGGTCTCATTGGATTCCGCTGCTGCGTCTTTGCTCTCTCTGTCTCGCAGTGTTTGTTAAGGCCTTATATCGTCGACGGCCCATTTATAAAGTAGCGATTGGGCTGTCTTCCCGACATGTGTGTGTGTGTGTGTGTGTGTGTGTGTGTGTGTGTGTGTGTGTGTGTATATATATATATATATCAGTTAAGCAGTCACACTCAACGAGCTGTAATTTATATGTTTTTATTGACAACTGGTTTCGGCTCAGTTAAAAACCATCTTCAGGCCGCTAACAAAAACTGTAAAAATGGAAACTTTTCCTTCAGCCGTTGCTCCGATTCATTCTTAAAGTCTACAATGTACAGTTCAACCCCCGGCCGGTTCTCCCAACGGCATCCGTTCGGTAGGACAAAGTGCGTGTCCCGGAGAATATCTGGGACTTTTGAAGAAGAGAAAATATCTTGTGTGTGCCGGGAGTCGAAGAGTGGATCTGCCAGTCCGTGTAATAGTTAATAAACAGACCGGGCTACCCTGTATCCCCTCTAGTTTCGTATTGTCTACACTGATTTTTGCGTTTTTATTATGCCGTTTTTATGTTTCTTCGTTTGTTTTGCAACAGTTTATCAACTACACAGTTACATAACGTCGAATAGAAGGATGGTAAATGTGTTTGTTTCTTGACTTTCTTAACAAACTTGTTGGTTAATTTGCAGCATTTTTAACAGAATGGTTGTTTAACCTTTTAAAGCCTAGCGGTAACTTTACATACGACCAGGTTTAACATCAAAAAATTCTACGTGGTGCCCACATTGCGTTTATGTGTTTTGTACGGATCTCAGAACAAACAGCAACTTTTGCCTTATAAAACATTAAGAGACTGGTTTTTATAACTGAAGTGGAGAGTGTTTACAGCGCGGTACGCACTGAGTCCTTATATAAAACAGATACGCTTCTTCTTTAAGGGGTTAATTATTAGTGTGACTAAATGCAGAATTCACTCCGAGTTTCAAGTTAGCAGAAAAGTGGTCGTGTGGTTCGGAATGCAGCGAAGTAGGGTAAAGTTTTACCGGCGTTTCGAAGGATATTGCCTACATTTTTAAGGCAAATGTACTCCGAAGATGGCGATAAGAGACTCCTCTGAAATATCTGTATATGTACCATACTATACGGCGTAACATTACTGGGACAGCCATTGTCGCACTCACAGCCATGTTAACAACAAATTTCCTTCAAGCAACTGCAACTAGTGGCACAGTCCATTTCCGAAGTATTTAACTATTATTAGTGAATCAGAAATTCCCTGATTTATGGAGCCTGAGAATCCAGTGTCTCATAGCACTTGCTGTGCGCATGCCATCTTCCTTGATGTTATCATCCCTATGTGGGCCGCGATAGCTCAGTCGGTATAGCGACTCGCTACGGGCTGGACGGCCCAGGGATCGAATCCCGGTGGAGGCGATATTTTCCGCACCCGTCCAGAACTGCCCTGGGGCCCACCCAGCCTCCTGTGCAATCGGTAAGGGGTCTCTTTCCCCGGGGGGAAGCGGCGGGTGAATGGCGTGGGTCAGCCACATTCATCTAACGCCAAGGTTAAAGAAAGAGTAGAGCTATACGTCTACTCCCCTTCTGTGCCTTCATGGCAAGTTATAGGGTGAAATTTACCTTAACTTTATCACCCTTATACAAGTTAATACAGGTTATGCAGTTTTGTAGTCTTGTGTACTTCCTCTTTCCTTGCTTCGTTTCTTATTCCTCACCTCTTCTGCCTACTTGTTCACAGCAGGTGTCGAGGTTGTTTTCATTTTCACTTGATCACACTCAGACACACACCACAGTCGGTAGGACTCCTCTGGACGAGAGATCGGCCCGTCACAGAGACCTCTACCTGACAACAAAGAAACACTGTACAAGAGATAAAAATCCATGCCCCCGGTGGGATTCGAACCCACGATCCCATAAAGCGCTCGGCCGCAGACCTACGCCTTAGACCGCGCGGCCACTGGGATCGGCCTCTTTCCTTTTATCGACTGCTATTTCCGGAACTTTTGGCTAAGATGCCCACACAAAGCAACTACAGAAACTGCAATGTCAGACAGTTGAATAATATGCAGATTACTGGGTGGTTTTTTACAGTCGCCAGTCCGGGCTCACATTGACTGTACGTCCTGACAGATCGTGTTTTGAGGGGAGAATCTCATTATAAACTTGCGCCGCTCGGTTCACGTGTTTCATTAGCGTCTTCTGGTATCTCTTGTTTTATTGTTAAATCTCTCAAAGTCTCTCTGAGCAATTAGTTTAACTTCTTGCAAAGTTTATGACAATCAGACATTCCACAGGTCGTTGCTGAAGTTCAGCAGTTAACATTTCGCCAATTCGCCATCGCCTCACGTGCAGTGAATCTTTCATTTTGTAAAATACTCGTGATTAGTTAATGTTAATTGCTACGATAGTGTCAGTTTGGGTAAACTAGTGTTTACGTGCTTTACAAAATGTAGGTTGGAATCCACATCTTCACTAGCAGGATGTTCGTCTTTCTGTCGATGTTCTGATGGTACTGGAAATTAGAATGCAAGAGAAGGGGACTTTAAAGCTTAACGTATAGTGAAAACCATGTTGAGAGAGACAGGACAGTGAATAATTCTGCTTTAATGACTCTGCAAATTGCACCACATTTCAAAACTTTCCAGGTATTTCTGATCTACTTTCCGAAGTGTAGAATTTTCAGCACCATACAAAGCTGTGCTCCAAATTCAGCAATTTACAAGTCCATTTTGCTGGTGAAAGAGACTTCTTTGTTGAATGCAGCTTTTGTCATGGCAGTCCTGGATTTAATTTCACGTGTACACGGTGCGTCATTTGTTATCAGACTGCCAAGCAGTTGAAAGGCCTATACGCAATATGAGCCTCTGGTCGCCCTACGTGTCTGATAGCAATGCCATTTTATCAAGATTCGTAAAGAACAATAAGGCTCAACTCGTAATACAATTCGGTATTAGACATAACAGATGAGTCAAATTCACACTCAGCCTATTTTAACCTTTTTAAAATAAAGTTGCCTGTCTGCGTAGAGTTACATGCGGCGCCCAGCGTAGACAGTACACTGTAGTTTGTTTTTATGGAATTACACAGTCATGTTTCTGCACTGCGTCTGGAAGAGAAGTAAGTGAATTAGGCGAGAAGAGTTTCATTTTCCTTCAGCATAGCCTGCTTTGACTACAAAAAATACATTGTTTTCCTTCAGTAGAATGATGTTAATTAACAACCCTGTCAGTTGCTAAGATTGTCACTAGTATATGAATAATATTTCAGTATGGGGTGTTGACGGAATGGCACTGACAGAGAAGGACTGAGGTACGCGGAGAACAAAAACTGTCGTAGTTCCCCTCCGTCTGGAATATGTCCCGCATGGATTGGTCTCGTATTGACAGATTTGCTTCAGATGTTTTCTCGTACCTCAATACTTGCAGCACGGTAGGCCAGCGTCCTTTCCGTACATTAGCAGACCCACTGCAAGGTTTAATCTTTTAAAGCCTAGCGGTAACTTTACGTACCACCAGGTTTAACATTAAAAAATTCTACGTGGTGCCCACATTGCGTTTATATGTTTTGTACGGATCTCAGAACGAACAGCAACTTTTGCCTTATAAAACATTAAGAGATTGGTTTTTGTAACCAAAGTGGAGAGTGTTTACAGCGCGGTACGCACTGAGTCCTTATATAAAATAGATAGTTTCATCCTTAAAGGGTTAACCCTTTAAGGACGAAGCGTATCTGTTTAATCGACCGAGAGTCCAGTCCGATACCCGCGTCCAAAAGAACGATATCCATAAAGAGTAGAGTAATGCAGGTGTCGCTTCCCAAGAAGTGCAGGTGTTTCGTTTCGAAAAGTGGAGCTTTCCCCGAAGGGCTACCAAATTCCATCGTCAATTTCATTTGATTTGGTAGGCGGAATGTTGATTAACCTGCAGCCATTTTTGCACGGTTTTGTTTAAGGTCTGTGAAGCTCCCTAGGGTCAACAGATGCAGGTGTATTCCTCTATGATCGTTAGGTCAAGGGTCGTACTCCAATTGTTAGAACTACACACGGACTTAGAACAAAGGTTTCGGCGTCTTATAACGGCAGTCAAAACAATAAATCCAACTGACCCTAACAGAAACTGTGTTACTAATTCTCTTGCACATTTTCACGCTGTGTGCTGTATTAGGAAAACGATGGCTTCGCCTAATTCTGAAGCTTTGAAAACAGGATAAACCTACACGTAGTGCCGGAGTATTATGGCGCAGTTGGTTGATGCACTGCGGTACAAACCGGAAGGTCGCGGGTTCGAGCCACGGTGCCGTTTTTGTGATTTTTCATTGATTTAGTCCTTCGGGTCGCACTATGGCCCCGGGGTCGACTCAGCCTCCAAGGGGTAAAGGCCGCCGGTGCTTAGGGGTGACAACGTTGCCACCTTCATGTACCGATTGTCTTGAAATTCTGGGAGCCTCAAAGTCCTGGAGTCATAAGGGCCTGTCCCGGCGTATATAAAGATTCCTTCATTTCACTCGTATTATATTGTATTACGTTATATTATATTGCATTATTATATTATATTATATTATATCATATCATATCATATCATATTACCGAATTGCCAGATCAGAAATATCCTGAAGGTGGAGACAACAAGTTTCTCCGCAACGCTGGCCCCTACATTCCAAAGTACAGGCTCTCACATCGCAGATGACTTGAATCTTATTCAGTAGGCCCGTGAGAACTCCACGTCTGACACACACCTCTTCTACTTACTTGTTCACAGCAGGTGTCGAGGTTGCTTATGTTCACTTGAACACACTCAGACACACACCACAGTCGGTAGGACTCCTTTGGACGAGGGATCGGCCCCTCGCAGAGAACTCTACCTGACAAAACAAACGCTGTACAAGAGACAAACATCCATGCCCCCGGTGGGATTCGAACCCACGGTCCCAGCAAGCGCCCGGCCGCAGACCTACGCCTTAGACCGCGCGGCCACTGGGATCGGCACGTCTAACACATACAAGTTCGAATTGCTCCCCAGGGCTTAAGAACACCGGCACATATGCAGACTACGCGGTATCTTTTATTTTGTGTCAGTTTGTACAAACACAACAGGAATATAAAGCAGGTCTGACAGGAAAAGGTGCAACGGGATTGGGTGTTGAGGTAATCTGTGTTAACGTCTTCATAAACCGAAGATCTACATTAGATAGACAACTTAAACTTAGTAACGAATCATCCTCATCATCATCATCCTCATCATCATCGTCATCATCTCATCATGTAGCTGTTATGGAGTTGGGCCACTTGTTGACCCGTTCCGTTCTCACTTATCCAGAAATCTCTTCAGTGGTCCTCCCTGGTTCGCTCTGCCTTTGGGTGTGTAGTTTTTTATTATCCTGAGTAATCTGTTACGAGGCATTCCATTTACCTGTTGTAGCCACTTTCTCTTATAGACCTGTATTTTTCCCAAACCTGGGGTTATATCCTATTTAATTCCTTTGCATTCTTTGTGTTTGTTTTACGAACTGTCCAAGTGTATTCTGCTGTTGTTCTCGTATATTTCATCTCTGCTGCTGTTATTCTTCTTACGTCTGTTGCTTTAGTGGTCCAATTTTCTCTGCCGTATAGCACAGCTTGGAGAGTTAGTGTATTGTCCGATGCTTCTAGGTGTTTGATTTCATTTACTTTTTAACGAATTCTGGGATGATATTGATGACGAAGATGAAGATGATGATGATGTTATGTTACTGTTACTTTATTATTGATGTTACTATTATTTGTTATTGTTTTTACTAATATTGTTATTTTGTTATTGACGTTATTTTTATTTGTTATTTTTACTAATACTGTTATTTTGTTATTGATGTTATTGTTCCTTGTTATTGTTACTAATATTGTTATTTGTTATTGATGTTATTTTTATTTGTTGTTACTGACACTGTGATTTTGTTATTGATGTTATTAATGTTATTGTTATTACGTTAATTGTTGTTGATGTTATTTTTACTGATATTGTTTTTATTTTTATTGATGTTGTTCTCGTAATTTATGTTATTGTTGTTACTGTTATTGTTATTTACGTTCTTGTTACTGATATTGTTACTTTTGTTATTGATGTTATTTTTCTCATTGTCATCGTTGTTGTTGTTGTTTCTTTGTGATATCAACTGGCCGCCAGCTTATAACTGCTTGCCCTGCAACAGAACAATCAGATCCCAGATCTGCTGCTTTGTGTCGCTCTAGCATTTTTGGATATGGCTAGATATGAGTATCCTCGGTAGAAGGAAATATGAAAAAATGAACAAAATTTGGCACGGGTTATAACGAGCTTTGCTGGAGAACAGGCGGTCTACACACACGTTAAAAGCCACGACTGAAGCCTCTACCAACTGACTTGATCATATTCCATGGTTGTATTCAAAACAACAAAGATTTGAAAGTTAAAATCATTTAGAATTTGAAATAGTGTGGTTTGGTATATAATTAACGAAGCTTTGGTGGAACTTTTGCCTATAGCTTCTGGGTGTTGACTTACAATGACGACCCTAAAAACAGAAGTATGAAGCATCCAAAACGCTAGTAACTCTATACCATTCTACAGAGTGGTTTATCTCAGAAGACTTGAATGATCATTAGCACCGCTGTGAGAACCTGAAATATCGCACCAGTCTTTGTGTCACGTCACGTGCGAAGTTTGCACAGTACAGTATGCACTAATATAATATACAGGATGAGTCATAAAGAAAAAAACTCAGTCGTGTAATGTGGAATTAGCTGGCACGTTGAGACAGCCAAAAAATTTTTTTCCTGTATTCCTTTTGTGTTAAGCGGTGAAACGCGGTAATCCGGTAGGTTCGCACAAGAAACACACGCTCCTGCAATACGCACGATATGATGCAGTTGCTGCCTGACAGCGACGGGCGTGCTGGAAATTAATGTTGCTGCAACCCGCCACATGGCGCGAAAGAGGGGATTGTCTCACAGCTGGGGTCTGCATGAAATGCCTGGCATTTTACAACTGGTTGGAAGTTAATCAGTACCACCGTTCGTGATATACAACTAAGTATTTGAGTTTTTTTCAATATGAATCACCCTGTACAATTCTAATCACCATTTTAACCTCCTATGGACTCACAATTTTGATACATTTTGAGTAAATCACTTATTTTCGTCTTTATAGTCGTCATTATAATCGTCCCCGTCGTCGTCATCATTGTCATCATCACATCATCATCATCATCGAGAATCTGTATCTTGTCCATTGTCCCATCATCTCTTTGTCGGTCTTCCTTGGAAAGTTCTACTCTTTATTTGAGAGATTGGTATTCGATTTCCAGGCATGTTTACCGACTTCAAGCTGTTACTTTCTTATAGTTTTTATATTACTCTACTGACATCTCTTTTTCAGTTTTTCTTCAGAATTATTTCCTAGCTGTTTCTGTAATCCTTCTACCCAGCGGAGAAACATTTTTCTCACCTCTATTGCCTGTACTTGTTATTCCGCAACGAAGCACGTTACAGTAAAATATGCGCGTGCTGTTGGCTGTATGGAACGCCTCCTTAATTCTGTGCATTTCCTGTTACAGTCGTAAAATTGAATAATTCGACTATATTTGAATTGAAACAGTAATTATTCGTGGATATGGGGTAGCTCAGTTGGTATAGTGACTATGCTAGGGGCTGCACAATACAGGAAATGTAGTTCGATTCCCGGTAGAGGCAAGAGAATTTTTTTTCCCATAAATCTAGGGATTCAAAGAAAATCGGTAACTGCTTCACCAGGTTTAAAGAGGCCGCAGCGTGAATCTCCATCCAGCTCTGATGTTAGATTAAGTGGAATTATGCCTCCAGTCCGGATACGCAGGGAGCCAACCTTATCTTTACCTTACAGTAATATTTGTTTATAAATCCCATAACCTGGCAAAACATTTCAACTCCTCAGGGTTCTGACGATATTTTGTAACTTGTTCAAGTGATTTTCTTTCTTCGGGTTTTGTCCATCGTTTATATTTCAATGTAGTACTGCTTTTCGGCACTGCGGCACAAGCCGACAGGTCGCGGGTTCGATTCCCGATGGTGTCAGTGGAATTTTTCATTGACATAATCCTTCCAGCCGCACTATTGCCCTGGGGTCGACTCAGCCTCTAACAGAATTGAGTACCAGGAATATTTCCTGGGGGGTAAAGGCGGCCGGTGCGTAGGGCTGACAACCTTACCACCTTCATGTGCCGATTGTCTAGAAATCTGGGAGCCTCAACCTCCTGGAACCCTCAGGGCCTGTCCAGGCCTGTAATGGGACTGCTTTACGTTTTAACTGCGTTCCGGAAGTCGGCTTCGTTCCCACCTAAAAGTAAGGAAAGTTACGTAATCTGGTGGGTCCCTTATAAAGAATTGTGGTACCCAGTGACTGAAAATAGCTCTTTCGAAGGGGTCCGCCAGGTTAGGTGCTTTCTTTACCTGAAGACGGAAGCACAGCCGACCATCCGAAACGTCATGCTTCATTGAACGAAGCTCTTGTACAAAGGTCCAGTAGTCTACGTTTCATGCAGGCCTGGCTCCAAACGCAAAGTCAATACGGCCGATATATTAACTCTTTAAAGACGAAGCGTATCAGTTTTATATAAGGACTCAGTGCGTACCGCGCTGTAAACACTCTCCACTTCGGTTATAAAAACCAGTCTCTTAATGTTTTATAAGGCAAAAGTTGCTGTTTGTTCTGAGATCCATACAAAACACATAAACGCAATGTGGGCACCACGTAGAATTTTTTAATGTTAAACCTGGTGGTATGTAAAGTTACCGCTAGGCTTTAAAAGGTTAATACGTCTCCTATTTGCCTTTGTCTCCACGACACCCGAGGTACTGAGTACCGTCTGCGGAATGAACCGCTTCAGCAAACCTAATTTAAGTGACGTGTTTGCTATGATTAAATTTGCCTAATCGTCTTGTGTAAATATTGACGACACGTGTTATCACTTACCCAGTTAGCGACAGCCAGTGTTTCTGTGTTCTTCTCGGCGGCAAGACTTGACCTTCTGGCGTACTGTTACTTGCCTGGTATGTGGGTTACCGGCAATTCGTATGAACGTACGACGTTCATCTTCTGCTTTAAAGAAGAAGGCAGCAGCATCCTACGTAACGTTGCTAACCACTTACCCGTCTGTATGGCTCTATAAACCAGGTCACAATCCTGATTTTCACCTACAATGAAATCTCAAATCTCTGGATTATCGCCTGCAAATGTTTTTTGAACAATTAGCCGAAAAGTCAGTAAAAAATAAAGCTATCCTTGTACAGACCTGTACAGGCCCTTAGGGATACAGTTTAAGTCTCTCAGAATTTCTATACAACCAACATATGAAGGTGACAATGTTATCAGCCGTACGCTCCGGCCGCATTTGCCTTCCAGGAGATACCCCTGGTAACCAGAAGAGTAAGTAACCTTGTACATATATATTTACTTTCCCGGTAACAGCCTTTTAAAGGCCACTCAAACTTAGTAAAAACTGCGCCAAAGTTTCGCTGGCAAGTATTTTAACCTTTTAAAGCCTAGCGGTAACTTTACGTACCACCAGGTTTAACATTAAAAAATTCTACGTGGTGCCCACATTGCGTTTATGTGTTTTGTACGGATCTCAGAACAAACAGCAACTTTTGCCTTATAAAACATTAAGAGACTGGTTTTTATAACCGAAGTGGAGAGTGTTTACAGCGCGGTACGCACTGAGTCCTTATATAAAACAGATACGTTTCGTCTTTAAAGGGTTAATATCTGCTACAGCGCTGTCTGGCAGTTCTTGTTAGCCGACTAAACGGGCCCTGCCATGGCTAAGGGGGTTAGTCGCCGGCCTGTCACCGTGGAGGCCCGGGTTCGATCTCGGGTCAGTCCACATACTATTTTTGTTGGAAAAATTGGCACTGGGACAGATTTTTTTCACCCAGTACTTCGGTATTCTCCTGTCAATTTCATTCCACCAGTGATTCATTATACGGAAACATCAGCTGCAGTGAATGTCTGGCAATTCTTGTCAAATGAACAAACGGGTCTTTCCATGGTTAAGGCGGTTAATTGCCGACCTGTCACTTCGGAGGCCCGGGTTCGATCCCGGTTCAGTCTGTATGGTATTTTTCGTGGAAAAAGTGGCACTGGGACAGGTTTTTTTCACACATTACTTTGATTTTCCCATGTCAATTTCATTCCACCAGTGCTCCATTACACGGAACAAAGAAAAAAGCTAATCATATTCATCACAGGGTTGCACAATAAGCCTCAAGGCTGTGGTGCGTCCGTAGCGTCTGCTGCGTGGCCGTTCACCTCCAGAAAAAGAGAACAACTGGCTGAAAGGTCAGTCCTAACCCTACTCATAATGGAAAAAGGTGAATATTGAACGGAAGTAACAATTACAGTGCTCTACAGTGTAACGAGTCAGATAAAATGGAACACAGAATAAACTGGTGAACAATGGAAATATATTAACCCTTTAAAGACGAAGCGTATCTGATTTACATAAGGACCCAGTGCGTACCGCGCTGTAAACACTCTCCACTTCGGTTATAAAAACCAGTCTCTTAATGTTTTATAAGGCAAAAGTTGCTGTTTGTTCTGAGATCCGTACAAAACACATAAACGCAATGTGGGCACCACGTAGAATTTTTTAAAGTTAAACCTGGTGGTACGTAATGTTACCGTTAGGCTTAAAAAGTTAATATGAAAATAACGGAATAACAATTGTAAGACTTACAGGCAGACAAACTAAATCATTTAACAAAACTCAAGAAGTTGTGAGAACAAACCGTCCTGATTACTTAGTCACTGTCAGAGACAGAAATGCGAGAGGCTAAAATCAAATTATCTCAGAAGTTAAAGAAGCAAATCAAAAACATACAAATGTGACATGGGGGAGGAACGGAGAGTTTTCGCCAATTTAAATAAGTTGAAAGTAACAAACAGTTTCTAGAAGAAATTATCATAAAGTTTCCAGTCTTTTGGGAAATGATAACGTGTAGTTTGGTAAGTATATACCAATCCGCACGGTGCCTTTATTAACCTAAACTTTGAGTAAAAAGTAAAGGTATCCAATTATAGGCCTGGACAGGCCCTTAGGTTTCCAGGAGGTTGAGGCTCCCAGATTTCAAGACAATCGGCGCATGAAGGTGGTAAGTTTGTCAGCCCTACTCACCGGTCGCCTTTACCCCCCAGGAAATATTCCTGGCACTCATTTCTATTAGAGGCTGAGTCGACCGCAGGGCCATAGTGCGGCCGGAAGGATTAAGTAAATTAAAAATTCCAATGACACATTCGGCAATCGAACCCGCGACCTTCCGGCTTGTAGCTCAGCGCCTCAACCAGCTGCGTGCTTCCATAAACTTTGAGTACGATATATATATATATATATACAAACATGACTTCTAAGGTGAGGAAGTTACCTAATTCATAGTTGAATTCTTAAAAGAAAAGAGAAGCTATTGACAAGGATTTACTTTCCAGTGGGCTACAGCCCAATTCGGGCCTAGGACGCCTCACTTCTGCGGTTTCTAGATCACACAAAATTAGACACAATCGGTAGGACTCCTCTGGACGAGTGATCAGCTCGTCGCAGGGGACGCTACCTACACAACAGACACAAAGGACGAACAGCCATACCCTCAGAGGGATTCGAACCAGCAATCCCAGTAATCAGACGGCTACAGACCTATGATTGCACGACCACCTGGATCGGGATTTGTAAAGATTTATTTAGTAATATCTAAAGCAAAATATGGTACAGTATTTTCGAGGCGAAAATCAGAATGATTAAGTGCATAAAGCCTGTTTTATTAACCCTCTAAAGACGGAACGTATCTGGTTTATATGAGGACTCAGTGCGTACCGCGCTGTAAACACTCCACTTCGGTTATAAAAACCAGTCTCTTAATGTTTTATAAGGCAAAAGTTGCTGTTTGTTCTGAGATCCGTACAAAACACATAAACGCAATGTGGGTACCACGTAGAATTTTTTAATGTTAAACCTGGTGGTACGTAGATTTACCGCTAGGCTTTAAAGGGTTAAACCCCACATTTTAGAATTTTCAGTGAAGATATGTGTACAAAACACGTAAGGTACACATAATAGATTAACGAGTGCTAGCGTACTGCAATGAAAGCGATCAGAGGGGCGGCTACCTTTGAAGGGTTCGGCAAGGGAATATAACGTCGGAGAAATGAAGACCCAAAAGCGTGGAATAAAGACAATGACGAAGCAAATAAAGAGAAAAATGAAGCATACAGAATGTTATTGTGTCATATAAAACACGTCAAATGGAGAGCATAAAATATAAACGAACACTGATAGACATGGTTGCGGGATTTAAAACACCAGTGCGGAATTGTGGGACACAATGTGTAGCAGGGCTTCACGTTACAGCAAAATATTTTAATGTGTAAAGCACAATAGATACCGTGCGTTATCACCTACTTTAATAAAAGATAACGCGGCGTTTTCCCAGCAGTTTATTTACCTGTGATTTTCATGCAAAACAGTTTATCTCGTTTAAAATTGTTGTTGATAAGAATAAATTTTCGAAATATACATAAATGAAATTTATTAAGCCGATCCCAGTAGCCGCGCGGTCTAAGGCGTAGATCTGCGGCCGTGCCATGGTTAGCCGGTTAGCCAGCCATGGCTCAGGCGGTTAGCCGCCGGCCTCCCACCTCGGAGGCCCGGGTTCGATCCCGGGTCAGTCCGTGTGGGATTTGTGGTGGACAAAGTGACGCTGGGACAGGTTTTTCCCCGAGTACTTCGGTTTTCTTCTGTGCTCCATTACTACGAAAAGACAAAAAATAATAATAATCATCATCACAGGGTTGCACAAGAAGCCTCAAGGCTGCGGTGCGTCCGTAGCGTCTGCTGCGGGGCCCTTCACCACTAAAAGACATGCGTAGGTCTGCTTGCTGGGATCGTGGGTTCGAATCCCACCGGAGGCATGGATGTTTGTCGTGTACAGTGTTTGTGTTGCCAGGTAGAGGTCTCTGCGAAGGGCCGATCCCCCATCCAGAGGGGTCCTACCGACTGTGGTGTGCGTCTGAGTGTGATCAAGTGAAAATAAACAACCTCAACACCTGCTGTGAGTAGGTCGAAGAGGGAAGGACTGCGAAACGGAACGAAATTTATTAATGTATCTAAGAGGGACGAGGCGGCAGGGAAGTAGATAAGACTACATAACGAGGAACTTAATGATCTGCACTCCTCACCAAATATTATTCGGGTGATAAAGTCAAGAATAATGAGATGGGAGGGGCATATATCACGTATGGGAGACAGGAGAGGTGCATACAGAGTCAAGAATTTCAAGAAGGAATTTTGCACCTTTGAAGAGGGAATCGATAGATTGTCCCGAAACTTCTGTAACTAGCTATCAATCTACGCTGTGTAATATCCCAGAAGAGTGTAGATCTAATTTACATAGCGGCGAAAGCCTGAATCACGCATTCACTTCTATTTAGTACCGAAGAAGCGTGTGCATGGAAGAGCAAACAGGCCGATCCCAGGTGCCGCGCGGTCTAAGGCGCAGGTCTGCGGCCGACCGCTTGCTGGGATCGTGGGTTCGAATCCCACCGGGGGCATGGATTTTTTTCTCTTGTACAGTGTTTATTTTGTCAGGTAGAGGTCTCTGCGAGGGGCCGATCCCTCACCCAGAGGAATCTTACTAAGTGTGTGCCTGTGTGTATGTGTCACTGAGTGTGATCACGTGCACCAGTGACCCTCTAGACCTGCAATGAACAGGTAGAAGAGGTCAGATTGGGAAAGAAACAAAGAAGGACTAACTACAATTCATCTCTTCTATAAGCCAAGTTGGCTGATGCTAAAATAAGCAATGAGATAATTTTATTTCCAAATCGGATGGTACACACATTTACCAGTATTTTACCAAGGGTATCAATGTCTCATTTCGCTCTGTATTCCAAAAAAAATTTTTTTTTCAGTGTCGGTCATGTTTTAGAACATTTCAGGGAAGAAAATGTTATGACAATAAAGGAAACACATGAAAGGTACGACGTTCTATCTCGGTCCACATAAAGGAACATTCTGTCTGCGAGGCCACTCTAACAATCCATCGTATCTGGAGCCGTCTTAGGCCAGTTGCTCGGTGAAGCCACCGTTCAGTCTTCAGATAGCGACTGCTAGGATTTTCCTCTCCCCTCTGTTGTTATCGTAATGCAGACTGGCGAATCTCCAGATGTGTCGAACCAACCGTGCGATCAATCGATTTGCTGAGTGTAATGTTTTTCAGGGGTGTGTAAATTGTGGCAACGGTTCCTGTAAACACCTTGCATAAAGGATGAGTGTCTTTATGCTTTGTCACGCCAAAGAGCAGGGTTGTTGATTGTCGACGTTTCGGAGGGACATGTCGCCTTCATCTTCATGCCGGAAGACTTAAAGTCTTCAATATCCTCGACGCCGGTAAACTCCAAACCTCATATGACGTACACAAACTGAACTTTTCTTCCAGCAAACCTTGTGGTAATGGTCAGATTTTTTGTGTTTGGAATGTATCATGTTTTAATTCGGTTTGGGGTAAAGGCGGCCGGTGCGTAGGGCTGACAAATTTACCACCTTCATGTGCCGATCGTCTTGACGTCTCGAATTCTGAAACTCCTGGAATACTTAGGGCCTGATCAGGCCTGTACAGAGATTACTGCTTGCTTTATACATACATATTTCTTTTATTTTTGTGTTCAAACTAGTGACGTCATTTTGGGCCGAAACTTGTAGCTTGTTGTTTCGACTGGATGTATTGTTATTATAATTATTCTGGGGTATTTTTGGCCTTACCAACGCTCGGCAGTACCACAGTGTCTTCGTCTTCAGGGTTAAGAAGTCCAAACAGGGACGAGTTGGACTGATAGATAGGTCCTCAAAGTGAAGTCACGGCGATGCTTCGAAGCGCGGGTGTACAGTACATACCAGTCTGTACGGTAGCAGCCCACACTACTACTGCAAGTTTCGAGTAACACCGCTGAGATAACCTCAAATCTCGCATCATAGGTCTATATGTCCAATCATTGTTACTCATAACTTGTTGCATTTTATTAATTAATTTACTAATTCTATCTAGATTTCATTATACGCACAGTGTTTACACACGTCTCACCTATCAGCCCACCATAATGTTCCCTGTTTTCCTATTCCTTTCCTTGGAAAGCGTAGCTCAGGTGGCACAGTGGCTAAATTCCACCCAGCCTCGTGTTCAATGGGCACCGTGGTCTTTCGCACGGCGTAAAGCGGCCGAAGCTTGATGTTGACCCATCACATCCATCTAGTGCAGAGGCTAAGAATGAGTGGAGCTATATTTCTGCTCCCCCATACGCCTTCATGCCGTAGACAGCGACACCTTTAGCTTGTTTGTTTGTTTGTTTGTTTCTTTCTTTCTTTCTTTCTTCTTCCATTTTGTTTCTTTATTCACTTCTTTCCTTCTTTCTTTGGCTTCCTTCAGCATTCTGAAACTATTTCTCTCGATTAGCTTTGTTTTATCACTTCTGGCGATAATGAAATCTTTGTTTCATACAAATTCCACGAAGCCTAGCGGCAATAATTTTAAACTCAATTCTGTAAACCGTCGTCTTCCTTTTCTATTTCCGCGTTAAACACTTTACAATTATTATATCTCACTTTACATCACTTGTCCCCACGAGACGATGTTCCCCTATGGAGTGCTCCCCCTCTAACTCGATAGGATTCTCTCAGGACATGAAATTGCTGTATTTATTGGAACGTAAATTTCGCATTTTTGCTAAAGAATAGCTTCCAAAGAAACGCATCGCTTTCCTACAATATAGCTTTAGGGAAACCTCTCGTAAGGTTTAGCTATTGAAGTCACGTCTCTACCGTACATTACGTCTCTCTGGAACGTGTCAGTATGAAGCTGGGGTTGTTATGTCTGAGATGCGAAAATGACTGGCTCGCTGCTTTTGGCACAGACAGACAGACTGGCTCGCTGTTTTTGGCACAGACAGACAGACAGACAGACTGGCTCGCTACTTTTGGCACAGACAGACAGACAGACTGGCTCGCTGCTTTTGGCACAGACAGACAGACAGACAGACAGACTGGCTCACTGCTTTTGGCACAGACAGACAGACAGACAGACTGGCTCGCTGCTTTTGGCACAGACAGACAGACAGACTGGCTGCTTTTGGCACAGACAGACAGACAGACAGACCGGCTCGCTGCTTTTGGCACAGACAGACAGAGAGACAGACCGGCTCGCTGCTTTTGGCACAGACAGACATGGGTTACCCAGCAAATTTGACTCATACCCGCGGCTCAGATATGTCCCAGTATGATATTCTGATTTGTGTTTTGGGTGAGGGGACGGATCAGCAACAGTTTTTTCAAACGTATGGGAGATATGGAGGTAAGATCCACGACCTCCGTACCTACTAAAGTCTTGGTACTAGCACACTGCTGCGCTGTCTGTTATGTAGTGTCCATCGTGGTTTCCATACAATATTAGTAGTGTTCGCAGTTGATACAGTGCTGTTAAAACATCTTCAGAATCTGTCTTTTCGTCTGTGATTAATATTGAGATTTTCTTCCCGGTTCAAATATGTAAGTAAATATGAAATCTTTACGGTTCAGTTCTTTCTAGTGAACGGCAGGGTGCGAGTTTAAGCAATCCACGCCTCCTTGCAGTCTCACGCAGGCCTATAGCTAACCATTCCAGCAAATCCAAACCGCGCTTCTAAGAGAACCTACAATACGACAGTTCTAATACCAAGCCTCCAGCACCAAATATTCAGTAGCAAATCGCCGATACCTTATAGCCAGTACTAAATGGATAGTACTGTGCCGTTAGTAGAAAATCATTAACCTTTTAAAGTCTAGGGGCTGCTTTCCTTATCGCCAGGTTCAACATTAAAAAATTCTACGTGGTTCTCACACTGCGCTACGTATTTTGTTTGGCTCCCAAAATAAACAGCAACGTTTGCCTTATTTATCTTTAACAGACGGGTTTTTATAACTCACGTGGAGAGTGTTTACTGCGCGGTAAGCACTGAGTCCTTATATAAAACAGATACGCTTCGTCTTTAAAAGTTTCATGCCAAATCGATAGTATAAAATCGCCAATAACAAATTTTTAGTAGCAAATAATTAACCCTTTAAGGACGAAGCTTATCTGTTTTATATAAAGACTCAGTGCGTACCGCGCTGTAAACACTCTCCACTTCGGTTATAAAAACCGATCTCTTAATGTTTTATAAGGCAAAAGTTGCTGTTTGTTCTGAGATCCGTACAAAACACATAAACGCAATGTGGGCACCACGTAGAATTTTTTAATCTTAAACCTGTTGGTACGTAAATTTACCGCTAGCCTTTAACACGTTAATAGCAAACCACAAGTATCAGTCCTCAAGTACCAGATCGGTAATGGTAAACCTCCACACGATATTATCAGTGCCACATCACCAGTACCAAATCGCCAGTACTAAAGAGAAGTAACAAGCCGCTAACACCGTATCTTCACTGCCATCATTACTAAATCCATTCATTTAGAAATTTCTCTCTATTTTTGTGCCACACACTAAATATTTGTTCTGTTCTCATTTATTTCTCAGCCTTCAAAGTGATCCCATTTCAAAGCAGATGATGTAGTTTCACATGCATTATATTTTTTTGTCCCCCAAATCGATCTACAAGTCTGTCCCATCATTATAGCAGCGATTTGACTAAAACATAAACGGATGCGATGTATATAAATCGCAAATTATAGGTGACGTAATGTCCAAAATTCTTCACTTATTTTATCTTTCTTATTTGCAGATATTATTCTGATGACTTTGTTTACAAATCATTCTAATGTCTATCCGCAAGCAGATCAGAGCGCGTTTTGGCAGTGCACCGTAATCTACGGGATGTAGATAAAGCTGACGCTATTAAAACCATGTTTTGTGACGTATGCAGTGACGCTGTCTTTTTGTCTCTCTACTGTAGAATGTCACCGTATTATACGCTTGGAAACGTAGAAATGGGTGACAGAAAATACGAAATTTCACTCAAAAAATTATTCTTTTTAATTTGGGTCATCTCGGTTTTTTATAACTAGTCAAGCTCGCGTCATGCACTTGTATAAGATGAACTATCTGCTGAAACGGATTCTATTATTCTACGAGAAAAACCCCCCGACATATGGATGGATGTTGGATCAATCGCTGTATTAGCTTAGGGTTAAGTTACGTCAGTTTTCCTCGGAACGGTTTTAGAGACAAGGACAGTGAACTGGTGAAGTTTCGCCAATATTTTGTTACTATTTTACGCTATTTTACGTTATGTGATTAAAGGTCTGAGTTTTAACATTCGTACATGTACCTGATGATTGCTCGGCCGAGCCGAAACATGTAGTATATTGGCACAACCTTAGAGTAAATGACGTAGTGGGCACACACACACACACACACACACACACACACATATTTATATATACTGTAGTGTGTCTGAGTGTGTTTATCATTATTGGTATTCTTTTTTTTCATTTTAGAAAAATTTGGGGACTTGGTTTCAGTGTTTTTATTTTCCTATCCGGATAAATACACGTAACTTTAGTTAGGGCGTTCCTTATACACGTGTTGAATCTTACAGCAGCTTTGTATTAATCTTACAAACATTCACTTCTGTGTAAAAGGAAAGGAATTTAAGTGTTTACGTGAGTAATTATTACAGAACGCGCTGTTATATAAAATAAACCTAGAGTATGCTTAGCTATTCAGTTATTCTAGCTTTTGTTTCCTTTGTTCAACTATTAAACAATAGAACGTCTATCGCATAATTTCATTTCCATCCTCTTAAGATAACTCACTCAGCTAGATCATTTAATCGAATGCTGCCACAGTCTGAAGTCAAATAACGGCAGCTAGGCTACGTCATACGTTTAAGTTAAGCAACCAAACCCTCTGTGCTCTGTTCTTGTCGTTCATTTTCGAATTTTTTTATAAGAAGTTTTGTAGACGTAATTTTAGTGGGGAAACACGTTGGAAAAAAATATCCATTTGAAACATCGAGAAGTTGATAAGATAAAATGAGGATGTGTGTAGGAGGATACGCTGTGAGGTTGGAAGTTTGATGCAACCAGTTGAGGGTCACGTCCAGGGGTCCGGCGTTTGATGTTGGCGGCCTTGAATCATCGAGTTCTGTTACCATAGTGCTCGTTACGTGTAAATAACAGTATCATGTCCGTGTGTATTTATGTAACCTCCATGCGTGTGTGTGTGTGTGTGTGTGTGTGTGTGTGTGTGTGTATAAATAGATTCATTTCCTGTAATACATGCTGTATCGGAGAAGGAGTAGCGATCAGGCTATGGCTACAGGGTCCGGGGTTCGAATTCCTGTAGGGATAAGAAATTTTTCTTTTATCCAAAATGTCCAGAATATCTCTGGGTACCATCCAGCGTTTTATTCAATAAGAATGTAGGTTATTTCCCTGGGATAAAGCATCCGGAACGTGAAATTAACCACTCACTTCCATCTAGTGCACAAGTTGAGAATGAGTGGGTATATACCTACCATCTTCCTATGCCCTTATGGCGTGGACGAGGAAAATCGTAGCTGCTTGAGGAATCTTGTCAATACGTAACTTACGTAAGTGGCTTCAACACTGTCCATACCGTGTACGCGCGAATATTGCAACCTTTTAAAGCCTAGCGGTAACTTTACGTACCACCAGGTTTAACATTAAAAAATTCTACGTGGTGCCCACATTGCGTTTATGTGTTTTGTACGGATCTCAGAACAAACAGCAACTTTCGCCTTATAAAACATTAATAGACTGGTTTTTATAACCGAAGTGGAGAGTGTTTACAGCGCGGTACGCACTGAGTCCTTATATAAAACAGATACGCTTCGTCTTTAAAGGGTTAAAAAATTCTACCTGGTGCCCACATTGCGTTTATGTGTTTTATACGGATCTCAGAACAAACAGCAACTTTTGCCTTATAAAACATTAAGAGACTGGTTTTTATAACCGAAGTGGAGAGTGTTTACAGCGCGGTACGCACTGAGTCCTTATATAAAACAGATACGCTTCGTCTTTAAAGGGTTAAAAAATTCTACCTGGTGCCCACATTGCGTTTATGTGTTTTGTACGGATCTCAGAACAAACAGCAACTTTTGCCTTATAAAACATTAAGAGATTGGTTTTTATAACCGAAGTGGAGAGTGTTTACAGCGCGGTACGCACTGAGTCCTTATGTAAAAGAGATACGCTTCGTCTTTACAGGGTTAACACCAATTCGTGCATAATGTTAAAACACAACATGCAATCACTTTACATAAACCCCGACTGATTTCGGTACACCGCTACACCATCTTCAGAATGGAAAAGCATTTAGCACTTAAAACGCACAAGCTCAGTTTTTAAAACGTTCATTGAAACCACGAACTTTTGAACTGCCACGTGTTGACGCAGTATGTTGAAGTATGTTTTGAATCAACGTTGTAACAACTGGGCTTGTGTGTTTTAAGCGTTAAATGTGTTCGCCTCTGAAGATGGTGTAGCAGTGCAGCGAAACATGTCGCGATTTGTGTAAAGCGATGGCGTATTTTGTATTAATATTACGTACGTGTTGGTGTTAATATATACTGTTGTTAGGTGAATGGATTTAAGTACTCTGTGCATTATTACGTATAATATTTTTTTCTACATTCTTCGTATTATTTAGTTTAATAAAGGCCTGACTGGGTTTTCCAAGTACAGTCGAACCCGGTTAAAACGACATCGGTTTATACGTCACCTTGTCTATAGCGTTAGATATTCTGTGGTGTCAATTAATTCCTCACTGTTCACCATAACGTTACACTTTCTCAGTTATAACAACACTTGTTTATAACGACACAAAATATTCAGTCCTTTTCGTGACGTTATGACCGGGTTCTACCCGCTTATAGCGACATCGGTTTATACGACACCTTGTCTATAGCGTTAGATATTCTGTGGTGTCAATTAATTCCTCACTGTTAACCGTAATATTACAATACTCGGTTATAAAGATATTAGTTGATAACGACACAAAATATTCAGTCCTTTCCGTGACGTTATGACAGGGTTCTACCCGCTTATAGCTACATCTGTTTATATGACGTCAGATATTCTGTGGTACCAAATAATTCCTCACTGGTAACCATAATACTACACTCCTCGGTTATAAAGATATTAGTTGATAACGACACAAAATATTCAGTCCTTTTCGTGACGTTTTGACCGTGGTCGACTGTGTTTGGCGCCGTCAGCTTTCTCAGCCTAAACAAATCGGAGACGTAACTGTCGCCATGGTAACGTCTCCCAGTCCTTTATTTGAACCTGACGAGGCTGTTTGAGGTAAAGTTTTCTTTTTTGTTGTTGGAGAAACTGTTGAAAAGAAAAAGTTGGATGTGCTGCGAACTCAAGTGGCAAGAAGAGCGACAGTTGAAAATGGGTATTTGCGATGTAGCCTGTGTTGACCTTGGGGACAAACTGCCCCACGAATACCACCACAGATGTGCTGTGCGGAGATGCGAAATTCTGAAGGCTCATGGGAAAGAATTTGTAATCTTAAGAGTGCGCCGTTTTGACGAAAGCTAGTACCCTGACAGCAATGAAGCTGTATAGAGTTTCTTTTTGTTGAAATGTGTCCCGTCGCATATTTATAGGCGTAGGCCTGAAAACTGCATTCATAGCCCAGAAGTTAAAACCTTGTGTTTATAAACCTGTGTCCCACCTTCTTTACAGTTAAAGAGTCTTTCTTATTGAAGTTTTCCGCGGATTATCTTTGTGGAGTAATATTTAGACCTGCAAGAATAGTTGGGCTGATATCAGTTTAATTCCCAGCTACTGCACAAAGACAGATTTTACGCTCCCACATGTTTCGGCTACGTATTTTAGCCGTCATCAACTAGCGACAATATTATAAAAACACAATCCGCGTGTCCTATATCGGTAAACGGTAAACATATGTACATCAGCATTATACAATAGTCAGTTGATGTGCAGTGTTACTAAAAATTTCTCAGATCACAATACAATTTAAGTATTAAATTTTAAAGCCTAGCGGGAACTTTACTTACCACCAGGTTTAACATTAAAAATTTCTACGTGGTGTCCAAATTGCGTTTATGTGTTTTGTACGGATCTCAGAACAAACAGCAACTTTTGCCTTATAAAATATTAAGAGACCGGTTTTTATAACCGAAGTGGAGAGTGTTTACAGCGCGGTACGCACTGAGTCCTTATATAAAAGAGATAAGCTTCGTATTTAAAGGGTTAATATATATATTTTAAGAATGTCTGCATATTTTATTGAACCAGATGGCTGTGTTAGTCTTTCACAGTTTCTTTTTGATGTTCGTGAAATTACGGACAGTCTTTGCCTGCTGGAACTTTCTTTATGGTGGTGAAGGGCCCCGCAGCAGACACTACGGACACACCGCAGCCTTAAGGCACCTTGTGCAACCCTGTGATGAAGATGGTTATTATTTTTTGTCATTTTCATATTAATGAAGCACCGGTGGAATGAAATTGACAGTGCAAAACCGAAGTACTCGGGGAAAAACCTGTCCCAGTGCCACTTTGTCCACCACAAATCCTACATGGACTGGCTGGGCTTCGAACCCCGGGTTGGAACTTTATATATTTGAAGCTACACATATTCCGTGCAGTCGTCTTGTACAGCTAGTTTTATTTCCAGCTACTGCACAAAGATAACGTCTACGCTGCTCCATGTTTCGGCCACGTACTTTATACAATTACAATTTAATATTAAGGTTTTAATGTTTCATTTGTGTTATAATTCTAATCTGAAAATTTTTAGTAATACTGTACATCAAATGACTCTTGCATAATGCTGCTATATATATATATATATATATATATATATGTTTAAAATTTACTGGCAAATGCTGCTTGTGTCTTTATAATATTGTAGCTCCCTGATGATGACTACAGTAGGTGGCCGAAACATGTAGGAGCGTAAAACGTGTCCTTGTGCAGTGGTTGGAAATGAAACTAGCGTGCAGAACACAACTGCACGGAATAGGAATGGCGTTAACCCTTTAAAGACGAAACGTAATCTGCTTTATAGAAAGACTCAGTGCCTACCACGCAGTAAACACTTTCAACCTCGGTTATAAAAAACTAACGAATTGCTGATGTTTACGGCACAAGTTGCTGTTTGTTCCGAGATATGTACAAAATACATAAACGTGATTTGAGCACTATTTAATTATTTAGTGTTGAACCTGGTGGTACGTAAAGTTACCGCTAAGCTTTAAAATGTTTAGTGTAGTTTTTCGAATATTTACGAACATATCTTTTCAGTAATATAAGAATTCGAAGAAAACTGACATCTCTTCTGGGATATGACGCTGTGGAGATAGCTAGTAGTTACTGACGTTTCGGAAGGCTGTAGAATTTTCATCTTCTGGGTTAGGCAGGCAGTGTACTTTTGAACTAATGACCTTGACAGTCTACACACGGCGACACTTCAGAAGGTTTGAGTCTGAGGCGGAACCGCGGTGAGAAATTCGAATCTTGGGAAAATATCGTATTAACATAAACCGCTGTTTAACGTAATCAGTATTCAGTGCAAGAGACTGATCATACAATATTTTGTCAAAAAATTGCCCAGTCAATAACAAATGATGATTTGTCACATATGTTCGTCTTACATTATTCGAGCTCTTGAAGTTCATCATTAGGGAGGTGTGTAGAAAGGCGTAAAGTACAGCAACATTTGTCAAAGATGCGTATGTCGTTTAATGAGTTAGTGTCACTGATTACTGACAGTTCTAAGTGGTCCAGCATGCCATAAATACAGACCAGACAACAAAAGGAAGTTCCCTTTGTATCAAGACGTCAAAATGGACATACATGTTTGTCGGTAATGGAAGGTAAAATATTTGTCAGAATTTTAACAAATATTTGTTAATCGATTTATATATTATACCTTCTAAGTAATTTTAAATTTTAAAGCCTAACAGTAACTTCACGTACGACCAGGTTCAATATTAAGAAATTCTACGTGGTGCCCACATTGCGTTTATGTGTTTTGTACGGATCTCAGAACAAACAGCAACTTTTGCCTTATAAAACATTAAGAGACTGGTTTTTATAACTGAAGTGGAGAGTGTTTACACCGCGGTATGCACTGAGACCTTATATAAAACAGATACGCTTCGTATTTAACTAACAATAATGTATTTTAACTCTGCACACTCACATCGACAGAATTTGATATATGACTTTGTATACACCTTCCTGACGATGACCTTGTATAGGTCGAAACATGTAGAAGGAACATAAGTGACAAATGCTTATTATTCACTGTAAAATTTGTTGGATTAAATACTGCATAATAAATCACAATATTGCGTGACGTTTTATAAAATATCGAGTCTAGTAGATGTTGCCAGTTGAGTGATTTTCAAAACAAAATTAAACCAATATTCCACACGCTACATGTTTGCACGTGGGTAATTTGACACCAAACCACACTACAAGTGGTAGGTAGTTCACGAAACGTGCATGTGCCTTGTCGTGACTGTACCTGTCATTGTCACGTCCATTTGTTTGTAACCTTGCATGAAACTGTACTTCGTGGCCCATACGAAAGATAAAGCCAAGTAAGCAATGCTAGTGGCTACGGTCTGGTTAACAGGGTTTCTATTCCCAGCGGCGGCATGATTTTTCTATTCGACATTAACCCTGTACAGCTCATTGGGCACAAGGGGGCTCTTTCCCCAGGGGCAAGTCAACTAGAGCGTGAAGCTGACATTCCGCCATAGTCCAGTGAGTGTAATAATTATCCTCTGCTGCGTAGTTAGACACGCGCAAAACATCGTCTTTAAGTTTACGCTTTAGGCACATACCATAGCGCTTTCAGTAAGAATTATCGCCATTATTAACCCTTTAAGGACGAAGCGTATCTGTTTTATATAAGGACTCAGTGCGTACCGCGCTGTAAACACTCTCCGCTTCTGTTATAAAAACCAATCTCTTAATGTTTTATAAGGCAAAAGTTGCTGTTTGTTCTGAGATCCGTACAAAACACATAAACGCAATGTGGGCACCACGTAGAATTTTTTAATGTTAAACCTAGCGGTACGTAAAGTTACCGCTAGGCTTTAGAAGGTTAATAACAATCAGTCGATCCCAGTGGCCGCGCGGTCTAAGGCGTAGGTCTGCGGCCGAGCGCTTGTTGGGATCGTGGGTTCGAATCCCACTGGGTGCATGGATTTTTGTCTCTTTTACAGTGTTTGTGTTGTCAGGTAGAGGTCTCTGCCACGGGCCAATCCCTCGTCCAGAGGAGTCCTACCGACTGTGATGTGTGTCTGAGTGTGATCAAGTGAAAATAAACAAACTCGACACCTGGTGTGAACAAGTAGGCAGAAGAGGGAAGGTCTACAAACAAACACACAAATAAAATAATAATAATATTTTTCTTAGGCATTATCCAGTGTCTCCAGCAATAGTTTCATGTCGATTCTGCAGCGCTGTTAACTAATTTCATCTGTCCCATGAAATTGCGTGCCAACTGTGTTTCGGTATTCTGCTATTTTCCATTCTTCATACATAGTAAGGGATCACGATTTACAAAAATATGTACAACAAGCGAGCTTGGCCAATCCGTTGGAGTGCTATGGGTGCTGTTTTCAAGGACTACTTATATGCAAGTTCTAATATTATATCTTTTAAATTATATTGCTTATAAATTCTTTATTTATTTTCGTAAATAACCAAAATTTACTTTGAAATTATTTATTTTATATATTTTAACTAAAATGTAGTTACAGTAATTTTATGAAATTTAATATTTAAATATTTTTCGAAAATGTTTCGGAAAAAATAAAGATATTATTGAAATCTGGGAAGAATAATGGAAAATATACATGGAGACCCATATATATCTATGGTAATATCTCGCTGAATTCTTCTTAGAATGAGAAATATTTCAGGCAAAATTTGTAGAGAAACCCAAAATATATTTATGTCCAATAATTTTTTTGAAAATTGTGCCGTTTATGAGATAATGTGGAAAAATAATGTTACGATCTTTTATTCTATTTTATATATTTTACCATCTTAGGTAACTTCCATACAAAATATTTTATTTTGTGTATAACTCCATTTCACTTTGTAAAAGAAGTAAGCCTTTCCCTTCATGTGACGTAGAGTTTCTTACTTCATGTTTCTATAAGGCCTGTTGATGGCTATATAAACCGACACCTGGTCGCCAAATACCTTTTAATAAAGCAAAGGAAAGTGCTGGTCGTCACTGAATCTTCTCAGAGGAATTGAAATATGTACCTTGTATATACACGCCAACTGGGACCTTCGACATCAAAATGCATATATATTAGAAGGGCCCACTTTCACATTTTACTTAACATTAAATGATTAAAACTAGTTACGAACTCTGGTTTTTATATGAAATACCAAAGAAAAATTTGGAATATATAAATTTAATTAAAAAATTAATGGAAATATCCTCACCCCCTTACTTCAACATAAGTTGATACAATTTCATAATTCAAACTCTACCTCCGACATCCTGGCTCTAAGCCCTTGCTGCACCAAGAGGCTCGCCCATCGATCGACCGCCTGAAGACGCTACAACAAAGAAACCAAATCACGTTCGGCGTGGATCTGCAGGCGTTCGCTTGCTGGGATTGCGGGTTCGAATCCCGCCGGTGGCATGTAAGTCTCTTGTGATTTTTGTGTGTTGTCAGGTAGAGGTCTCGGCTTAGGGCTGATCACTCGTCCAGAGGAGTCCTACCGAGTGTGTGATGTGTCTGAGTATGATCGTGAAGCGTCGATAATGTGGAGGCCCTGGTTCAGTAGGGGCTGTTGCGCCATGGAAAAAAATGCTCAATGTGTCACGTGTCATTCAAATTCATAAAACATTTATATGGAAAGCAAACTGACTGAATTGGTGAGATATGACTTGTATTTGGATGGCACGTGGATCGAATCTCGTTCAGTACAGACTTTCGGTGTGGTTTTCCTAATATCCGCCAGGAAAATATTGTGGGAGATGTGTCAGATGTAATTAAACCAGTACCGCTGACTGTCACATCGTTTCCATTTCTTTGTTCACTTATCTTACAATCCGAGGTACTGATAACATTGTTTAAGGAAGGCAAATTTGTCACTCTACAATCAAATAAGTCGGCAGGAATAGTGTCTGCAATATAGCAAGTCGCTACAACCTGCACTGTCCGGGGTTCGAACACCGGTGAAGGCAAGATATTTTTGACCCATCCAGAGAGGCTGCGAGGCCTACTCGGCCTTCTGTAATATGGATACCGGGGTAAAATGGCCGGAGCGTGACACTGACCACACATCTCCCTGTGTCTTTTGCTGATAGACACTACAATTTTGGAATGCATTTGCCAGTTATTTTAAAGTTGTCCATTCCGTGAATTTTTAATATCAGTATATTCAATTTATTTTACCAGCGAAATGCACATTTGTAGTTACATATGATTTTTAAAGACGTAGCTGCGACATGTTTCGATACACGACACAGCTTAAGCACAGGGACCCCTTCCATTCTGGATTGAGACACGCACTAGGGACCTGAACATATAATGCCAAAAAACTAGAAATTCCCACTACCAGCCGCAACAGTAATTTTAACCCTTTAAAGACGAAGCGTGTCTGTTTTATATAAGGACTCAGTGCGTACCGCGCAGTAAACACTCTCCACTTCGGTTATAAAAACCAGTCTCTTAATGTTTTATAAGGCAAAAGTTGCTGTTTGTTCTGAGATCCGTACAAAACACATAAACGCAATGTGGGCACCACGTAGAATTTTTTAATGTTAAACCTGGTGGTACGTAAAGTTACCGCCAGGCTTTAAAAGGTTAATAACTATAAATCATATATATTAGGTAAGAAATATTTTAATCAAATTTTAACAATCAGTTTTTAATAAAAGTACAAGTTGTACCGTTTACACATAAATAACATCAACAACGGAGCCTACTGCAGTCTGTGGAACCATGTCAACAGTGGCTTGTCACTGGCGATTAGTTTTAAACTTAACATACCGCGCTGCCTGAAGACATTACGCTTGTACCGAAACATGTTGCAGCTATGTGTTTAACACTCATGTGTAACTAATAATGTGCATTTTGTTGGTGCAATAAATTGAATATACTGATAGCCGCCAGTATTTTCAAATTACAGGGTGATCACATTAACACTTGTTTGATTTTGTAAACTAAATACGCTGGTGTAACAACCATATCTACAAATTTAATATGTTCCATATCCGTGCACTATATTATACAGAAACACTAATCACCAACAAATGCACAAAGAGAGTTTTATTATCAATTGTAACACACTCCTACATGTTTCGACCCTGCTGGGTTATCTTCAGGGAGAACTTTTTTGTTACAGTTGCACTAAGGTTGCACTTTATAATTGAGTGAGAATGTGCTGCTGTGTACTGTGTACGGGAGGCGTGAACTGTCTGCGGTCCGGGCCTGCAGGCCGGGACCGCAGACAGTTCACGCCTCAAAAAACAACGCAGTACACAGTCAACAGCACATTCTCACTCAACTGTAAAGTGCAACCTTAGTATAACGATAACAAAAAGTTCTCCCTGAAGATGACCCAGCAGGGTCGAAACATGTAGGAGTGTGTTACAATTGATAATAAAACTCTCTTTGTGCATTTCGTTGGTAATTAGTGTTTCTGAATCATATTTACCTTTTTTATATTCATTGTCCCAGTTGGCATATATCAACTATATGTGGAAAACAATAACCCTCTGCAGCCAACGTTATTTTACGTTTTTATTAAAAGTTGAGAGCGACAAGTTTCGGTCCTTTTTGGGCAGTCTTCAGGCTCTGTTCTTATCCTGTTGTTACAGAAACTCTATATATATATGAAGAAGGCCTTCTGTTTTACAAGTCAATACATAATTGTGTGTTTAAAATTGTGGTAAATTGTTGTAAAATTGTAATAAAACAGGACGAATAGACAATTTTTGGATTGTTTAAAATGTTTCGTCGAAAAAATAAAATAACGTTGGCTGTAGACGGTTACTATTTTCCACACATATCATATCTACCAATTTCTCACTATTTTAAGGTTTTTCATTCAGTGTACTGTTCTGGTGAATTATATTCAATTTATACATAATTATTGATAAAATGAATATATTTTGTCATTAGTTTCAGAAATTGGTCCCCTCTTCTTGCAGATTTACCTACCACAATTTTGATATTCTTTATATCTCACATGCGTGCAACATGTAATTTTTGGCAAGCATCGTACAGAGGCAAAATCAAACTGCAGCCGCTAATCACGTATCCGTGAGCTGGCAAATTACCTTCAACTGCAGTTCCGTATCAGTAACGCAAAGCAGCTGCTGTTCTAAGAAACTCTTGGGTAATTGCAGCAAAAATCATTTGTTATATCAAAAGGATAAAGAACGCATAAAACACAAAGTTCCTTTGAGGTGAATAGAAGGAAGTATAACCTAAGGAAATGGAGGAGAAAAGTTCAAAATATATCCAAACAAGCCTAAAAAGACCCGAGAGAGAAGCGAGCCTTAAGATACACTGTACCCTTAATGAGGAGAGAAATGAAAGCCAGAAGCAACAAAACTAATGAATTGCTGGCAGTCTTATAGCCGATAGCTGTTTCTAGGCGACGAACTGAGCTAAAAACGTTATAGTTGCAAATGGAAATATCAGAAAGGTCAAAGGATACGCGAGAAAATATTTACAACACGGTAAAAAAAACACTGAATGTCTTTACACGACGTACACAAGGTGAATGCGCCTTTTCATCGGTCGCTGGGTTTTACTTTAAGAAATGCTGTATGCTTCATATCACACAATATCCAGTCTAACGAAATGTACTATGTTTTTTACACATATTTGATGTTACAATATCCTGTTGGTCAATCCTACGTGTTTCGATCCCACATGGGATAATCATCAGGGATTCATATCGAAGTGTATTTTCATAAAACTGAACTAATAATCCTTATACACATTAACCCATTAAAGAAGAAGCGTGTCTGTTTTATATAAGGACTCAGTGCGTACCGCGCTGTAAACGCTCTCCACTTCGGTTATAAAAACCAGTCTCTTAATGTTTTAGAAGGCAAAAGTTGCTGTTTGTTCTGAGATCCGTACAAAACACACAAACGCAATGTGGGTACCACGTAGAAATTTTAATGTGAAACCTGGGGGTACGTAAAGTTACCGCTAGGCTTTAAAAGGTTAACAAACACAAAAAAGCCAGTCAGTTAATATGTAGGTGTTCGTTGTGCAATTGACGCTGGTGTACTGTGTTTTGGGGACTGCACCCATATGTATGGAAGGATAAGACGGTACTACTTTGCTATGAATCCCTGATGATGATCTCATTGGGGGATCGAAACATGTTGGGTTGATTAACAAGATATTTTAATATAGGTCAGGGTAAAGCAATCCCATTACAGGCCTGGACAGGCCCTGAGGGTTCCTGGAGGTTGAGGCTCCCATATTTCAAGACAATCGGCACATGAAGGTGGTAAGGTTGTCAGCCCTACGCACCGGCCGCCTTTACCCCCCACGAAATATTCCTGGTACTCATTTCTGTTAGAGGCTGAGTCGACCCCAGGGCCATAGTGCGGCCGGAAGGATTATGTCAATGAAAAATTCCAATGATACCATCGGGAATCGAACCCGCGACCTTCCTGTTCGTAGCGCAGTGCCTCAACCACTGCGCTACCGCGTGCTATTTTAATATAGAGTATCTGGAAAAAATAGAGCGCATTTTGTTGGATTCAGTGGTGTAAGATTTCATGATCAACAGGGCACGGTGTGAGTAATATAAAATGTACTGAATGCATCTCGATAACTGGTAATAATTTAAAAACTTCCCGGCTAGAATTGTGTCATTTATGGGTTAAATATTACCCAATCTCACACGAAGCTGAGAATCAAATTTATGTTTGTTCTCAGATGTAATTCATTCAAAAACGGGTACATTTATATAATGCCAAAAGAGACCGCCATCTTGTCAGGTATGAAACACGCAGTCCTTTCTCACTGACATCACAAAATGGAACCTGCACGTCTACCCGCACTTCATGTACGCAAACTTCTGTAATATAAGCAAAATCCAAATGACATGCATTGTGAATTGCGTGTACCGTATTTGTTATGATTCAGATCGGAGACCTTTACAGGGTCACTGCGTGCAAACACGTATTGACTGGCTTTCTTTTCATGCTGGCGTAATTGGAACCCCAATGCTGTACGATATTCAAACCAACAGTTGCGCAGAAGTTTATGAAAGTGCGTTATACACACTGTATACCTCCTACATGTTTCGGCCTCTCAGGTGGCCATCTTCAGGGATGTGAATTACAAAGAATACATACACGTACATCGGTATATTACAGAAGTTAACGGAACTAACGCATTAGTTCCACTAACTTTGTAATATTCCGGGATTTGTACTGTAGGAAATTTAAGGAAGCGGTGTTGAATTTTGCAGTATTAGTGATCGTGGTAGCATAAAGAATACAAGGTGCTTATTTTGATATTGAATTGGCTGTATAGTATCGAAAAACACGATGATGCAGCCGATGGGTTTATCAGGGTGCGGAAGATGTCTGGGTACAGCGACTCGTTACGGGCTGGACGGTCCGGGGATCGAATCCCGTTGGGGGGAGATATTCTGCACCCGTTCAGACCGGCCCTGGGGCCCACCCAGCCTCCTGTACAGGGTGTACCGGGTCTCCTTCCCGGGGGTAAAGCGATCTCGAGCAGAGGTTAAAGAAAGGGTAGAGCTATATTCTAGGTCCACTTCTAGGTATTCATGGCCTGTTACAGGGTGAATTTTAAAGATCCCTGGCAAGTTTCAGAGTAGGTTGATAGTTCAGGTTTACTGGCACGTGAAGAAATGTGTGTTTAACCCTTTAAAGTAGAAGCGTATCTGTTTTATATAAGGACTCAGCGCGTACCGCGCTGTAAACACTCCCCACACTAACGTTAGTTAGTTAGTTAGTTAGTTAGTTAGTTAGTTAGTTAGTTAGTTAGTTAGTTAGTTAGTTAGTTAGCACTGTTTACACTTAACTAAGATTACTTTTGTGCCAGATTATAAAGATTTTGTTTAAATATGACGTGAGATAAAATGAAAAGTATTTTGAGATCAGAGTTTTCAAGATATTTGAAAAAATGCCGATTATGGGACGTACATGACTTCACAAGCCATCACCAGTTTATTTGAAAAGATCTTGCTTTTAATGAAATCTTGAAAATAGCCACCAGCTTCAAAACCCTGCATTTTTGTCTTAACCAGAGAAGCAGATACTCAGAGGGCTGAGATATTGTTACGTAATGTTGAATGTGCCACAGAAGAGTTGAAATTGCCACGTACAGATGTAATAGCAGCAGAATCGATATAATCAGAGTGTCTGTCCATGAACTTTAGATTCTGATAGGAACAAGAAAGAAGTGGAGCATGGATAGAAGTAATCTGCTATTGAATCTGCTTTGTAAAGTGGAGGATCAAATTACATCGCTAATTACCGAGGCTTGTCGCTGTCATTAGCATCTTAGGAGACTTAGCTGACTTCGTCCCCTGAATACACAGACACAGCTATGACGAATAATGAGGATTCAAATGTAAAGCGCTCTGACAATGGCTTAAGACTCACTGACCTTCTAATTTTTTTGAATAAAGCACGACGTTTCTTGCTTAGAAATTAGACAATGGACAAATTAAAATAAGTTTATACCAGTGAGACATATACCATCCGCCAAGATCTATAGATTTCCATTAAATAACCGGTATGGACCAGGGATATATCCGAAATAAAGATATCTTGCATCAGATTAGGGGATTTCCTTTCCTGAAGATTGAAGCAGAGCAGGCTTCCGAAACGTTGTGCATCATTAAAAAATCAGAGAGTGGAAAAAGTGCGAAAAAATTGTCAGTGACACATCAGGACTCTTTTCAGCGTAACGGATGACTGAATGATCAGGCATTCTTTATAAGATAGGCACTCTCTATACGTTAGCCACTCTCTGTACGTTAGCCACTCTGTATACGTTAGCCACTCTCTGTACGTTAGGTGCTGAAGAAAAGGTCAATCAAGCATCAGTGTCTTTAATCGGACGTCATCCGGTTGTGTTTTTAATTGTATGTAAAATCAAATCAGTATCTCTCTAAACACAACTAAATTCTATTTATTATATACAACTACATGTTTCGGCCTATCTCAAGTCATCCCCAGGTTCACAGTTGGTCTTTCAAACATACTGGGGAAGAAATATACATTATGTAAGTCATTTCTTCCTCAATATGTTTTAAATACCAACTTTGAACCTGGGGATGACTTGAGATAGGCCGAAACATGTAGTTGTATATAATAAATAGAATTTAGTTGTGTTTAGAGAGATACTGATTTAATCTTTGTACTAACGATCAGCTGTTTATATACGGCCATGGTGACAGCAGCATGCGGACGGACAGACTCTCACAAGGAACACCTTCTGACCAATTAGAGTCACGGAACACAGCCGTTCTTCAGAAGATAACAGTTCGTCATTTGTCAGGACGCTCCGTGCGTTTTCTGAAAGCCTCAAGGTCGTCATGGCGTCTGCAAAAGTCCGTCACTTGTTTCTACTCTGATCCGTATGAATCCGGTCTATGTCATTCCATTATATTACTTTAAGATACATTTTAATATTATCTTCCCATCTAGGCCTAGGTTTTTGAAGCAGCCTCTTTCCTTCCGGTTTTACCTATAAAATCCTCTACGTTTTTCGCGCCAGTACCATGCCTGCTCCACACTCTACCCATTTCATCGCCCTTCTTTTGTTGTCCTAATTATATTTGGCGAAGGTCTTCATTAAGAAATTGACTCCATTCTCCTGTTGTCCCATTTCTCTTAGGTCCATATCTTCCCCTTACTACCTTCTTCTCAGACGCCTACTTTCTTTCGTAGTCCCTCCCTCTTGTACCCACTTGTTCACAGCAGGTGTCGAGGTTGTTTATTTTCACTTGATCACACTCAGACACACACCACAGTTGGTAGGACTCCTCTGGACGAGGGATCCGCCCGTCGCAGAGACCTCTACCTGACAACACAAACACTGTACAAGAGAAAAAAATCCATGCCCCCGGTGGGATTCGAACCCACGATTCCAGAAAGCGCTCGGCCGCAGACCTACGATTTATACCGCGCGGCCACTGGGATCGGCCTCAAGACACCTACAGTCCTTTCAAAAATAGACAAGGAACCATATGCCAGATGATCTGCATCATCAACCACGCCGCCAGCAGAAAATTAAATCTAGCAAATCGACTGAAATGCGACCATATCCAAATTAAGTGTTATTGATGGTTTCAAAATTTTACAAGTAATTCGCCTATTTCTGACTTCCGGTTTTGTGTCACTGCTTAGCAGTGTAACAACTTTGCCTTTTTTTGTTGTTGTTGTTGATGTCGGTACATTGTTTTAAAATTAGAGACACCATACTGTATGTGTTTCGTGTAATTTACGTTTCCCTTTCGTCAGTTACAGTCCTTGTTTCTTATATTCTTCCATGGATAAAATTTCCTTAAATGTTTCTCATTTTATTTTTAATAATTGTATCCAAAGTTGCGTCCAACTTTCTTGGCACTCTGGTGCTGCATGTTTTCCTTTGATGATTAAACTTTTTTCACCTTTTTTTCAGTATTTATTTTTCTTAAATTTTCGTATTTTCCTTCTACGTTATTCTGTTTTCTGCCTTGAATCAGTGTTTTTATTTCTGTTTATGTAATACGCATAATAATAACGATAATAACGTAATTAGTCGTCAAAGTTTTGCAAAAATTGCTGCTCATTTCAAACGTGTGCTTCCTTTCGTGTCCATTTTATAAGACTGAATGGTCTAGAAAGCGAGATATTGTTCAAAATAAGTTTCGAGTGTATGGTACATATTTATATGTAGCACTAAAGTAGAAAACACAATCGCTTTATTTTAAAGTTGTGCGTCCTTATGTGTACTCCCGCGGGAGATTAGGACTTAATTAAGGAAGAATGTTAATAAGCGTTTTCATTAATGTAGGGGGTTAGTTGGCGATGTTTACTGCCATATTAAACCTTTAAAGACGAAGCCTGTCTCTTTTAGATAAGGACTCAGTGCGTACCGCGCTGTAAACACTCTCCACTTCGGTTATAAAAATCAATCTCTTAATGTTTTATAAGGCAAAAGTTGCTGTTTGTTCTGAGATCCGTACAAAACACATAAAAGCAATGTGGGCACCACGTAGAATTTTTTAATGTTAAACCTGGCGGTACGTAAAGTTACCGCTAGGCTTTAAAAGGTTAAGCGTAAGAAAATTTAGAAAACGATATCTTGTGTAGAGAGGGCGTATTGTACGTTATGTCATTTATTGTATTGTTGTTGGTATTACTATTTTTGTTACTGATATCATTGTTGTCATTCGTGGGGGTTGTTGTTTTCATTGTTGCAAGAGCCGTCGTGTTTGTTTTGCTCCCCAGTGTTTGCATTGTCACTGGTGTGCCGCTGTATAAAGGCTGTGTGTCGATAGCAGTTTAAATCCTGTGGCCAGCACGGCTGCCTGCTGGGATGTGTGTGGCATCTGCTGTGACGTGTGTAAGGGGCGACAGTGCTGCCCTCGCTCAAGGCGGCAGAGTCTAAGAGACGGTAAAATGGGCCGCAGAACGTGCATAAAAGAGGATATTTTGAACGCAAGTTTTTTAATTTTCTGCCCTCTAACTCTAAATTCATGGATTAGAGTCCTTTCTGAGAAGCTAACAGTTTCTCAGCTACTCAAGAAATTCCCTCATTTTATGGAACCCGAAGGTTCATTACCGCATTCACAACAGCCCGCCACCTGTCACTATCCTCAGCCAGATCAATCCAGTCCATGCCTCCCCATCCAGCTTCTTGAAGAGCCATTTTCCGCCCATCTACTCCTAGGTTTTCCAAGTAGTCCCTTTCCCTCAGGTCTCCCCACCAAAATCCTGTATGCACCTTTCTTTTCCCCCATACGTGCTACATGCCCCGCCCATCTTATTCTTTTCGATTTGATTACCCGAATAATATTTGGTGATGAGTACAGGTCATTAAGTTCCTCGTTATGTAGTCTTCTCCACTCCCCTGTCGCCTCGTCCCTCTTAGGCCCAAATATCCTCCTCAGCACCCTATTCTCAAACATCCTCAGCCTCAGTACTTCTCTCTCAGTGTCAAAGGGCAAGAGTCACACACATACAAAACAACAGGTAAAATTATGTTTCTGTGCATCTCAGTCTTTATGTTTTTGGATAGCAAACTGGGAGACAAAAGATTCTGCAACGAATTATAGCAAGATTTCGCTAACTTCAGTGTGCTCTAGATTTATTGACGAATGGAATCTTAATTTTTTAGGGTTGTTTCCAGATATTTGGAATGTTTCACCCTTTCAAAGTATTACCTGTCCTTAAGTTTTGATTTTGTCCTGCATTGGTGTTATGTTAAATGATGTTTTGTGCCTTATTCCAAAAACGGACTTTGGCCAAAGGTTATAAACGTTGCTGTTGACAATTTCAGTTCCACTGTTCAACAAGTTACTGATCAGCCAGTTCTTAGCAGTTCTTCAGAGTGTGTGAACTCTCCATTCGAATTTTTGCCTTTTTTAGATAAGAAATTTGGAAACATATTTACTTTCACTGGCGTTTCTAAAAGAAAACGCAACTTTTACAGTAATTTTTTGTCCTAAAATACTTGAGGTCACTCTTACACTTCTGTAGTCTGTATAAGACAGCTTGTCAAATGCCAACAAAATTGGGAATTACGTTTCCAGGCTCAGCAAAATTAAAAATGTCGTCTTTCATCTCTTAGTTGATTGTCGTCGAAGCTGATGAAGTAATAACAGACGCCTTTGCCAATCATTTGCAGTTGGTTTACAATAACCTTTCAAAGCCTAGCGGTAACTTTACGTACCACCAGGTTTAACATTAAAAAATTCTACGTGGTGCCCACGTTGCGTTTATGTGTTTTGTACGGATCTCAGAACAAACAGCAACTTTTGCCTTATAAAACATTAAGAGACTGGTTTTTATAACAGAAGTGGAGAGTGTTTACAGCGAGGTACGTACTGAGTCCTTATATAAAGCAGATACGCTTCGTCTTTAAAGGGTTAATACAGTGTAACTTCAATTATCCGGAAAAATTGGGACCCCGAGCCGTCCGGATATGCAGAAAATCCGGATAATTGGATTTTTCTTTGAAAATAGGCTACATTGGCAGTTTAAATTTCTACAAACGGTTATTTTAGGATATATATTTATTTACGTATAAATAAAACATTAATACACAATTCTTTTATTTATTTGATAATTCGGAATTCCTTGTCTAATTTGGGAACCCATTCGGCTGTTACAATTTAGAGTATGTACCTACGTCTAAACCTTTCGACCACACCTAATTTGAAGTTCTAGACAAACATAACACTTTACAGTACTGTACTTGATCCGATAACTCGTAATTTCAAGGCAAATTAGTTTTGTAGAATTCTCGACAAAGGTACCTGAAGGGCCAAGCCGATCCGGATTATTGGATATCCGGATAACCATCTTCCGGATAATTGGAGTTACGCTGTACTTGCCCAGAAGTATTTAGTGGCCGGGATCACACAGTCGGTACAGCGACTGACCGCGTCGGTTTTCGAACCCCAGTGAAAGCGAGTTTCCCCGGAACCATTCAGACCGCCCCCGAAGTCTAACCAGTCTCGTGTACCGTGTCTATTTTCCAACGCGTAAAGTGGCCGGGGGCGGTGTTGACCACCTACCTCCTCCTATTACTGCTGTCAAGTGTGGGTAGAGTTATAACTGTGTCTCCCCTCTCTGCTGCTTCGCATGTAAAAGGACCGCCTCTCTTTTACTTTTGCTGCTACTTTTATCTTTATTTTTCTACGGATATTTTTGCCACTAGTCCTTACTTCGATCCACTGTTCTTTGATCCTTTACTTCTAACTTCCTCTTCTTATTCTGGTATACGCAAAGTCATTTGACCAATAAAAGCGTCTAACTCGACTGGACATGTTATTTTCCCCAATGTTATTAGAAGTGCTTGTGTCGATGACTGCACACCTGCCGTTAAGTAGCCTGCATTTCTAATCTTAGCTTGTCTCTGCAGATAGTTAGCAGTGGGAAGCAAGCGGTAGCTTTGCTTATCGTCAAAAAAAATTTAACATTTCTATATGAGTAGAGTCGAACTCGGTTATAACATCATGAAAAGGACTGAATACTTTGTGTCGTTATAAACGAGTGTTGTTATAACCGAGAAGTATAATGTTATGGTTAACAGTGAGGAATTAATTGGTACTACAGAATATCTGACGCTGTAGGCGAGGTGTCGCATAAACCGATGTCGTTGTAACCGGGTTCGACTGTATTTATACCCTGTTTTTTCGTCATAATTCTGCAATTGTTTCGTGATAGTATTTATCAAGTTTAAATGAAATTCTCGTCAAAGCCATTTCATGAAATCTGAAGCAACGATCATTACATTGTAAACATCATGACTCTATTTTCCCCTTTTTAGTTCCCAGCATCAAATTAACGCCAAATATTTTGATCTTGCTGTACTTCCAGTCTTGCTCCACATACCTTCCTCTTACTTAACTCTGTGTGTTAGGCTTAAAGTTTGGACATGTTAACTGAGTTTGTTATTAGCTAACACACAGAGTCCTCTCTTTTTTCTGTCCAATGACCTAACAGCCCCTATTGGGCCAGGGGTTCTTTAGTATCGAGACTTCACGATCATACTCAGACACACATCACAGTCGGTAGGACTCCTCTAGACAAGTGATCAGGCCGACTCACAGACCTCTACCTGACAACACAAACACTCACAAGAGAAAAAAATCCATGCCTCCGGTGGGATTCGAACCCAGGATCCCAGCAAGTTAGTGGCCCCAGACCTACGCCTTAGACCGCGCGGCCACTGGGATCGGTTTTTCTCTTATGCTTTGTGGTACTGTTTCGTCTTGTTTTGGAGTAATTCTGTTGTACCTTCACGATTTGTTTTCGGTTGTTTGCATTTCAGTATGTTGATTAATGGCATGCACAAACTAATTAATCACGTCCTTTTTGCCGATGACATCAGAATTTCTCTTGATGTCAGACCGTTGCTTTATCACACTCAGTTACAATCAGATATTGATTCTGTAGAAGGGTGGTGTACTGCTAATTGTACTAACCTGAACAGCAGTGAAAGGACAGACAGTATCTTCCATGGGAAATGAACCCTGGACTCCATGGAGCAGAGTCCTTCCTGAGAAAATAACATAACCTCAGCTGGTCAAGAAATTCACCCACATTTTGTGGAGCCCGAAGATTCATTACCGCATTCATAAAAGCAAACCACCTGTCCCTATCCCTAGCCATATCAATCCAATCCATGCCTTCCCAACCCACTGCTTGGAGATCCATTTCAATATTATTTTCCCATCTACGCCTAGTCTTGTAAGTGGTCTCTTTCCCTCAGATCTCCACACCAAAACCCTGTATACGCCTCTCCTTTCCCACATACGTGCTGCTTGTTCCACCCATAACTTTCTTCTTGAGTTGATCTCCCGAATAATGTTTGGTGAAGAGTTCAGAGCATAAAGCTGCACGGTATGTAGTCTTCTCCATTCCCCTGTCGCCTCGTCCCTCTTAAGCCCGAATATTTTCCTCAGTACCCTATTCTCGAACATCCTCAGCCTATGTTAATCTTTGAATACGAAAAGCCCTGAGGATGGCCACATGAAGGGCCGAAACATTTAGGAGATATTACTGCATTTACAATATGTTTCCATAAACTTGTGTGCATTTGTTGGCTTCAGTCATCATATCTGACTGTTCAATGCACGGTTATGGATAATTTAAAATTTAAACAAGAAGTTTCACAGCTATACAAAACAAAAGGAAAAATTACAGGTCTGTAAACCTTAATGTTTCTGATTGAATTACAAGCTTTGTGATTCTAATATCACAGGCAACGAATCTGTCAAGCAGTTGAGATTTTCAGTCAATTCGAAGTTACATTTCCGTCACCACATGAATTACACGTCTTGACAGTCTGTTAAAGTCTTGTGTAATTTTCGTATCTGCCATCCTCATATAATCTCTCGATAGTCCATTGAAGTTACATTTTACCACTCTTAGACCGAAATTAACCTGTTAAAGCCTAGCGGTAACTTTACATACCACCGGGTTTAACATTAAAAAATTCTACGTGGTGCCCACATTGCGTTTGTGTGTTTTGTACGGATCTCAGAACAAACAGCAACTTTTGCCTTATAAAACATTAAGAGACTGGCTTTTATAACCGAAGTGGAGAGTTTACAGCGCGGTACGCACTGAGTCCTTATATGAAACAGATACGCTTCGTCTTTAAAGGGTTAAAAATTCTACGTGGTGCCCACATTGCGTTTATGTGTTTTGTACGGATCTCAGAACAAACAGCAAATTTGCCTTATAAAACATCAAGAGACTGGCTTTATAACCAAAGTGGAGAGTGTTTACAGCGCGGTACGCATTGATTCCTTATATGAAACAGATACGCTTCTTCTTTAAAGGGTTAAAGAACGCTACTGTTGTCCGAAACCCTAATGCTTGTTGTGACGCCAACAAAACTTTACAGCACACAAGATATTTGCAGCTCTTTGTTGCAATCTGTTTTTGTTGCAGGATCGACAAAGATTCGGCAGTACAAGTAAACTTCAGCACCGTAATATATATATATATATTTTTTTTTTATAAGAGAGAAGGCTTCAACTTGGTTCTAGACATTTTCATCTTCTCTGGACGCTATTGGACTTGGAAATCCTACTTGGAATCTCAGAGACGTCGTATGCTACGCGTTAGCCATTCTTGTAAAGCTGTCCCTTTGTCATTTCAGCAACAACGACAACAGATTCTGTTCTGAGAGACGGTGACGTCCTTAGCAAGCATCCGTGACTTGAGGCTTCCGCCGCGCTGTTGATGTGATCTAAGCTGTTCTTGGATATTGCGCAGCGTCGAGTGGTAGTTCTGTACCGACATACTGGGGACAATATCCCTTTAAAGACGAAGCGTATCTGCTTTATATAAGGACTCAGTGCGCACCGCGCTGTAAACACTCTCCACTTCGGTTATAAAGCCAGTCTCTTAATGTTTTATAAGGCAGAAGTTGCTGTTTGTTCTGAGATCCGTACAAAACACATAAACGTAATGTGGGCACCACGTAGAATTTTTTAACCCTTTAAAGACGGTACGTATCTGTTTTATAGAAGGATTCAGTGCGTACCGCGCTGTAAACACTCTCCACTTCGGTTATAAAGCCAGTCTCTTGATGTTTTATAAGGCAAAAGTTGCTGTTTGTTCTGAGATCCGTACAAAACACATAAACACAATGTGGGCACCACGTAGAATTTTTTAATGTTAAACCTGGTGGTAGGTAAAGTTACCGCTAGGCTTTAAGACGATATATCTGTTCCATCATGAACAGTCAAGAAGTCAAAGAAGGCTTTTGACTTCTTGACCTTTGAAGATGAGACCGATAGTTTGTCCCCAGAATATCAGTGCAGGATTACCACTCGACGCTGTGTAATATCCCAGAAGTGTGCAGATTTCTTTAGCAAATATTTTACAAAAAAATTTGTGTTTTCAGTGTCTGCTCCAGTTGTATTTTCAGCGTGTTCATATGTTTGTTATTGAAGCTGTGTGGTTTTGTTTACTGTCACTGTTACGCCTTAATGTTCTGTGTATGTGTGTCGTTTCTGTTGCTGACCACCAGGCTAGCAATAATAATATTTTTATTACTATTATGACAGTTTGCTTTCGATTATCCTTTCGCGGATTATCCGCGCAGGATTGTAGTTTGCTAATGGCTAGTGACGGAGATGTGACATAATAGGATTTAGCGCCGAGTGCTGGAACAGAATCCTCAGTAACATTGTCGGGATCTTTCGTGCGTATTCGTGTGTATTCGCCTATGTATGCATTATTATATAAAAAATAAATTACAGTTTTATTTTCTATTCGTGTCTCAATAAAGCATAAGTATATTTTGCATTATCCGTGGACCCCTAACAACCATTACACTAGACAACAGAAAGTGCACAGTATTATTACTATCATCATCATCATCATCATCATCATCATCATCATCGCCTTTACGCAGGGTATTCACACTTATATACCTGAAACAAACTATGTTTCTAGGGTACACAGTGCCGCAGCTATCCCGCGCGTACTGTTAATGGTGCATATAGCGCTGTCTGCAGTATTAAACTCCTTTGCGCTTCTACATTAGCACTTCCCGCAGTGTGTGTGTGCTGTGCCCAGTACAGCTGTTTTCTGTAGTTCCTTGATATCGTGCTTTCCCGGTACGCTGCTCAAGTATTTTCTGAAGGATTTTGAAATGGTTCCAGTTGTTCCTATTATAACTGGCGTCACCTTTGTTTTTACATTCCACATGCGCTGTATTTCTGTTATAAGGTCTTTATATTTTAGAATCTTCTCGGCTTCTTTCTTTATCATATTTCTGTCTTGTATTATTATTATTATTATTATTATTATTATTATTACGCTACCGGTATCGGGCTCCATGTGTTTACAAACAATACAACCGCGTTTTTTAAAGAACGCCATCCCGTTGTGTTGTTAATAGCACAAAAATAAATCAATATCTGTCTAGCCACAACTAAATTCTATTTAACATACAGAGCTACATGTTTCGGCCTATCTCAGGTCTTCCTCTGGTTCGCAGTTGGTCTTTAAAACATATTAAGGAAGAAATATGCATTACGTAAGTACATAAAACAATTACTGTTATTAAAATTGTTACAATTGTTAGGGTTACAAACAGAAAAAATTTAAAAATTTCAATAATTTTGTGTTTTATGTACTTACATAATGCATATTTCTTCCTTAATATGTTTTAAAGACAAACTGTGAACCTAACGGTGACCTCAGATAAGTCGAAACATGTAGCTCTATATAATAAAGGGATTTTTTTTGTGTTTGAACAGATTCTGACTTAATTTTTGTAACACCAACATAGTCTGTTATTAAAGCTGACAATAAACACATACAATACTGCACTACAGTTAAACTGTCGGCACTTATTTTGCACCACTTACATAAACTGCTACAGGAAAGTGTCTGCTGATTAGACAGACGCTGATGAAGACATAAAGAAGCCAATAAACTTAGAAAATGAAAACCCCCTGGGGGACAGATAAATACCGTAATACAGTTCAGAGAGGCGCCATGGCCTCTGCCAGAACGCCTCTCGCTGAAATTAGCGTTAATGGTGTGATAGGGAACACTTTCGTAGATTAGCCAACGAGTTAATAGAGGGCACTTAGCAGCTGTCGTTAAAACAACTGAAGAGAAAATACAGAAAGCCGACCCCAGTGGCCGCGCCGTCTAAGGTGTAGTCTGCGGCCGAACGCTTGCTGGGTTCGTGGGTTCGAATTCCACCGGGGGCATGAAATTTTTTCTTTTGTGGGTGTTTGTATTGTCAGGTAGAGGTCTCTGCGACGGGCCGATCCCTCGTCCAGAGGAGTCCTACCGACTGTGGTGTGTGTCTGAGTGTGATCAAATGAAATTACAAAAAAAAACGCTCGACACCTGCTGTGAACAACTAGGTAGAAGAGGCAAGGACAAAGAAAGAAAGAAAGAAAGAAAGAAAGAAAGAAAGAAAGAAAGAAAAAAGAAAGAAAAAAGAAGGAAAGAAAGAAAGAAAGAAAAAAGAAAGAAAGAAAGAAAGAAAGAAAGAAAAAAGAAAGAAAGAAAAAAGAAAGAAAAAAGAAGGAAAGAAAGAAAGAAAGAAAGAAAAAAGAAAGAAAAAAGAAAGAAAGAAAGAAAGAAAAAAGAAAAAAGAAAGAAAGAAAGAAAGAAAAAAGAAAGAAAGAAAGAAAGAAAAAGAAAGAAAAAAGAAAGAAAGAAAGAAAGAAAGAAAGAAAAAAGAAAGAAAGAAAGAAAGAAAGAAAGAAAGAAAGAAAAAAGAAAGAAAGAAAGAAAAAAGAAAGAAAGAAAGAAAAAAGAAAGAAAGAAAGAAAAAAAGAAAGAAAGAAAGAAAGAAAAAGAAAGAAAAAAGAAAGAAAGAAAGAAAGAAAGAAAAAAGAAAGAAAAAAGAAAGAAAGAAAGAAAGAAAGAAAAAAGAAAGAAAGAAAGAAAGAAAGAAAGAAAGAAAGAAAGAAAGAAAGAAAGAAAGAAAGAAAGAAGCACACTTTAAGACAAAGGACTGAATCAGGCTGATAAAGTGACAGGGAAGGCATCCAGTAGTATCACCTGTCATGTTATGATGATTTTGGAAAGGAAAAAAACTGGGATGTGGAATAATTGACGAATTGCAACGACATTTAATAACACTGTATCAATCAGGTGTAAAAAGACATAAAAATTTAGTAAATATACCACACACAATTATTACGAACCCTTTTCTTCTGTACAATTTTGGTGCTCCAGATGGCTTATGTTTTCCCCCTATCCTAACAACAGCATTACAATCTAAAGTGATATTTCTTCATGACAGGTCGAAGGCGAGGCAGTCGCTGTATCGGCCTGGTCAGGCCCTGAGGTTTCCAGGAAACTGAGGCTTCCATAATTTCTAGACAATCGCATATAACGATGATAAGGTTGTCAGCCCTACGCACCGGCCGCCTTTATCCCTTTGCAAATATCCCTGGTACTCATTAGTGTTAGGGGCTGAGTCAACTGCATAACCATAGTGCGGCAGGAAGGATTTAGTCAATGACAAATCCAAATTATACCATAGAGAATCGAACCCCCAACCTTCCGGCTAGTAGCGCAGTATCTCACAGCCTACCCCCACAATGACATGTACTCGTTAGAATTATCCTAACAGTTTGAAATAACAAAATTTTATAAAAATCCTTTCGAATACTCTTTAGTTATTTCAAGCGTGCGGACGGACGGATTGAGGGCAATAGAAGCTCAGCAAGGATACGAATAAGCTTAAAAGAATTGCAGCTGAGAACTTGTGAAATCTTGGAGCGAGGATAGCTCAGTCAGTATAGTAACGATTCTACACCCTGGAAAACCGGAGAATGATTAGAATTCGATCCCCGACAGAAGCGTCTAAGCAGGGTCAGATGCCAACCTATCCTATTCAATGGGTATTAGTGGCCATTTCCTCTGGAGTGAAGCGGCCGCAGCTTGAAGCTTATTACTCAGCCTCTAGTACAGAAATCACGTATGAGTTGCTGCATTCCTCCAGTCCCACACTTTCCTTCTTGGCGTGCACAAGGACAGCTTGACCTAAATTTATGTCAGTATATTTTATTGCATTTTAATCTTTTAAAGCCCAGCGGTAACTTTACATACGACCAGGTTTAACATTCAAAAATTCTACGCGGTGCCCACATTGCGTTTATGTGTTTTGTACGGATCTCAGTACATAACGAGGAACTTAATGACCTGTACTCATCACCAAATATTATTCGGGTAATCAAATGGAGAAGACTGAGATGGGCGGGGTATACTGCACGTATGGGGGAGGAAAGAGGTGCATACCGGATTTTGGTGGGGAGACCGGAGGGAAGGCGACCACTTGGGAGACCCAGGCGTAGATGGGAGGATAATATTAAGATGGATATTCGGGAAGTGGGATGGGGGGGCATGAACTGGATTGAGCTGGCTCAGGATAGGGACAGGTGGCGGGCTCTTGTGAATGCGGTAATGAACCTTCGGGTTCCATAAAATACGGGGAATTTCTTGACTGGCTGAGAAACTGTTAGCTTCTCAAGAAGGCCTCTGCTCCATGGAGTTAGTTAGTTAATTAGTTAGTACGGATCTCAGAACAAACAGCAACTTTTGCCTTATAGAACATTAAGAGATTGGTTTTTATAACCGAAGTGTAGAGTGTTTACAGCGCGGTACGCACTGAGCCCTTATATAAAACAGATACGCTTCGTCTTTAAAGGGTTAAAAAATTCTACGTGGTGCCCACATTGCGTTTATGTGTTTTGTACGGATCTCAGAACAAACAGCAACTTTTGCCTTATAAAACATTAAGAGACTGGTTTTTATAACCGAAGTGTAGAGTGTTTACAGCGCGGTACGCACTTTGTCCTTGTATAAAACAGATACGCTTCGTCTTTAAAGGGTTAAAAAATTCTACGTGGTGCCCACATTGCGTTTATGTGTTTTGTACGGATCTAAGAACAAACAGCAACTTTTGCCTTATAAACATTAAGAGACTGGTTTTTATAACCGAAGCGGAGAGTCTTTACAGCGCGGTACGCACTGAGTCCTTATATAAAACAGATACGCTTCGTCTTTAAAGGGTTAATTTACTTGGCTTGGTGTGCTTTGGTTTGTTTTGCTTCACGTCTCTTCGATTTCGTAATGACACTACGTTCCTCTGAATTTGTAGACACGTTCGTAAAATTGCGAAAAGCTACTATTAGCTTCGTCAGGCTTGTCCCTTCGTCCGTCCTTCCGTTAGTCCTTCTGTACGCATGTAGCGACTTGGCACCTACTGGACGGATTTTTATGAAAGATGATATTTGAGTATTCTTCCAAATCTGTCGACAAAATTAAATTTTCATTAAAATGTAAGAAGAATAAGGGTTACTTTGCATGAAGACCTGTCTACATTTATGATATCTCGTTCAGCTGTCTTAGAATGAGAAATGTTCCGCACAAAGTTGTAGAGAAAATAAAGACACGTATTGTGTTGAATAAATTTTTTTCCGAAAATGAAGTAATGTGGAAAAATATTGTACAGCCAGAGAGGCCACAGATGAAAGTGTACCGCTGCGTAGAAAAATGCGTTTTTCATGCTGGATAACCAAGGCTACAGACACACTTTCTTGATATTTAATATTTATTTCAGTTAAATGCAGTACACAATATTGTGTAGAGGGGCAACAGTGGAAGAATATCCCATTGTTTCATTTTCTTGGCAATATTTAACTCTTATATATAAGTTGAGCGCTATATCTACTCAGACAACAATAGAAAGGGAAGATATTTTTTCGTATGTATGGGGGGAAAAAAAAGTTAGCGAAAGCACAACAATGTAACGTTTTTGGTTTATTTTCTCTCTCGTTTTATATGGCATTAATTACATTAGTAGGAATCACACATTGTGTACGGTTTACCCTTTCCCAATATAACAGACTTCTGTTAGTTGAAATTTTCAAGATAGGAACTCAAAAACGTAGCCCTTAATTTTTCACAGTTAACGAAAGAATCTTGCACGCAGAATTTGTAGTTGTAATTATGATTTATGTACATCAAAAATTTTGAATTCTTAGCACGAAGGTTTTGTCAGTTACATACACGAATGGAAGCTGAATCCAGATAGAGGGATAGTGGCATGTCGTTCCGTATTTACAGAAGGACAGCCATAATGAAATTGCATATTCATCGATGTTTGCTACTATGCAAAATTTGAGGACAATGAATTAATTAGTGATAGTATCCATTACGCTGCGGTATTGGGTACAGCCATGACGATGGCGGCGCATTAATTACAGGAAATGAAATCTTTGTCCAAGAGCTAGTAATGAAGCAAATGGTCGACATATTCGCCCACTTTTATAAAACCCAAAATCCACTGCTGTCTTCGTAAGGAAAAATGTATCCCATATAAAAATTCCTGAGAAACTTTCTGTCGTTTATAATCAGTATCATTTCGAGATTCTTGTTGATTTAGCAATATATATATCCAGTAAAACTCCAATTATCCGGAAGCTGGTTATCAGGACATCCAATTGTTCGGACTCGCTTGGCCCTTCAGGTACCTTTGTCGAGAAATCTACAAAACCAATTTGACTTGAAATTACCGGTTATCGGCTCGATATATTCTTGACCTCATCAAGTAAATCTGTAAGCCAGATGTTTTCTTACTGTAATTGTATTACATATGTTTTATGGCTTAAATTTCCCCCCCCCCCCAGTTGTCAAATACAAATAAGCAATAATGTGTTGCATGTTTTATTTGTACGTAAATAAACATGTAACCTAAAAATATTCGTTTGTAGAATTTTTTCCCCCCACTTTAAACTGACAAGAAGCGTATTTTCAAATAAAAATCCAATTATCCGGACTTTCTTCTTATCCGGAAGGCTCGCTGTTCAAATTAATCTGGACAGTTGGAGTTACACTGTGCTTCAATTTGTTATCTTTTTTCCCACTAATAACTCTGAATTTTGTCATTTTTGAGAAGCTAAAATTTTCTCTGTTACTCAGGAAATTCCTAGAATTTTGTGAAGCCTGAACTTTCTTTACTATTTGCATATTAGCCCAATAGTTTATCCTATCCTCAGCTGCTCTATGTCTTTAAAATCCATTTTAACCTTTTCAGGACGAAGCGTATCTGTTTTATATAAGGACTCAGTGCGTACCGCGCTGTAAACACTCTCCACTTCGGTTATAAAAACCAGTCTCTTAATGTTTTATAAGGCAAAAGTTGCTGTTTGTTCTCAGATCCGTACAAAACACATAAACGCAATGTGGGCACCACGTAGAATTTCTTAATGTTAAACCTGGTGGAATGTAAAGTTACAGCTAGGCTTTAAAAGGTTAAGTTTATCCTGCTTCTTCCAAGTCGCCTCTTTTTTTCAATTTTCTGACCAAAACACCGCATGTACTTTATCTGACTCACATTTCCTCTCTGCCCCTCCCATTCCTTGATTGGAATCTCCTTTTTATAGGGTTTTCGACAGTACTGTAAAATTTGCTGTATTGTGGTTGGCTCTAACAAATGTTTTCAAATTTCTCTTTATCTAAAGGGCCTGTGGAACAGCAAGTTTTACATATCAAGACCTTAAGCAAGTGGCTGTCTGTCTATCTGTACGTTTCACCGGGCACACTGCTGTTTCTCACAGTGACAGTAACATCTGATATGAGGATAGAAGCGGCACAAGTAGACACTGCGTATCATTTATGAGTCGCGTTATCAAAATTGCAAAAATCGACTATTAGCTTAATCGAATCTGCCAGTCCGCATGGAACAACTCGGCTTCCAACCGGCGGATATTCATTAAATTTGATACGTGAGAATTTTTTTTAAAACCTGTCAACAAAATTCAAGTTTCATTAAACTCTGACAAGAATAACGGGTACTTTACATGAAGACCTATGTACATTTATGATAATATCTCGCTTAGCTCGTCCCAGAATGAAAAAATTTTTATACGGATTTGTTGAGGAAGTTAAACCACACATTTTTTGTTCAATAAATCTTTGCCGAAAATGTGCCGTTTATGAGATATGGGGAAAAATATGGTAGAGTTGGACATATCACAAGGACTAAAATAAGAGGCAGAAAATATGCGATTTGCGTGCCAGATAAATAAGGCAAGAAAACAGACACACACTCATGAAGTAAAGTTGACCCTACAACAGGCCATGAAGGCCCAGAGGAGGAGTAGAGATATAATTCTACTCTTTCTTTAGCTTCGGCGCTAATTGGGGGGTCGGTGGTCAACGCCACACTCCGGTTGCTTTACTCCTGGGATAGAATCATGGTGTATTTTATAGACACACAGTCATAATATTTAACATTTCTTGATTTCCAAAAATGGTTACGCGAACGCGCCGCTGTGTTGCGTTTATACGTACATCGTCTGCCTTACTGGGAATTCTGTCAATCCTGTTTCATAAATATAATACGGTATGTTATACATAAGGCATCGCAAATCAGATGTCTATGGGAAAGCTTATTGGTTATCTTGTGCTGTGGGTCATAGAGAAAATTTGAAGTTTTCGTAGATATGGAATTTAACCTTTGAAAGACTAGCGGTAACTTTACGTGCGAGTAGGTTTAACGTTCACAAATTCTACGTGGTGCCCACATTGCGTTTATGTGTTTTGTACGGATCTCAGAACAAACAGAAACTTTTGCCTTATAAAACATTAAGAGACTGGTTTTTATAACCGAAGTGGAGAGTGTTTACAGCGCGGTAGGCACTGAGTCCTTATATAAAACAGATATGCTTCGTCTTTAAAGGGTTAATACTGTTGTCTTATGGGTTGATACTGTGTAGTAGACTGCCATTTCGGGCAACAGTCGGGCTACCCTGAATACGAAAGCAGCAATCTCGTATGAAAGGTTTGTACCCACGTAAGAAAATACACGGTGTCATAACCCTAAATGCCACAGCGTTACATCAAAGACGCAGGCCTAAAATGTGCTTTACAGTTGGAGATAATATTCAAAAGAACACATAGGAATGCAGTAAGCAGGACAAAACTGCTGCCCGTCTCTTCATGGTAGCAGAGGCTCTTCCAGACATTTGTAACCCTATAGAAGGTGCGAAATTACTGAAGCAGAAAAAAATAATATTCCTACATATTTAAAACTAAGACTCCATAATCTTGAACCCGCGGTTTCACGTTAATATTATGAAAAATGAATACGGCGGAAAAAGTAGCTGCTGTGGGCAGTTATACGAATGGCAGTAAGTAGGTCTGGGTGTTGACAGTAGTGCACAAACAGAAGGCCTGCCTAGACCGAAACGAACTGTCAGACGTAACGTTATCGCTGTGCATTCCAGTGAAAGCTTATGGCGGAGTGGCGGTACAGATTCACGCATGCTGAACTTTGACATTAGGTGGAGGTGATAGCTTCACGCTGTGGCCACTTTAGGACCTGAGGAATTGTCCCCGTCGTCAGGCCAGTGGCCAGATCATGAACACAGTGGTGGCAGCTGCTTCCACTGCGGATACATATACGGACACACGTTTATATACGTATATAATGTTTCTTCTTCGTCTTTTTCGTATTCTTTTCCTTCTTCTTCTTTTTCTTTTTCGTCTTTTTCTTCTTCTTCTTCGTCTTCTTTTTCTTCTTCATTTTCTTCTTCTTTTTCTTTTCTTCGTATTTTTTATTCTTCTTTTTCTTCTTTTTTCTTCGTCTTTCCTTCTTCGTCTCTTTCTTTCATCCTTCTCGTTCTTAGTCTGATCCTCTTCTACCTCTCGGTGTAGAGGTTGAACAAAGAGTTCGCCAAGCTACACGGTCCTGCGCCTTGATAACGGCCTCCCGCCAAGTACATTTTCTTTCTTCTAACAAGGGCAGAATGTTGTCTGCCCATACAACTCGCCTTCTGCCCTTTGGCCGCCTTCCTTCACTCCTCGCTTCTAGTGCCTGTTTTGGGTATCGCCCTCCCTGCATCCTTTGAATATGACCAAACCTCCTCAATTGTACCTATTTTATTCTCGCCACTAGCGGTTCTGTATTCAGGCCCATTCTGATGGTTCTGTTTCTTATCTTGCCCCTCCGTGTTTTGCCAACCGCATTCCTCAGATGACGCATTTCTTTGGACTGCAATATGCTTTCTATTTTTGTGGTTAGTGCCCATGACTCACAGCCATATGTGAGAACTGGAGTATAGATGGTCTTATATACCACCACTTTTGTCTCTGTATATAATGCTCTGTTGTACATATACTGTGTATATAGATTATGTATACATAAGCGCAACAAGCGCCTTTGTTAGGACCACAAAATGAACACATTAATTACACAGTGCGCCTTACAACACTGCACAAAACACCTTGCATATAAATACATTTTTGACAATGAGTTGTTTCGAAACACGGCGGTTCAACAGGGGCAACAATTGCATGCAGTACGGCGTGGCACGTTTTTTTTTAGCGAGCTGATTGTCATGCTTGTCTTTGATATTTTGCAAATTCCTAGTGGGCGCATTGCACCCACTTTCGCCCTTCTTTCCAAGGCGTACGTCCGTGTTCTGAACGCTTTGAAACAGGTAAATATATCTTTCCCTATTAGGGAATCGAACCAAGTGTTGTCCAGTCCCTAGCCTAGTCACTACACGGACTGAGCTATCCGGCTACTAATTTTATGACTCTCGTAGATTTATACTGTACAGAGAGCAGACCAAATGTTCATTAACCCTTTAAAGTCTAGCGGTAACTTTACATACGACCAGACTTAACATTAAAAAATTCTACGCGGTGCCCACATTGCGTTTATGTGTTTTGTACGGATCTCAGAACAAACAGCAACTTTTGCCTTATAAAACATTAAGAGATTGGTTTTTATAACCGAAGTGGAGAGTGTTTACAGCGCGGTACGCGCTGAGTCCTTATATAAAAGAGATACGCTTCGTCTTTAACCTTTTAAAGCCTAGCGGTAACTTTACATACGACCAGGTTTAACATTAAAAAATTCTACGTGGTGCCCACATTGCGTTTATGTGTTTTGTACGGATCTCAGAACAAACAGCAACTTTTGCCTTATAAAACATTAAGAGACTGTTTTTTATAGCCAAAGTGGAAAGTGTTTACAGTGCGGTACGAGCTGAGTTATTATATAAAACAGACACGCTTCGTCTTTAACCCTTTAAAGACGAAGCGTATCTGTTTTATATAAGGACCCAGTGCGTACCGCGCTGTAAACACTCTCTACTTCGGTTATAAAAACCAGTCTCTTAATGTTTTATAAGGCAAAAGTTGCTGTTTGTTCTGAGATCCGTATAAAACACACAAACGCAATGTGGGCAGCACGTAGAATTTTTTAATGTTAAACCTGGTGGTATGTAAAGTTACCGCTAGGTTCTAACAGGTTAAAGGGTTAAGTTACACAGATTCGCTGGCGGTATTATGTTTACTGTAACACTGTACATCCCAATTGGACTACTCTTACATTAATCAAGTAGGACGACGAATAGTGGAATTTAGAATTCAGTGCTGTATAGTACACAATATTGTGTCTTGAGCCATTGTTTCACTGACGACTAGAAGCAGACTGTATTCAAACCTGACGTGATAAATGGAGCGCAATTTTTGCCTGAGTTCCTCCCCTCCTCCTCAACCTCCTCCTCCTCCTCCTCCTGACGAGAGTGTTTAGATCATGCTTCTAGAGAATCATCGAAAGCTGATAGCTTTTCCTCTCCAAGTAACATCTTCGGGCGATGGTGTTTCTACACTCCGTTACATGTAGTTACCAGCTGCATCGCACTGCCTAGCTCATGCCCGCCCAACCGTTTCTTACTTAGGCAGTAGCACAAGTTTATCTGCATGTTTCACGGTATGAATTATTTGTTCTCCTGTATTGAAGTGTTCACAACCTTCAAGCTTCACTGATAGCACTGCAGAATACGTTCGAAAAATTCCGTTCTTAATTTATATGAAATGCTAATCAGGTAATTATGTAAACGGTTATACGGAATTGCTTATCACGTTTGGAGTCCATTTCACGTGTTTATTCATGAACAAATTAACCCTTTAAAGAAGAAATGTACCTGTTTTATATAAGGACTCAATGCGTACCGCGCTGTAAACACTCTCCACTTCGGTTGTAAAAACCAGTCTCTTAATATTTTATGAGGCAAAAGTTGCTGTTTGTTCTGAGATCCGTACAAAACACATAAACGCAATGTGGGCACCAAGTACAATTTTTTAATGTTAAACCTGGTGGTACGTAAAGTTACCGCTAGGTTTTAAAAGGTTAACTGGTTATTAGTTACTGTTTTATAACTCTAGGCTGGTTAAATTCTCGGTCAGTAGTACAGTGAACAGTGACACGGTCGAACAATTTAATCGCTGAGTTTGCACAACAAAGTGTGTACCGGAACACTTTATGTATACACTACGTCAAATGTAAATACCCTGTTTGCTGCTGAGGACGCAGACATGTTACAACTTTCACTTTGAACACTTGTCAACGTTTATACGCGTATTACTCACACCGAGCACGTAGTTACTAGCATTTTAGAACAGCAGACGAACACGTGCACACTTTTTACAAAATGTTCGTAAAAGATGTTTACTCACAAACCCGACGTGTTTCGGTACACATAGGTACCATCATCAGGGGTGGTACTGAAAATAAAACACTAGTCATTAACCATTTAAAGCCTAGCGGTAATTTTACATACGTCCCGGTTTAACATTAAAAAATTCTACGTGGTTCCCACATTGCGTTTATGTGTTTTGTACGGATCTCAGAACAAACAGCAACTTTTGCCTTATAAACCATTAAGAGACTGGTTTTTATAACCAAAGTGGAGAGTGTTTACAGTGCGGTAGGCACTAAGTCATTATATAAAACAGATATGCTTCGTCTTTAAAGGGGTTAAACATTAGAAGTCCGACGTATGCCTTGTGTAGGTAGATTCACTTGAAAACTAAAACACTTGTATAAAAAACAGAGTCTTAGAAGCGTCATAAAAGCTTTATAAAATCACGAACACAGATTTGGCCAAACAACGAAGGTAAAACTCAATACGTACAATGCAGTTTTCCGGCCTGATGCTGTTCACCGTTAAAATTCATAAGTTGGTGACACTTGAAGCGGTGGTGTTTAGGCTTCCGTAATACATGCATAAATATTCCAAATGGACACATTTTATAAGAAGTGTGCACGTGTTTGTCTCCTGTTCTGCAATACTTGTCAACGTATACTGCGGAGATGCGCAAGTGTTGCGGTAGAGTTAGTAGTATATTTCGGATAATCATCTCCAATTTCTTTTTGAAAATTACATCAGCAGACTTTAGTCACTCAATTTGAGTGTTACTGTTCCGGCAGTTTTGACCAATAAGAAGTTTACTGTGCTTTAGACAAAGAAGACAACCCTATTCCTGGAGAATGAATAGGTAATTATGCTTGTACTTAGAAATCCCTACATTTATATTGTGGAGTACAGGGCCCTGATTTATGTCCCTTTGTTTTACGCCTTCTGCTAGAAGGTCTCTTGCCAATTTACACCACTTCCCAATTTACGCCCTCTTATTTTCGGTTTAACGCTCTTTGGTCGGTTTCTTTGCATTAAGTTATTTTCGTATGGGAATATTAATTTTAATTTACGCCTTTTTAAATTTAAACTCACTTTTTACAGCTACGCAACTAGGGCGCAAAACAAGACTTGGTGTATATGTAACATTTGTTGGCCGAGATAGCGTAGACGGTATAGCTGCTCGCTACAGACCGGACACATCGGAGTTCAAACCTCGGTGGGGGTACGAGATTTTTTCTTCTCCACACCTGTCAGTTTGTGTGGAGTGACGCTGTACACGGCACACTCTCTGGCAGGACGGGATTTCTTCGCATGACAACAGGGCGAGACAGATGTTTGTATGCATGTTCCATATAGAGTGTAAACAACTGGAAACGTCTGTCTGGAACAGCCCACTTTAAAAAAATTTAAATTTACAATATTTTGATTTTGTCATTGTTAACTTTGTGTACTTTGGAATTTTAATATTTTAATTGTTTTAATAGTTGTAATGAAGGCGGTACAATACCGACACAAGCGTGCTGGCCTTGTGTTCCTTTAGATAAATTCTAAAAGGTTTTGACGATGGTGTGTAATATTGTGTGGTGATGGGTTTATGTACTTTATCCATCTTCCGAAGAGTAAAATATTAAAAATATTAAAAAATTAAAATCACAAGGTTTCGGAAGCTGCCTCTGCTTCTGTCCTCAGGTGAATGGAGGGGGAGAAGAGAAGAACACCTACTCTGTTGGACCCCTTAGACAGAGCTAGCCTCCATCACTGGACTTTTCTTCTCCCCCTCCATTCACCTGAGGACGGAAGCAGAGCCAGCTTCCGAAACGTTGTGATTTTAATTTTTTAATATTTTACACTTCGGACGATGGATAAAGTCCATAAACCCATCACCACACAATATTGCGTTCCTTTGTTCAGATAACTCCCTGATGATGGCACCTCGGTGTCGAAACATGTAGGGGTTTTATACTTGCTTCTGAATGTATTTCATTAAGTTCTTAAAATGGTTAATGTATTAATTATGTGAACACGCAAGGTATAAAAACATAAAAATTGAACAGAACTGTATTATTTTACTGCGAAGTCATGGATTATATAGTAATATTATAGCACAAAAGGAACAAATACACGCAAAAAATATAGGGTAAACGACTAAAATAACGCCAGATACTTTTCTTGCAACAGTACTTAGCACGTTGTGCGACAGGGGCAGTTAGCTCAAGTGTCTTTAAACATTTACCACACAGTGGTTTCGGACTTGTCAGCTGTGCTGTTCCTGCTAACGGACATGACAATTAGCAGAGCCCGCCCCCCAGGTCCCCGAAAAGAGATTCCATTTTTTTTTAAACAGTTGTCAAGTTTTGTGTTCCTTATTGCAACTTCGTTTTCAAATTACAAATTTTGTGGGTACAAATTTTCTTCAACAGTGCACCTCTTCAACATGTAACACTGGAACTTCTGGTCATGCATATTTTCTACAATGTGGTAAGTGATGCCTAATCTTAGAGTTTGTTGCAAGGACGCCATATTTAGTGGATACAATAATAACATCCATTGGATATGGTAACTGCAACCAACAAACGCACACAATTTTATCAGAACATATTACAAACGTACTTACGGGCGTTATATAAGCATAGTTAGTAAATCACAGACGGGCCGCGATAGCTCAGTCGGTATAGCGACTCGCTACGGGATAGACTGTCCGGGGATCAAATCCCGGTGGGGGAGAGATTTTCCGCAGCCGTTCAGACCGGCCCTGGGGCCCACCCAGCGTCCTGTACAATGGGTACCGGGTCTCTTTCCCGGGGGTAAAGCGGCCGGGGCGTGGGGCTAGCCACCCCATCCCCTCCTTGTGCCGAGGCTCGCGAACGGGTAGAGCTATACCTCTACTCCCCCTCTTGGGCACTCAGGGCCTGTTATAGGGTGAACCTTTACCTTTACCTTCAGTAAATCACAGGTTTACAGTATGTTTCCTTAAAGTTGTGTGCGTTTGTTGGTTTTAGCCAACGTATCTAACTGTTCAATGCACGGTTGTGGATCATTTAAAACAAAATATCCTTTTTTTTATAAGACGAATACCCTTACTGTCCAGCAGTTGTTATGGCGTCAGTTACGTTAAGTTGGGAAAGATGTAAAGTAACTTTAAATACTTCGGTTCACATGGATTGATACAAAACTCTTAGGATAAAAGGGAAATGGAGAGAAAAGCAACTCACACAAAAACATTCGACACTTGCTCTAATTGTGATTGTGCATAAGGTCTCAGGAATGTAGGTCCTTGTATATTTCTTATAATTTAATATAATTAATAATTTTCCACTTAAGTGCTGTGCAGTTTTTCTGATTATAGCACATTCCTCGAAGGTGGGGTAATTACACCCCATATGAATAAAATTAAGCTTTTTGTCATTTTGCAACTTTCTTACTGATATTTGGAAGGAAATTAATATTTCGTAATTATATAGATAGAACTTAATAAATGTAAGGAAGTGAAATGTGTATTTTAAGAGTTGTAAAGTTATATTGGGTAAATATAAAAACGACTTTCTGACAAAAGAGTCGTTATTGTAGCCATTTACCCTAAAATTGCAACTAAACATAAACTGTAGGAACATCAGTTCCAACCAACAAGTGAGTCAGATAAAAGGATCGAATGGTTGAATTTATTTATTTATTTATTTATCTACTTGTTTAACCCTTTAAAGACGAAGCGTATCTGTTTCTTATAAGGACTCAGTGCGTACCGCTCTGTAAACACTCTCCACTTCGGTTATAAAAACCAGTCTCTTAATGTTTTATAAGGCAAAAGTTGCTGTTTGTTCTGAGATCCGCACAAAACACATAAACGCAATGTGGGCACCACGTAGAATTTTTTAACCCTTTAAAGACGAAGCGTATCTGTTTTATATAAGGACTCAGTGCGTACCGCGCTGTAAACACTCTACACTTCGGTTATAAAAACCAATCTCTTAATGTTTTATAAGGCAAAAGTTGCTGTTTGTTCTGAGATCCATACAAAACACATAAACGCAATGTGGGCACCACGTAGAATTTTTTAATGTTATACCTGGTGGTACGTAAATTTACCGCTAGGCTTTAAAGGGTTAATATTATTCAAACCAGACATGGTGCTTGCAGCCAAGTAAGTTCATCAACGTACGCACACAATAAAATTACAAATGCCCTGGCTGTGCCATGACTCAGTCAGTTAGTCGCCGGTCTCTTACCTCTTAGACCCCGTTTCGATCCCGGGTCAGTCCATGTGGAATTTGTGGTGGACGAAGTGACAGTGGGACAGGTTTTTCCCTGTCAATTTCATCGAACCAGTGCACCATTACACGGAAAAACGAAAAAAAAAACTAACCATCTTCATCACAGGGTGACACAATAAGCCTCAAGGCTGCGGTGCGTCCGTAGCGTCTGCTGCGTGGTTTTTCAGTACAAAAAAAAGATAAATTATCGATAAATATAAATCCTGATCCAAGAATATAACATCACACTAGACATAATACCCACAGTATTATATTTATAATTTTTAAATATTTTGTATATTTTATATGTAAAATTTTTGTGTTAACAGTGTATTATTTATTCCTTTGTATCGACGTCTTCCTAAGGAAGGATATTTATTCCTGGAACATGAAAGTAGGTTCCAGTTTATGGATAATGTATAATTTTACTGCGTGCCTGTGTTGGTGTATATAAGTGATCAGTTGTACTTAATCACCTGGCTAATGACGGGTACAGGAAGCCTTCAGAGAGACATTCTGCATATTGGTTCATCAGAAACAAATTAACTCCATGGGGCAGGGGCCTTCTTGAGAAGCTAACAGTTTCTCAGCTAGTCAAGAAATTCTCCGTATTTTATGGAACCCGAAGGTTCGTTACTGCATTCACAACAGCCCGCCACCTGTCCCTATCCTCAGCCAGCTCAATTCAGTTCATGCCCCCCATCCCACTTCCCTAAGATCCGTCTTAATATTATCCTCCCACATCAGAAACAAAAAAAAAGAAAGAAAGGATTGGTAGCCAGTAGGTTTACTACTAACGGAAGGTAGGAGCCAGCGTCTCAATAAATAAGCAAAATTGCCCAATGGCAACGATACTTAATATCGCTTAATTGAAATGTAATATTCACAAATTATTTGCACTAAAATGGGACAAATATTTTCATATGGAAGAATCCACGGTATTAAAGTGTGCTATTTCAAAACGAATGAAAATATACGAACATTAATTAAAAAAATGTTATTACATCTTTTTATAGCTGACGGCCATAACTAATGCAAAACCGTCGTGTTCGATACTTGACGAACCCCTGAGGATGTTCATCATTACGTCATCATTACAGTTCCGAGGTTTTCCTGTGATTTTATTCATTTCACATATCGTATGCCGTCCCTTAATGGTCGCTATTCAAAGCAACATACAGAACGCCTGGAAGTATAAAAGTCCAGTATTTAACGAGACAGCAGCTAAATGATTTCTGCTCTCACATGCGTTACAGACGGACAGCCATTCACGGTGCTGTGCCCTTAATCATCGAAGCTGCAGAGCGAAATTAAAGCTAGATTGTACGTACGACATTGTGCAGGTGTTCGAGAATAGGGTACTGGGAAATATATTTGGCTGTAAGGGGGATGAGATAACAGGGGACTGGAGAAGACTACATAACGAGGAGCTTTATGATCTTTAGTCATCACCAAAATATTTTTCGGGTGATAAAATAAAGAATAATGAGGTGGGCAAGACAAGTGGCATGTATGGGGGAGAGGTTAGGTGCGTACAGGGTTTTGGTGGGGAGACCTGATAGAAAAAGACCACTCGGAAGACCTAGGAGTAGATGGTATTTTAATATTTCAATAGATCTTTAAGAAGTGGGACGGGAAGGCTTGAAGTGGATTGATCTACCTCGGTATAGGGACAGGTGGCGGGCTGTTTTGCATGCGGTAATTAAACTCTTGAGTCCATAAAATGCGGGGAATTTTTTGGCTAGCTGAATCCACAGTCGACCATAAGATGAAGACGTGTCTAATAAACAATTTCAGCGCTCCATCTTATGGTCGACTGTGGATTCATCTTTTGTACCTGCATATGTCTTACGTATATCTTATTTAACCTTTTAAATACTAGCGGTAACTTTACATAACATCAGGTTTAACATTAACAAATTCTACGTGGTGCCCACATTGCGTTTATGTGTTTTGTACGGATCTCAGAACAAACAGCAACTATTGCCTTATAAATCATTAAGAGATTGATTTTTATAACCGAAGTGGAGAGTGTTTACAGCGCGGTACGCACTGAGTCCTTATATAAAACAGATACGCTTCGGCTTTAAAGGGTTAAATTTTACCCTACTTTACGTGTACAAGTCTGTATATTCTAACCCACTGTGAAGCGGAAGACCTTGCCTCCTTCCGAAAAGCAGAGTTTCAATATTCAAGTTTTTTTAGAGGAGAGTGACGATGGCCATAACAGGCCGAAACTTGTAGTTCAAATCTCTAAATAAAGAGACATAAACAGTGTTGGCTGTTGACTGATATTTTGTGTGAGAAAAGGAATTTTGGAAGGGAGGTAGAGGATGGCGGAAAAAATGCCTAGTGATTATGTTCACAAATGCTACTCTTCACTAAATACTGGTTATACCAACCACAGCAGCCGAACAACATAACCTGAGTTTAAGGCTCTGCACCCCTTTGTGCAATTAACACTAAAAGTTACTTAAAAGCCTCCGCAACTTTATTAACCCTTTAAAGACGAAGCCTATCTGTTTTATGTAAGGACTCAGTGCGTACCGCGCTGTAAACACTCTCCACTTCGGTTATAAAAACCAATCTCTTAATGTTTTATAAGGCAAAAGTTGCTGCTTGTTCTGAGATCCGTACAAAACACATAAACGCAATGTGGGCACCACGTAGAATTTTTTTAATGTTAAACCTGGTGGTACGTAAAGTTACCGCTAGGCTTTAGAAGGTTAAGTATCCATATTTCACACTACAGAAGGAGAGCTGTTCCAACAGAGGCGTCATCTGCAGGCCTTGTGGTGTTACCGCATGTAAGTAATAGAAAAATTTGCATTATTTAGTGTCAGTAGATTGAGATATCTCTAGCACCATTTATTGATTTAGTAATTGCTAGTAAGGAGACTGGTCTAGAAGTAAATGCAGAGAAAACTAAGTACATGGTCATGTCTCGAAATCAGAATGCAGGACACAATCACAACATAAAAATAGACAATAAATCCTATGAAAAATGGAAGAATTCAAATATTTGGGAGCAACCCTAACGAATCGAAACTCCATTCATGAAGAAATTAAGAGCAGATTGAAGTCGGGGAATGCTTGCTATCATTCGGTGCAGAATCTTTTGTCTTCCAGGTTGCTATCCAAAAGCACAAAGATTAGGGTATACAGAACTATAATTCTACCTGTTGTTCTGTATGGGTGTGAAACTTGGTCTCTCACACTGAGGGAGGAACAAAGACTGAGGGTGTTCGAGAATAGGGTGCTGAGGAGGATATCTGGGCCTAAGAGGGACGAGGCGACAGGGGAGTGGAGAAGACTACATAACGAGGAACTTAATGACCTGTACTCATCACCAAATATTATTCGGGTAATCAAATCGAGAAGAATGAGATGGACGGGACATGTAACATGCATGGGGAAAAAGAGAGGTGCATACAGGATTTTGGTTGGGAGATCTGAGGGAAGGCGACCACTTGGGAGACCCAGGCGTAGATGGGAGGATAATATTAAAATGGATCTTCAAGACGTTGGATGGCAGTGTATGGACAGGATTGAGCTGGCTCAGGATAGGCACAGGTTGCGCGTTGTTGTGAATGCGGTAATGATTCTCCGGTTTCCATAAAAGGAGGGGAGTTTCTTGACTAGCTGAGAAACTGTTAGTTTCTCAAGAAGGCCTCTGCTCTATGGAGTTAGTTAGTTAGTTAGTTAGTTAGTTAGTTAGTTAGTTAGTTAGTTAGTTTGTTTGTTTGTTAGTTAATTAGATAGTAATAATTCCAGTTCTAAAATATTAATAACCAAAATTTTATAAAATGTACATAGAAAATTATAAAGCCTCCCCAGTATTTTTCCTTTAGTGTTGCTGACGGACGTTAAAATAAACACATTCCGATGTTTCATATTGTTGTGTTTTAGCGATAAAAATACTTTTTTTACATGTACATTATTCTCTATATGAACCTTTTAAGAGAAAAGGTGATCTGTTCTTATATAAGGACTCAGTCCGTACCGCGCAGTAAACACTCTCCGCTTCTGTTATGAAAACCAGTCACTTAACGCACTATAAGGTTGCTGTTTGATCTGTGATGTACACAAAACACATAAGCGCTATGTGAGAATCATTTAGAATTTGTCAATATTAAACCGGGTGCTACGTGAGTTTATCTATAGGCTTTGAAACATTTACAATATTATGTAAATAAGAACAAAGTAATGACATTTACAATCTGTATCATCTTAATAAATGTATTCCATCTATATATTAAAATTATTTATTTTCAGCTCTAAAGTACAAATGTGTTGTACATCTGAATATACTTAATTCAACGCCTGTCCAGAATACTCAGGTAATAAATGCTGGAACACATTATTTTTCACATGAATTTTATAAAATTTTGGTTATTAGTATTTTAAATTTGGGACCATTATAAACGAATAAATTGTACAATTGCAATATAAATATTTTGGCACGAACTAATATAACGTTTGCAGTTATTCATATTTTGTACGGTAATACTAGACGTCCTAGAGGTGACCACCTTGGTCGAAAATGTCGACTTTTATCGGCAAGTGTTAATAAACTTGTAGAGACGGTTGAATTAAGTAATTTCTGTAAACTCCATAACGCCTGCATTCTCTTCTGCTACTCCAGTACTTGGATAGCGGCTTCAAATTCACCTCAGATGCTGAAGGCTTATCTGCCTATTCTCTGTGCATGTAGAGTCCTTGCTGTTTTGTGGGCGCTGATCCCCCGTCAAGGGAGTCCTCCAACTGTCTACAGATAGGATTCAGAGACGTCAAAAACGAAGTCCTCGTGAATATATATATATATATATTAAGAAGATGATAAAATGAATAATAATGAGATGGATTGGACATGTAGCATAAGCGAAATATGATAAACTCCTGCTGAATTTCTATCTCGAAAATCAGAAGACGTTCGATGTAAGGCGAAGGCAGTAAATAGGAAGGTAGGGGCTGAAATCGAACCAGAACACGTAGCTTTACTTGTTTAGAAATCCATTTTATACCTGAAACAAAACACTGGCTCCTTGACAAACACCAGCTCTAAGATTTTTTCTTCTGTGGCGCAACAGCCCCTAGGGGGGCCAGGGCCTCCTCGATGTCCGGGATGCACGATCACACTCAGACACACACCACACTCGGAAAGACTCCTCTGGACGAGTGATCAGCCCGATGCAGAGACCTCTACCTGACAACACACAACACTCACAAGAGACAGACATCCATGCGTCCGGTGGGATTCGAACCCGCAATCCCAGCAAGCGAGCTGTCGCAGACACACACCTTAGTTCGCGCGGCCACTGGGTTGTGGTACAGTGTAAGATAAAGACTTTTTGTCTTAGGAACTTTAACATGTGGGCAAAATGCGGAATTTTGTTAAGTAGAAGGTCTATAACACACTGAGAGATGTCTGATCGGTCTGCGTAGCCCTTATTAAGGCTATAGTAAACCTTCTGCTTGTATATAAAGAGCGAAATGTTCAGACTAGCAGATCCCAGTGGCCGCGCGGTCTAAGGCGTAGGGTCTGCGGCCGAGCGCTTTCTGGGATCGTGGGTTCGAATCCCACCGGGGACATGGATGTTTGTCTTATACAGTGTTTGTGTTGTCAGGTAGAGGTCTCTGCGAAGGGCCGATCCCTCGTCCAGAGGAGTCCTACCGACTGTGGTGTGTGTTTGAGTGTGATCAAATGAAATTACAAAAACCCTCGACACCTGCTGTGAACAGGTAGGTAGAAGAGGGAAGGGCTAAGAAAGAAAGAAAGAAAGAAAGAAAGAAAGAAAGAAAGAAAGAAAGAAAGAAAGAAAGAAAGAATTTTCACACTGACACTGTAAAGTCCTCAAAATATCTCTGCTTCACATATAATTAGTCAACATGAGTCTAATGACGACGAATGTGGCACGTAAAGCAAGACTGTTGAGCGTGTACGGCCCAACTACTTTTTAAATCTAACATTGCTTCCAAAGGTTTATACGTAGCAGGCGCCACACAAGGGGTGTGGGGGAAGATGCCCAGCTTTGGCCTTCACCACCACCCCCTCCCAGGAATCGAAATTTAAATAAACACAGATTTTGTAGACACGATTATATGAAAAGTTTTACGTGATTTAAATTTCAGCCAAAATCTTGAAATATGTAGTTGTATTGATATGTATGTAAATGCAGTGGCAGACAGTGTTATGTTGTATTTATGACATGATTTTTGTATTTTTTTTAAAGCTGGAAACATATATAGCCTCAGGAGCAGTCGCCCAGTCAGAAATTCTGGGTGAGCACCTTGTGTGTATCCGTGTTTCTGGATTGGAAGAATGTTTACATGTTTTTAAACAGGACGTTCCATGGAGGCCGGGGATTTAGAACTGGTGACGTTTCAGTGGACATATGACGTAGATTTTTGTAATTTTCACACACAAATATTGTCATATATAACATGTCTCATCTGTACCATGCGTGCTACTTTCCCAGCCCAAAATGATCCTTATACATTTGAAAGCCTTAGCAATGTTTCGTGAAACCATCATTAACTTACACATTATATATTTAAATTTATTTTACTTTGTCATTTAAGATCAGTTGGACAGATCGTGTGAGAAATGAAGAAGTATTGTATAGGGTCAAGAAGGAGAGGAATATCCTGCATACGGTAAAAAGAAGGAAGGGTAACTGGATTGGTCACATCTTGGGTAGGAACTGCTTTCTAAAACACGTTACCGAAGGAAGGTTAGAGGGAGGGATAGAAGTGACGGGAAGACGAGGAAAAAGATATACGCAGCTACTGGGTGACCTTAAGGGAAAGAGCAGATATCGTAAATTGAAAGAGGAAGCACTAGATCACACCCTGTGGAGAACTCGCTTTGGAAGAGGCTACGGACCTGTCGTAAGATAGACTGCGTGTTGATGACGATGATTTAACTACAGTGTCAGTAGCTCAGTCTATACGGCGTCGAATGGAAGGATGGTTGTTGGTGGGCTTGAACGGAAGTGGCCGTACCTTAATTTGAACTAAATCCTGACATTTTTTCGGAAAACCACCAAAATCTTGTTACCAGGACCCAAACTCAAGCCGACATTTAAAACTGGGAGATTCTGAATACTAATCACAAATTCTTTGGCTCTCTGCAGTTCAGTTTATGATTTCTTGAATGCCAATTAATCTTTTAAAGCCTAGCGGTAACTTTACGTACCGCCAAGTTTAACATAAAAAAATTCTACGTGGTGCCCACATTGCGTTTATGTGTTTTGTACGGATCTCAGAACAAACAGCAACTTTTGCCTTATAAAACATTAAGAGATTGGTTTTTATATCCAAAGTGGAGAGTGTTTACAGCGCGATACGCGCTGAGTCCTTATATAAAACAGATACGCTTCTACTTTAAAGGGTTAATCAGTGACAGCGCCCTTGCTTACGTAGCGTTAATGTGTCACTCTGTAACAGTACTCAAATTGTTACTCCATTTGGTTTTAATACGAATGTTTGCATTGTAGGTATTAAGATGTCTAAAATGGAATTAATTAGTGTTGCATTCCTTTGTTAGACGGTAATAATAAGGGAAGTTGTCGAAAATTAGCGTAAGGAAAAGCGATACAGACATAACAAATAAGATGACAAATCCTTCAGAGGGTTGTGTAGTTATGTCACTGTTGCACTTTATTAGATACAGCCTCTGTGAATTCACTGACAGTCAGAGAGCTTCTCAGAATTTTAAGATAATGGGGTATTATATGTGCTTGCATGATCCGGCAGGTATCAAAGGCTGTGATATACAGAGCTCTGCTCTTGATACTGCGGGTTTTGATCTGTCGAATCAGTAAAGCTGGGGATTCAAGCGTTGTGGCAGAAAAGGCTTAACGAAGAGCTGTATTATTTGTACTGTTCGCGACACAATTAGGTGGATGCCATAGAGGAACATGCAACACTAGTGGAGTGCACGAGATTGAATGTTGTGAAATGGAGGCAATGTGAGTACAACGTAGTATTAAGGCGCGTTCGCGTAACTATATTTGCCCTCGAAAAGCAATAAATATTATTTATTTTGAGTGTGTGTCCTGTAGCCTTAGTTATCCAGCATGCAATGGGCATGCGCTGTATTATATTGTCATCTGTGGCCTGTGTGGCTATACCGTATTTTTCCACATTATCTCATAAACGGAATGATTTTCGGAAAAAAGTCGTTGAACATAAAATGTGTGTTTTGATTTTTTCTACAACTTTTGTCTGAAATATTTCTCATTCTAAGAAGAAATCAGCGCTGTAGTATCATAAATTTACACAGGTCTTCATGTAAAGTACCCGTTATTCTTGTCGGATTTTAATGAAACTTGAATTTTGTCTACAGATTTTTGAGCAATATTCATATTTCAAATTTGAGGAAAATCCGTTGAGTGGAAGCCAAGTTGTTTCATGCGAACGGACGGACTGACAGACAGACAGACAGACGTGACGAAGCTAATAGTCGCTTTTTGCAATTTTGCGAATGCGCCTAAAGACGGGAGGGAAGAGGGTGGCAGCTAGGCAGATGGCAGAATAAGAATAATAAATTGGGTATTCAGGAATTACGGTATGAAGGTATGCCTGCTTTCATATACTTGACGACAGGAACCAAATTCGGAATCTGGGAGCGTGGCAATGAATTCTTGGATTCCATGAATGGGAGGGAAATTGGTGCATGTTGAAGAAGGAAGGACTCTGTTGGTAGATATTAACCCTTTAAAGACGAAGCTTATCTGTTTTATATAAGGACTCAGTGCGTACCGCGCTGTAAACACTCTCCGCTTCGGTTTTAAAAACCAACCTCTTAATATTTTATGAGGCAAAAGTTGCTGTTTGTTCTGAGACCCGTACAAAACACATAAACGCAATGTGGGCACCACGTAGAATTTTTTAATGTTAAACCTGGTGGTACGTAAAGTTACCGCTAGGCTTTAAACGGTTAACCGACGTTTCCCAGAGTTTCTTGCCTCCCTCTCCAGCATCTACCAAGTGCAATAATAGATTTTTCTTGGCCCACTTAGACCCTGACGACTAGCTACGTGCTGAACGTTCCGGGAATCGAATCCCGGTAAGGGAGAGATTTTGCTTACCTGTCCATACCGGCCCTGGGACACACCCAACGTCCTGTAATATGGATACCGGGAGTCTTCACTGGTGGTAGAGCAGTTGGGCCTAACTTTTACCACACACCCAAATCTAACCCCTAGGTTAAAGAAAGAATAAGGCTATAAATCTACTCGGGTTCTGGACCTTCATTGCATGTTCTAAGTTGAATTTCTTAGACTGTGAATCTGGAAGCAAGTAAGCCTTTCTGAAACGGTGGTGGCTGTTGAATAACCGGCGCCACGTCTTACCCCAAAAGACGCCGATATTCACGTGATATGAATTGATGTTTCTGCAGTATCCACTGGCACTGTAGGTTTATTGTCAGGTACTGTGTAGGGCTATAGGCGATTGATTCCACTATAGGTGACGTAGTGAAGTGGTGAGATGTGGATGAGAGAAGCAAAGTAAAGTGAAGTGAAGTGTAGATAGGATAAGTGATGTAAAGTGAAGTGAAGTGAGGTTCTTTAGTCCTGGGAATGTGTTCATCATAATTATTTTTAATCTATGTATTGAGATGGCAGTACTGTACAGTATTTAGTTTAGTTTAAATTTTTTTGGACATTTGGACACACGGTTTATTTACCTGATCTGCATTGGTACTTCCTGTTTTCTCTGCTGTGTGTTCTGTGTTGATTATTGTTCTATGTCATGGTACTATTCCGCGTTACTCTTTTCTTCTGTGTTACTGTACTGTTCATTGTTTTGTACTGTGCTGTGTTCTTGTTATGTACGTGTTGCTTCTGTTCTGACTGAACACGCTGTATGTTAACACTGCCACCGTGTGTGAACTCAGTGGCAGTCCATAATTAAAATCATTATCATTACCATAAGTGAAGCGACGTGAAGTTAGGTGCTGTGTGTAAATAAGTGAAGTGACGTAAAGCGTTGTGTGTAAATAAGTGGGGTAACGTGAAGTGAAGTGTTGTGTGTAAATAAGTGAAGTAACGTGAAGTGAAGTGTTGTGTGTAAATAAGTGAAGTAACGTGAAGTGAAGTGTTGTGTGTAAATAAGCGAAGTGGCGTGAAGTGAAGTGTTGTGTGTAAATAAGTGAAGTGATGTGAAGTTAGGTACTGTGTGTAAATAAGTGACGTGACGTGAAGTGAAGTGTTGTGTGTAAATAAGTGAAGTGACGTGAAGAGAAGTGTTGTGTGTAAATAAGTGAAGTGACGTGAAGTGTTGTGTGTAAATAAGTGAAGTGATGTGAAGTGTTGTGTGTAAATAAGTGAAGTGATGTGAAGTGTTGTGTGTAAATAAGTGAAGTGAACTGAAGGTGTTCTGTAACGTGTGTGTGTGTGCGTTTGTGTGTGTGTATGGGTATATTGTACTTGTGTACGTATATTGTATTTGTGTGTGTATATTGTAATTGTATAGGTGTATTGTATTAGTGTGGGTATATTGTAATTGAGTGGGTATATTGTAGCTATGTAGGTATATTTGTATTAGTGTAGGCACATTGTACTGTGTGGGTGAACTGCCAATACGTGTACTGCAATTTGTGCTGTTCCGTTTATGTATGTGTTATTGTATTGTGTGCCTGTACTGGTGTAAGGCTGCTGCCACCGGGTGAAAACCCAATTGCAGTAAGAAATAATAATAATAATAATAATAATAATAATAATAATAATAAATAGCAAGGTGCGATATGGGGAATACAATTTCGGAGGGCTTTAAGTTTTGTAGCGAAGTTAAATTTAGCCGTAGTTTTTACTGTCTACTCGCGCTGATATTTCGCCTTTATTTTCCATTAAGTTTCTTTAGCACTCAGTAATCTTGTTAAGGTAACAACTGCCTGCTTAAAAGCCGTATTAAATTCAATTGAGGTGTACTTAGTCGACAGTCAGTTGCGAGGAGGCTGACGGTTTGTAAGCAGTAACACGTGAAGTGAATTAACGGACCCCCAGTACGGCTATTCTTCAGCAGATTTACAAAATCGAGTTCGAAATGCGTTTAGCCACATTAATTTTCTAATTCAACAAAACCGTTTCAAACGTGTTGCCTAACGTTAGATACTGCTGAACTTTGAATATTTGTTTTTGGTTTGCATGGCGGGGATGGTTCCTATTTTTGCCTTCTATGATTGGACATTCTCTAATTATGTAGGTTGATACTGACGTTTCGGATGAAACTTTACTTCCTTCTTCAGTTCTCTTCTCTTAGTGTTATATTTGAGGTTCTGGCAGTGGTGGTAATGAAGATTAAAGTCTTCTGGAATATTAAACCATGTCGACTGATCGTTACCGACGTTTCGAAGGAACCTGCTGTCTATATCTTTGGAGATTCGCAGTCAAAGAATTGAATTAACCGTTTAACAATCTACGTGGCTTTATGTTCCAGAAGACTTGAACCCAGGTTTCTGAATTTCCCATTTTAAAGTGGCCACTGTTCCGGACCACACTGTACTTCCTTTATTTTCTTACCGTGGTTCCGATTGGCCACAAGACTCGAATCCGTTCGATATTGTCCAACCACATCTTCACTCTTATCAGTTGGGTGTCAACTTGGTATGTTATTTTATCCCTGAGGATGGAAGTAGCGTTGTCCTCCGAAACCACGTAAAATTACATAACTATGGGGTATGAAACCCGTCGTCATCATCATCATAACAAAGCACACAAATGTAGGACACCTGGGTTCTGTCCTGTGGAAACTGTTGGCCCTTCCATCTTGTTTTTGGTCGACCTGTTTAGCCTTTGCCTTTTGGATTTTATTCCAGTATTGTCCTGGGTATTCGTGAGTGTTCCATCCAGGACTGTCGAGTCGGTACACAAAAGCTCCGACTCCGACGCCTCGATTTTTAAAACTCCGACTCCGACTCCTTCATAAAAGCTCAATATGCATTAATAACGGTAAACCTATAAGACACTTCATCGCCACCACGTGAATCATCAGGCTACTTTTTTGACTTATAACCTATATTTAAGCATAAGTCTAATGGTTACTGTAGCTATCGGGGCTCTGGAGTTGGAGTATCTAGTTAAGATTTTAGATTGAGGTCGGAGTCGGTACATTTTTACCGACTCCGACTCCACAGCCCTGGTTCCATCCTTTAAACTTGCTGTAGCCAATTCTTTTAGTAGATCTGAATTCTTTCTACTGTGTGTTCTACTTTTAGTTTTGTCGAATTTTTGTTTTCCTTTGACGGTCTAGCCTTGTCATTCCTGAAAGTGACCTCAGAAATTTCATTTGTGCTGCCTTGGATGTAATATTGTAGAGTTTAATTTGGTACTCGGTCTCATATATTTACCAAAATGTCCTTTGACTTTGGACAAAATAATTCTAAATTAATTGCCAAAAAGAAATAATGTATTTTATTTATGTATTTATTTTTCATTTAACCTTTTAAAGCCTAGCAGTAACTTTGCATACCACCATGTTTAACATTAAAAAATTCTACGTGGTGCCCACATTGCGTTTATATGTTTTGTACGGATCTCAGAACAAACAGCAACTTTTGCCTTATAAAACATTAAGAGACTGGTTTTTATAACCGAAGTGGAGAGTGTTTACAGCGCGGTACGCACTGAGTCCTTATATAGAACAGATACCCTTCGTCTTTAAAGGGTTAACTCCCTATAACACATTTATATAGCTTTGAATTACAGAAAAATAAATACTTGTGTTCACAAGTGTCATATCTAAGACACATGAAATAATTTAAGCGATAATATGATTCATACGCTAAAATTTACACAGCGAAATGAATTTCGCACCGTATCCCTCAAGTTACTGACTCCACGGCACTGAGTTCCGGACAAGCCGGTAAGTCGTCATGTAGTGAAGTAATTCCCGCATTTGACGAAACACGCTGAGTGATTATCATGTTTACTGTGTGCCATGATGAGTCTCTATTCCTTCATCAAGCAACACTCCGTGTCTTTGTTACCGCTGTCCCCCGCCCCCCCCCCCCCCCAACCAACCTGATAGCATCACTCATTCCTACTTAACATGCGGCTGGGTACCCACTTAGTATTCTTGAACGGCCCTGTAAATTGTGTCGCGTGTTGCTTTCTGAAATGCAATGAGGTTTGGAGGTGAATTATACCAGCGTCCTTGCGTGACGTCTTAAGGTAAGAAGGCTGTTATTACTCAAATTGTTATTATTATTGTAATTCGTTGAAATTAGAGTTGCCGATCCCAGTGGCCGCGCGGTCTAAGGCGTAGGTCTGCGGCCGAGCTCTTTCTGGGATCGTGGGTTCGAATCCCACCGGGGGCATGGATGTTTTTCTCTTGTACAGTGTTTGTGTTGTCAGGTAGAGGTCTCTGCGACGGGCCGATCCCTCGTCCAGAGGAGTCCTACCAACTGTGTTGTGTGTGTCTGAGTGTGATCAAGTGAAGTCACAAAACCCTCGACACCTGCTGTGAACAAGTGGGTACAAGAGGGAAGGACTAAGTAAGTAAGAAATTAGGGTTGAAAGTAGAACCAGTTGACGAGAAACTAAGAAGATACAAACCAAATTGGCTACAACATGTAACAAGGATGAACAACAACAGGATGCCCAAAATAATGCCGAATTTTAGCCCAAATGAACAAAGCCGACTCAGAAGACCTTGAACAGAGTATTAGACAAGGTCGAAAGAGGTCTATTGAGGCCGAAATTGTGATGGATGATGATAATGATGATTCGTTATTACATTTGTGCGGGCGGTTTACAATTATACGCCTGAAGAAAAAGAAGTTTACAGGGTATACAGTGTTGCAGCTGTCCTGTAGTTACAATTTATGCTACATGTAATGCTATTTCCCACGTTGAATGTTTTGTACTTTAAGATTAGCACTTCCCGCAGTGTGTGTGTGCTGTGCCCAATATAGCTGTATTCTGTACTTCCTTGATACCGTGCTTTCCTTTTCTGTTGCACAGGAATTTTATGAATAATTATTATTACTAACATCATCATCATCATCATCATCATCATCATCATCTCCTTTACGCAGGGTATTCACACTTATACACCTGAAACAAACCATGTTTCTAGGGTATACAGTGCCGCAGCTATCCCGCGCGTACTGTTAATGGTGCATATAGCGCTGTCTGCAATATTAAACTCTGCTGTGCTTCTACATTAGCACTTCCCGCAGTGTGTGCGCTGTGCCCAGTACAGCTGTTTTCTGCAGTTCCTTGATATCGTGCCTTCCCTTTATGTTGCACAGGAATTTTATGAATTATTATTATTATTATTATCATCATCATTATTCCGGCATACAACGTCATTAGCGTTTTATTCTTGTTTTGTTCTGGGTGATAAAACATGTATTTTACCGCGGGTAAGCGGATTGTGGAGCATACTGTGTCATCACGCTATGGAGTGCAGCCATTTGCTTAGTGTTAGAGGATTACCGTGATTGTTTATTTATACTTATTTTGTTAAGTGAGTCACACTGTTAAATTGACTCTTGTCTTGTGCTGCGTGCGTCTCTGATCGCTTGCACTGTCGCTCTGGACAGTTCTGTGGAGATACAACTACGTTAGAAATTAGCAGCAGTGTTGGTACACAAAGAGCCCCCAGTGGTCCCTGTCATGGGCCACGGGAATCCAGTCTACGATCTCCCATTCTATTCAATGTCGTTTTTTCATTTTACATCTACACCTGGCTCTTCTCTAAAGAGGGTAAGTGTTTCTGCTTTACTACCAAAAACCCTGTATTATCCATCTTTTGTCTCATGAAAGCCACATAGGCCGTGCAATTTGTCGTCAATGATTTGGTCAGTCTCAAAATTTTTAACTAGCGCTAAGTTATGACGCTAGTTATTATACAAATATATCCAAAATTTTTTTTTAATTTTCTCTCTTAAATCTAAATATACTACTAGAAGACTTTTCTCGAACAGCCAGTCTGTATTCTTCCTTCAGCATGAAAGACCAAGTTTTATATCAATAACAAATGAGACGCAAAGTTGTAGGTCTGAATATTTTAATCTTTGTTTGTAATCTTCTTTAATTTTAATCCAGTCGGTAAAATACCCCACATAACACGTAAACTGAAAATTAATAATCTCTCAGAAATGGCCCAATGTTTAACCCTTTAAAGACGAAGCGTATCTGTTTTATATAAGGATTCAGTGCGTACCGCGCTGTAAACACTCTCCACTTCGGTTATAAATCCAGTCTCTTAATGTTTTATAAGGCAAAAGTTGCTGTTTGTTCTGAGATCCGTACAAAACACATAAACGCAATGTGGGCACCACGTAGAATTTTTTAATGTTAAACCTGGTGGTACGTAAAGTTACCGCTAGGCTTTAAAATGTTAAAACATTCTCTCCATAGTTAACACAGACAATTTAACGTTGACACCATTTTGTGTATGGCAGATGTTTAACGAAATAGGACCGAGTGCTTAATGACTTCTTCGTGAGTCTTCCAAACTCAATATTAGGTTGCATTTGTTTCTTTTTCTTATAAGTAAAGAAGGTCGCACCCGGGAGGGGGGGGGAAGGTGCCGGGCTGTAGCCCCCCAAACTCACCAAAATTGAAATTTGATAAACACAGATATTGTAGATATTATGATATCAAAAATTTTACGTGATTTCCACTGCATCTGAAATCAGGCTCTGAAATCGGCTGGTGACTAGTACGTTATAATTTTTTAAAAATAAATTAATAATATTAAAAAACAAGAAGACAGAACACTGTGATTGAGTCACGGAACATGTAGTTATATTTGTATGTATATAAATACAGTTGCAGGCAACGTTATGTTGTACTTACAACGGGATTTTTATAATAATTTTTACCATCAAACATAAATTATATATAGCCTCAGGACCAGCTCCCATCCCCCCCCCCAAGGAAAAATTCTGGGCGTGTTCCTGTAAATAAGTATGTACTAAATATTTTAAATACAGTGCGCTAATTTGAATTCTCTTTCGCGGAAACACAGTCGAAGAGAATGCCACTATACAGCGACATACATTGAACAAACACAATGTTTAACGAGGTAACAACGAGAACGCGAACTCAGGCAGTTGCTGAGTTAAAGAAGTCCGAAGGCTCTCCGAGAGATATTCAAAATTTACGTAATTTGAGAAAACACTTCGAAATAATAGGCCTAAAGAAAACACATAAAGAATAATTTATCTCCGTAAGATTTGCATTAACAACGAACAGATACATATCAACCGGTATAAACTGATATTCGTAATACAAGGCTCTTTCAATGTTTTAGTGTCATCTGCGTAGAGTGCCAGAACCTAAGTATGGTACACACACACACATATATATGTAATATCGTGGCGAGTTTGGATCTGTAACTTAGGCATATATCAAAAGTGTGTATTACATCTAAAGTAACGTATTTTCTCTTTCCCCTTTTGTTTAATCTGGTAGTAAAAGGAATGCAAAGTCTGAAAGCAAATATTGCGCGGAAAATTTGTTGCTCAGATTGCTGAATTACGTAACTAACGATCTAACTTTACCATGAACATCAACTCTGCAACTGGCAGTCTTCGTAACATATTGTTTGAATACCTGAAACGATACAACTATGGGGATGAATGGGGAACTATGAATGGGGAAAGGAATCCATTAAGAATTTATATGCGAAAGCGTCTGGAAAACACACACCCTAAAAATCGAGACCCAGTTTACAAAATTAATATTAATAGCGCGTAGCAGGATTAATTACACAAAGTCTCCAGCCTCAGGCGCAAGTAACGTTAGCGAGCCTAGGCTGATGCCACAAGTTGGAGGAGTGCGCGAAGCAGTGTGCGCGTAGGTCAGTGTGTTTCTGCAGCCTGAGCGGTGGAGGTGCCAGTATTGTCTGCTGACGTAGCAGCTGCAGTCATGTGACTGAGGTAGGAGGATCATGAGGTTTGTGAGACTCTCGCTGAAGGTTGTCATGAAAAACGATGGGGACTTTATGGGTGTAACTCTGCTATACAGCCTGAGCGGCTTACGTCACTCTAAGACGGATCTCTACCATGTTCATACGACAGTCCCAAGCAGTTCGACATTTTAGTGGCTTCCAAGCTCGATTATTTCTGTGAACGGTAAGCATATATGGGACTCGGTGCGGTCGCACACAACCGTAAAATGCCTGTTTTCAATGTCCTTATATTTCTTCTTTGAAAATATAAGATATGCTTTATTAAAACACATTTACATTAACAGGGACTCTATTAACTACCTTCTGCCTTGGAATAGGGTCAACTGGCTGGCTTCCCTTTCAGATTTGTTAAATAGGTGAAGCCGCATGTTCACCTGAACATTGCTTAATACTTGGGTCCCTATTTCATAGAAAACAAGCGAATTTCCGCTACAGAAGCCAGAGGAAAAGTAGTAATATACATTTCCGTGAAATTAGACGTGCAATATACATTCTTATTACCAATAAACTGCAACACTTAAACATATGGGTTTGTTACTCCCACGTGTTTCAGTTATTGATAATAGCCATCCGCCGATCCCAGTGGCCGCGCGGTCTAAGGCGTAGGTCTGCGGCCGAGCGCTTGTGGGATCGTGGGTTCGAATCCCACCGGGGCATGAATTTTTGTGTCTTGTACAGTGTTTGTGTTGTCAGGTAGAGGTCTCTGCGGCGGGCCGATCCCTCGTCCAGAGGAGCCCTACCGACTGCGGTGTGTGTCTGAGTGTGATCAAGTGAAAATAAACAACCTCGACACCTGCTGTGAGTAGGTAGAAGAGGGAAGGTCTAAGAAGAAGAAGAAGAAGAAGAAGAAGAAGAAGAAGAAGAAGAAGATAGCCATCCTCAGGGAGTACGTTTCATAAAGGATGTAATGGTGTTAAAACCAAATCATTCTCATTAGTAAATGTTAAATAGTACATATAAATCAAATTTATGTGACACCAATATGTGATATTAATAAATAAAAAGGCTAAATTTTAATATTATTACGCAGGGGTATATTAATTCATATTACTCACATTATGCACGCAAATATACACGAACAAAATGTTACTACGTCTAGATGTTTGCATGTGTACTGCATATAGTGTGGAATAATGATTTATAACAGACTTTAACGTTTTATTTATTAATATTACATATTTATGTTTCAATTAATTTCCTTTGTTTGTACCAGTTACAATTTACCAAAACAGCTATATGGTTTGACACCTATACATCATTTGTGATATGTACTCCCTGACGATGGCTATTCTGAATAGCCGAAACATGTAGCAGTAACAGTCTTGTGTATGTTAACTTTTTTTTGTGGTAATAAATACATTTCTTTGATAAAGGGTTTTTAGGTAAGTAAGTGCAGTTCATTGCGACAGTTATACAAAACAAGTGCATGTACTCTGTGGGCAGGTTGACGAGTACGTTAATGTTTTTGTTTTCAGTTTGTCTGACTACGCTGTCAGCGTCCCACACTGTAACTCTTTGTACCAGGAGTGATGAATAATTGTTTAAACAGTTTTACACGAAAGCGGTCCTGGGCTGAACTAGGCAATGTGCTGGGATATGCTTAGAACGAGCGAAGAATGTCACTAATGCCAGTGCACGCGCCGAGATTTGAAACCACACACTTCCTGGACAGAGATCTGCAACTCTGTTCCTATTTTAACCTTCTAGTTTGATACAAGTTGAATTATAGATACACATATCATCCACTGTGCACAAAACTCTTAGTTATCTATGAATATACGAAGAGCAATATTCAGACGGATCTTTGGGAAGTGGGATGGGGGGGGGGGCGTGAACTGGATTGAGCTGGCTCAGGATAGGGAAAGGTGGCGGGCTCTTGTGAATGCGGTAATGAACCTCCGGGTTCCTTAAAATGCGGGGAATTTCTTGACTACCTGAGAAACTGTGAGCTTCTCAAGAAGGCCTCTGTTCCATGTAGTTAGTTAGTCAGACAGTCAGTCAGTCAGTAAGTCAGTCAGTCAGTCAGTTAGTTAGTTAGTTAGTTAGTTAGTTAGTTAGTTAGTTAGTTAGTTAGTTATAAGAAGAGTCCTAGACTGGAGTGTGTTTTTCTCCACACGTTATTGTTGACGCATCTGTTCTGTTCTCTTGCCCAAAACAGCCACAGGACTGATCTCTGATCCTGCACAGAATTCACATAAAGTAAACGCCTCTGTTCTCATACCGAAACACAGACTCATGGAGGAGATGGAATTGCTGATTTTGACACTGGTTTTAGTGCGTATATATAGCTGATAGAGACAGCCTTCTCTTAGCTGAACTGAGATATTTGTGTTTGTTTGTTTCTGCCATAATAAATTAATTACACAGCGAAATCAATTGTGAGCTGTGAATGCACGCAATTCCCATTTCAAGGATCTTGAGGCTTGTTGCTGAAGGAAACTGGCTGCTTAAGGAACAGAACTAGGGATTTATTGTGCTGATTTCCGAATGGTGTTTGTGTTTAAACGTATAGAAACTTGCTGCACAAAACGTGGTATAAAACACTCATTAATCTTTTAAAGCCTAGCGGTAAATTTACGTACCACCAGGTTTAACATTAAAAAATTCTACGTGGTGCCCACATTACGTTTATGTGTTTTGTATGGATCTCAGAACAAACAACAACTTTTGCCTTATAAAACATTAAGAGACTGGTTTTTATAACCGAAGTGGAGAGTGTTTACAGCGCGGTACGCACTGAGTCCTTATATAAAACAGATATGCTTCCTCTTTAAAGGGTTAACATTTGTCACCACAACGGAATGTTTTTAATATATCGCCTTCAATGGACAGACCATGACAGACACTGTCTTGTGAAGGGGTTCGCGGAATCATGCAAAACTTTGCAATCGTCCCTACAGGTAAGCCGTTTATTGCAAAATATTATGAGTTATTTTTCTTAGCAGGTTATGAATATACGACACAAATAAGCATAATATTTACGAAAAACAAAGAAACACGTTAGGAGCATTTTTAATATTATCCATTACGTGCATTTTTCTTGTAATGATTTATATAAACCAATATACGCACACAATAAATTATAAGTTTTTCATAAACTCAACCCTTCTACACGTTCCACCGTTAAGTTGCCATCTTCAGGGAGACGTCAATACAGAGGAATACATAACATTACATAAATAACACTATTTATTCCGTCTGACACACCCTGTATTTATTATTATTTTTTCAGACACTATTCCACTTGAATTTTAAGTTTTTGCATAAACAAATACCTGATGATGATCGGCTTGATCGAAACATGTAGTGTTTGAGATAATAACAGTAGAAATACAGGGTGTTTCAGACGGAATGCGTAGTGTTAGTTATCTAAGTCTATACACACAACGGGATGGGTAATGTCAAATACATAACATTAATATTAAATACGTATTATACATTCCTTTGTACTGACACCGTGCTTAATATGGCGTTTTATCGTCGAAATATGTAGGAGGGCCCAGGTTTGCGTATAACTTATAATTTTATTGTGTGCGTTATGTTGGTGTGTATATATGATTACATTAAGAGCATATACTACGCATATATGAAACTAAAACCGTGTAAGTGAACACGTGTCTTTGAAAGGTTCGAAGCGATTTGCGTCCCATTTCATGTCAAAAGCGGGATGAAAATAAAGTGTAAACTTATCTACAGGGAAGAGTTTGTTCACAGTTGACTGATTCTAACCCTTAGACATTAATGTCTTGACAGCAAAAAAATGCAAAACCGCTTCAATCATTGTCTGTGTTCTTGCACAAAACGCCTTATGCATATAATTAAGGACTGTCATCCAAACATGTTTCTTTTAAATTCAAACTGTTCTTTGTTTTCCTCACTATGTTAACGCGAAGGCAAATGTCTTTTCCATAAAGGTTCGATTAATGTTAAGGAATGTTTTTCCGTCTGTAATTCGGAGAAAGGGAAATTCGTCGTGGTAAAAACAACACTCCGCACGTTCATAGTTGAATTCACAGCCACACTTGACGTGTGAATATTTATTCGCCGGCCATGTTTATCACGGAACAACGCGTGGACTCACAGAGTAAGGCTGTCACATCACATTACATGCTGAACAACGTCATAACAGTGGAGGGTTTCATGGAAGACGCCTTGCAGTGGAGGTACGGGTACTGAACTCGCGTTGAATTCTTATTTTTTAAATGTCATAACTTGAAGAGTAAGCATCTAAGGATCAAAATTTACACAGATGTTTTCCTTTTCATCATGTGCATAGTATCTCCTACAGTGATGCCATGTTTTTCAGAAACACCCTGTATAAACACCTGTATAAACAAAATCGGAACGCAATATTAGCTTAATGAAAAAGTAGTGGTACATTTCGCAGTTCAGAATACTTATAAAAGGGTAAAGCAATACCTGTACAGGCCATGATGTTTCTAGGATTTTGAAGCTCCCAGATTTGAAGATGGTAAGGTTGTCAGCCTTACGTACCGGCCGTCTTTACTCACCAGGAAATATTCCTGGTGGGCCTACTCGCTTCTGTTAGAGGCCCAGAGTGCGGCCTGAAGGATTATATCAATGAAAAATTTCGATTACACAATCGGGAATCGAACCCGCGACCTTCCGACTTGTATTGCAGTGCCTCAACCAACTGCATCACCGTCATCAGGAATAAGATGTACGAAGTATTACTCCGAAAACGCTAAGGAAAGGAAAGATAATATTAAAATGGTTCTGAGATAGGATATAAGGACGTTGAACGCACTTCTTTGTGCAAGATAAGGGGCCTTCATTGTCTAAAGACGTAGCGGAAAGTCTTGACCAAAGAGCGTCTGAAATACCTATCTTTTACATTACGTTGATTTATTTGTTTGCTACTTAAATACGATACATGAAATGCGGGTAGTACCTGCTTGGCGTCCAGTGAAATGGGTGGTACATTTAACCCTTTAAAGACGAAGTGTGTCTGTTCTATATAAGAACTCAGTGCCTACCGCGCAGTAAACACTCTCCACTTCGGTTATAAAAACCAAACTCTTAAGGTTTTATAAGGCAAAAGTTGCTGTTTGTTCTGAGATCCGTACAAAACATATAAAAGCAATGTGGGCACCACGTCGAACTTTTTAATGTTAAACCTGGTGGTACGTAAAGTTACCGCTAGGCTTTAAAAGGTTAAGACCGGTGTGGAATCGATCAGGACAGTGTTGATCATAATATGCTATATCCAACAAGGTTTCCACGTACGTACTATTCTAAGATACGTAACGTACTAACCTGTTTATATGTTGTCATTTAATAACCACACAGTAGATGCAGCCTCTAGTAATATGAGATGTAATTACCAGTGTAGCTTACACGATACGGGGTTGGAAACAGTCACGCATGCGCCATGAAGCCATTATTGGTTGTGCATAATTGATTAGACGCACCACTCAACGCTAGAGTAAACTCAATTTGTCTCCTCTCCCCACATCGCTTTGCCTCTTGGCGCACCGCGGCTGTGCATGTGGTCCTCGGTTAACATTAATCCTGATTACGAAATAACCACTTCAGATAGCTAGTTAAAACTTTATCAATATCGAGGGGAATTATTAGGGTCCTAAATTTTGTCCATAAATGTGTGCGTCTCTTTATCTTTATGAAGCAGATGCGCCATTTTGTTCATAACTGCAGGCACTGCTTGGTGTGAGTCCAGCAGATGCACCATTTTGTTCACAACTGCAGGCACTGCTGTGTGTGAGTCGAGCAGATGCCCCATTTTGTTCACAACTGCAGGCACTGCTTCATGTGAGTCCAGCAGATATACCATTCTGTACACAACTGCAGGCACCGCTTTGTGTGAGTCCAGCAGATGTGTCATTCTGTTCATAACTGCAGGCACTGCTGTGTGTGAGTCCAGCAGATGCACCATTTTGTTCACGACTGCAGGCACCGCTTTGAGTGAGTCCAGCAGATGTGCCATTTTGTTCACAACTGCAGGTACTGCTGTGTGTGAGCCCAGCAGATGCGTCATTCTGTTCACAACTGCAGGCACTGCTGTGTGTGAGTCCAGCAGATTCGCCATTTTGTTCACAACTGCAGGCACTGTTTGTGTGAGCCCAGCAGATGCGTCATTCTGTTCATAACTGCAGGCAATGCGGTATATATGAGTGCTGCGAGTATTTTAACCATCCTCTTCTCAGGTATCCCAGCAGATCAATCATGTTTGTCCTCGCAAGAATTGCTTGTTGTTTTTTTAATCGAATTCTGGTGTCTCTTAGCTGCCTTTATGAGTTCATCAAAACTGTGCAATACAAGATCCCCTCGCCAATCCTATAGGATACGTTCCTGACTTACAGCGCGTTTGACAGTTCCAAATCTTTTGTGAAACTGGGTTTTTGGGGAAACCACAGCCACTTTTAAAACAATTCTTAACTGAATTGACTCTTCCTTCATTAAGCACGAATAAAGTAAAAAAAAAAAACACACAGTACAGCACGTAATATAAGAGACTGTCATGAAGGGGCAGCGACGTGATATTCTGAAAGATATAAACCAGATTTGGAAAACATCAAAGCCCAGTCCACAGCAAATGCAGATCTGTTGGTGTGAAATACACAGTCGTTTTCGTATGCGAGGCCTTCAAAAAGTAGAACGTCTGGACACTTAAAACCAACCGTAGCAGCTGGCAAACCTGGATACAAATGGAGACACATGGACAGGATTTTTAATAATTTCTGTTGGTAGAACCCCTGCTGGTGAGAGACTGTGTTACCCACCAAATAATTCCGCGGTATAGCGACTTTCTTGAAAAGCTGCTAGTCTCTACTCTGGTCACTAAATACTCAGCACTTTACACAATCCGAAAAGTGCGTTACAATGTTCATAACAACAGCGCACCAGATCCTGTTTTGAGCTAGCTGAATCCACTACGCTACTTTAAGTGCAATTTATTTGAACCTTTAAAGCAGGGCTGTGGAGTCGGAGTCGGAAGGAATTTTAGGTGGAGTCGGAGTCGGTAAAAATGTACCGATTCCGAATCCGAACTCAATCTAAAATCTTAACTAGATACTCCAAATCCAGAGCCCTGATAGCTAAAGTAACCATTAGACTTATACTTAAATATAGGTTATAAGTCTAAACAGTAGCCCGATGATTCACGTGGTGGCGATGAAATGTCTTATAGGTTTACCATTATTAATACATACTGAGCTTTTATGAAGGAGTCGGAGTCGGAGTTTTAAAAATCGAGGAGTCGGAGTCGGGGTTTTGTATACCGACTCCACAGCCCTGCTTTAAAGTCCAGTGGCATATATATATATATATATACACCATCTCCCGTAACATATAAATCCATATATTTGTGATGTTTTGCCTACTAAACAACAATTATTTACCTAAATATTGTTAAGTGTTTGGTATTATAATTGACACACAGGATGTTCTCTTAAAGGTAGGAACTCTGATTTCAGGCTTCCGCCGCAGTGTAAATTAAATCTGTGTTATTTTGGGATTTTACGCAGGGTAGAATGTTAATTTGTTACCGACGTTTCGGGACTGCTTGTCGCCCACATCTTCAAGGGTAAAGCAGTCACGGACTGCTTTACCCTTGAAGATGGTATCGATAGGTTGTCCCGAAACGTCGGCGATAAACTACCATTCTACGCTTCGTAAAGTCCCTAAAGAATGCTGACCTCATGCAGCAGCTTAATTTTATATGCAATATGGACGAACATCAGCTTTTAAAAGGTTAGGTTATCCACTATCAAATATGGATAAAAGTGAAGGCAAAGCAATCCCATTACAGGCCTGGACAGGCCCAGAAGATTCCAGGAAAGTGAGGCCCCCCAGATTTCTAGACAATCGGCACATGCAGGTGGTAAATTTTTCAGCCCTACGACCCGGCCGCATTTACCCCCCAGGAAATATTCCTGGTACTCATTTCTGTTAGAAGCTGAGTTGACCCCAGGGCTATAGTGCGGCCGGAATGATTACGTCAATGAAAAATTCCAAAGACACGACCAGGAATCGAACCCGCGACCTCCCGGTTCTATCAATTATGGAACAACTTTAAAATCTTATCACCTTCTCAATGGGAACTTCCTACTTAACAAACCATTTCATACCTTCTGCTTTAAAGTAACTGTCATTATGCAGAATAAGAAGAGTGAATACATCACATTAAGTATAACCGTCCTATAAGAGGCTGTGGCCGAATTGTCTATTGCGGAACCTAAAAGTTCGTCCCCGTCATTACAAAAGGACGGCGTTTGGCGCTGTAATGAAATAGTGCAGTTTTGCCTCCGAAATGTTGGCTACGTTGTTGAGGAAACCTGCTAGATTGGGACGAATGGTTTGAGTTCTCCAACTGACCCTCCAGCTGATGGTTTCTGTATTCTGTCCTGAAGAAGATGGCTAGGGAAACCCAGTTCTTGAACACCACGTTGCACATATAACCTGGCGGAAAATGCAAAGTCATTTTGTTCCCTTATCAATTTTCTCTCAAGTCAATTTGCCCACTCGCATGAACTTAATTTCCACACGGACCGTATACACTGCAAGTCAAATACCCTGTTTTCGTATTTACGACTGTTCTGCACTTTTCATGCAGATATCAGAAAGTGGTCTGATATCGAATCCTAGATGTTACACCTTGTTTTGAAAATTTCTCCTTCTCCTATTCAAATCATGGGCCGGGATAGCCCAGTCGGTATAGCGACTGGCTACGGGCTGGACGGTCCGGGGATCGAATCCCGGTGGGGGCGAGATTTTCCGCAGCCGTTCAGACCGGCCCTGGGGCCCACCCAGCCTCCTGTACAATAGGTACCGGGTGTCTTTCCCGGGGTTAAAGCGGCCGGGGCGTGGGACTAGCCACCCCATCCCCTCCTCGTGCCGAGGCTCAAAAACGGGTAGACCTATACCTCTACTCACCCTCTTGGGCCCTCAGGGCCTGTTATAGGGTGAACCTTTACCTTTACACATTCAAATCAATCACGCATAATTGTACAGACTTTGAATGTTTGTCTTACTAAATGTCCTTAAGTCACAGTTTTCTAAATGATCATGCCATTAGATTCTACTTAAAATTTTCAGGTCATCGATTCGCATATTTAATGATTCTGTTTCAGTTAATCATGTTAATATTCTTTCTTTCTTTGTCCTTCCCTATTCTATCTACTTGTTCAAAGCAGGTGTCGAGGGATTTTGTGATTTCATTTGATCACACTCAGACACACACCACAGTCGGTAGGTCTCCTCTGGACGAGGGATCGGCCCGCCCCAGAGACCTCTACCTGACAACACAAACACTGTACAAAACAAAAAAAATCCATGCTCCCGGTGGGATTCGAACCCACGATCCCAGCAAGCGCTCGGCCTCAGACCTACGCCTTAGACCGTGCGGCCACTGGGATCGGCATGTAAATATACGTCGCAGCATTTGACAATGTGGAAAGAAGGAAGAAAATGAGGAGTCGAAGTATGTGGACATACAAACAATAATTCTGAAAGTTATTTTGTGCGTGTGTAATTAATGAATTTATTTATTTATAGTTCATGAATATCAGCCTACATTGGTCACCGCGCGGTCTAAGGCGTGGGTCTGCGACCGTTCAATTACTGGAATTGTGGATTCGAATTCCACCAGAGGCATGGATGTTTGTCCCTTAAGTGTGTTGTGAGTTGTCAGGTAGAGGTCTCTGGGTCGGGCTGGTCCCTCGTCCAGCAGAGCCCTACCGTGTGTGTGTGTGTGTGTGTGTGTGTGTGTGTGTGTGTGTGTGTGTGTGTGTGTGTGTGTGTGTCACTGAGTGTGATCAGGTACAACAATTATATTGTACACCAACAGTGAGTTGGTACAAAGAGGTAAGCCTGGGAAAGAAAGAAAAGTCTATCGGTATCTCTGCGTATATATCGTTGGATGGTTGCACGATTAACCCTTTAAAGACGAAGCCTATCTGTTTTATATAAGAACTCAGTGCGTACCGCGCTGTAAACACTCTCCACTTCGGTTATAAAAACCAATCTCTTAATGTTTTATAAGGCAAAAGTTGCTGTTTGTGCTGAGATCCGTACAAAACACATAAACGCAATGTGGGCACCACGTAGAATTTTTTAACCCTTTAAAGACGAAGCGTATCTGTTTTATATAAGGACTCAGTGCGTACCGCGCTGTAAACACTCTCCACTTCGGTTATAAAAACCAATCTCTTAATGTTTTATAAGGCAAAAGTTGCTGTTTGTTCTCAGATCCGTACAAAACACATAAACGCAATGTGGGCACCACGTAGAATTTTTTAATGTTAAACCTGGCGGTACGTAAAGTTAGCGCTGGGTTTTAAAAGGTTAAGAATGGTGATTTGGATATGAAGTTGAAAGAAGATCTGTTAGTACAATTTGCGATACAATTACGGAATTTGCTTGGAGAGTTTAAGGGTATGGAAAAGAATGTCACAGAAGGTAACGTCCTGGGCGGGAGTCAAACCGTGTACCTCCCAAATACACGTCACAGATTAGCGCCTTTGCGAATTTGTTCGGTGTGAAATGCAAGCTAGGCTTTGCGGAAGGTAATAAATTACAGGTCTAAATGTACACTACCATTCGTAGTCAGTGGTGTAACATGAGAAATATGACTTATGCATATTTGGACTTCTTCCATCGTTATTTATTACACAAACACGACGTTTCGAAAGCACACTGCTTTCGTCTTCAGGTGCACCTGGAGAAGAAAGCAGACTGCTGTTAATGACCATAGCTATTTTAACAATTGTAAAAATTTTAATTGTGTTTTATCCACTTACATAATACATATTTCTTTCTCAATATTTTTTAAAGACGAATTGTGAACCTGAAGATGACCTGAGATAGGTCGAAACATGTAGTTCTGTGTAATAAACAGAATTTAGTAGTGTTTGGACAGATATTGATAAGATTTTTGTACTACTAACAGCACGAGGGGATGACGTTATTTAATATGTTACTCCCGCGTGTTACAGACCCAGTGACCCCCACGTTTTATACCTGTACACCACTGTGCCAGTGGCTGACTTATCAAAAGTTGTATAATTTTTAAACCCTTGATATTGGCTCATTGGTCCCAACATTTTTTTAATACGGTCACTGTATTTAATCTCTACACAAAATGCTGTTCAAACTGGTTCCAAGCCCAAATTACATTAACCCTTTAAAGAAGAAGCAAATTAGTTTTATATAAGGACTCAGTGCGTACTGCCCTGTAAACACTCTCCACTTCGGTTATAAAAACCAGTCTCTTAATGTTTTATAAGGCAAAAGTTGCTGTTTGTTCTGAGATCCGTACAAAACACATAAACGCAATGTGGGCACCACGTAGAATTTTTTAATGTTAAACCTGGTCGTATGTGAAGTTACAGCTAGGCTTTAAAAGGTTAACAACTACATACAATTTACAAGCTCCGAGCAGGTTGCTCCCGTTCTAAATAAAACACGACATTTGGTTTCTATACGTAAATTAGCAGGGAGATGCATTACGAATAATCAGTGCACTGAGATGTTACAGGTGTTTGCGGACACTTGCACATGTAAAATATTAGGCATTAAAAATTAAAATTACAGGGTTTGAAATAAGTATTACAGTTTAAAATACACATCAATTTTTTGTGATTAATTCTGGTATGTAACAAATAATGTATATGATCTATATAGTAGGTATGTCACTAAGTTCCCTCAGGATGGCAACATGAGTGGTCGAAACATGTAGGCCGTATTACTACGTTTGTAATATGTTTCCATAAACTTGTGTACATTTGTTCGCTTTTGTTACCGTATCTACATCAGATTAGTTGTCTTTGCTGCCATCTACATGCAGAAAAGAAATGTTTATTTACAGATAGTAAAGTTCAAACCAAAATCTGAGAGTGGAAGGAAAATGGGATGCATGCAGTCTGTGAACGTAGCAAAGAGGATAAACACAGAATATTAACCTTTTAAAGCCTAGCGGTAACTTTACATACCACCAGGTTTAACATTAAAAAATTCTACGTGGTGCCCACATTGCGTTTATGTGTTTTGTACGGATCTCAGCACAAACAGCAACTTTTGCCTTATAAAACATTAAAAAATTGGTTTTTATAACCGAAGTGGAGAGTGTTTACTGCGCGGTAAGCACTGAGTCCTTATATAAAACAGACACGCTTCGTCTTTAAAGGGTTAATACGGAAACCTCTCTGCAGACGTGGACATTATATGTGCATCAGGATGACCCTTTCTGGGTCCCAAGAGACGAGCTAAATTAAATCTAAATTTGTGCTTTGCACTCCGTGAAGTAATATGATGAAGTTGAGGTATAAAGGGCCCCACACCATGATATGCAGGCAAGGAGGGGGGGGGGAGGCAGGGATATAGATCCAACCTATTCGCAACAAGGCCATTGAAGGAAGTGAGTGGGTCAGCACCACTCTCCGGCCGCTTTAACCCTGGGGAAGACCAGGTACCCATTTTACAGGAGGCTAAGTGGAGCTCGAGGCCAGTCTGGACGGTTGCAGAATATCTCACCCGTACCGAGATTCTGTCTCATTCACTCGTTGTTACACTACAGCACACTTAAATGTCTGTATTAATGCAAAAGATCAGTAAAATACAGTGGAACCCGTTTGTAACGACATCGGTTTATACGACACCTCGCCTATAGCGTCAGATTTTCTGTGACACCAGTTAATTCCTCGCTGTTAATCATAACGTTATATTCCTCTTTTATAAATGCACTCGTTTATAACGGTACAAAATATTCAGTCCCTTTCATGACGTTATAACCGAGTTATGTTTTTTTTTTCCTGTTATATTGCACATACTAACACATTGTTCCCAGATCCGTAGGATGCGTTGACAGGGTCACTTACGTCTCTCCCTCGGCCACAGTGCTTAGAAAACATCTGGTTAGTTTCCAAAGTGTTCAACTCTACGTATAAAGTAAATGAAATGAAGTGCTTATAGTGTCCTGTAATGAGTATCCACGTACAAAACCATGTATGAATCCACAAACACAAGAACAACTTGAATGGTAAAAACGAAAGAAAAATTACTCACTTTTAATTTTAATTTTAATTTTAATTTTAATTTTAATTTAATGTTTAAATGAGAAATTTATTTCACAGAAATGAAAAAAATTGTTACAGTTCACAATAAATGTTCAAAAATTCCACTGTCGTCCTCATTGCAATTTAAAACTCCTGTGCCAAAGTCGCGTGCTTTTCGTCTGAGTTGATCTTCACATGGGGGCTGCGGTGGCGCAGCTGGTTGAGGCACTGCGGTACTAACCGGAAGGTCGCGGGTTCGATTCCCGATGGTGCCATTGGAATTTTTTTTATTGACATAATCCTTCCGGCCGCACTATGGTCCTGGGGTCGACTCAGCCCCTAACAGAAATGAGTACCAGGAATATTTCCTGGGAGAAAAGACGGCCGGTGCTTAGGGCTGACAACCTTACCACCTTCATGTGCCGATTGTCTTGAAATCTGGGAGCCTCAACCTCCCGGAACCCTAAGGGCCTGTCTAGGCCTATAATGGGATTGCTTTGATCTTCACATTTCTTTATGCGGGCAGAAGCATCCAAAATACGAGTCAGCGGTTCGGCACGTGTATGTACCTTTCTTTTGTAATCTTCGCTTTTCATCCAACCCCACAAACAAAAATCTAAAGGTGTTAGGTCTGCAGATTCAAACAGTTCTTTCTCGGTAAGCATTCATAATTACACACATGTTAATATAAAATTTTTTCCTCATAATAACCGATATTATCACCTCCCAAAATGTTGACATTTCCTACTGAATCACCCTGTATAAGAATAGCCTACATATCGTCTTATAGTGTGAAGGATATACCTTCTGAAAACACACTGGGATGTACAAGGCTTGTGAAGTTTTAAAAACAATTCCGAAACCTGCTGCTACTGATATGTCTCCAGAACTGTCTTTGTTCTACACTAAACCCTCAACTAATGCTTATAAATGGACCACAGTGCATTTGATAAAGTAACTGACGTTTATGCTTGCCAGCAAGTTTCTTGAAAACAGTGTAATTTTATTTCGGTGAACATAGTCAATAAATCTAATGAACCCTTGTTAGCAAGAATACTGCCTCTGAGAAGCAATTAAAATAAATCACTGGCAACAGGAATGTGTTTCCAAGTGATTTATCGTTGTTTATATTGAACATTAAATTTCTGCTCTTCCCATTTATCACAAAGAATTTCGTATGCAACCTTTATTAGAAATAACTTACAGGCATTTGACTCTCCCCCGAGTCTTGCAAGAGAAAAGTGGAGTAATTCTTCAAAGGCTTGTGACATCTCTGGTTCTCTAGCTGGCTTGCAGAGTTATATTGATAAGAACACGAGGCTGCTAAGCTAAAGGTTACGGATTCGACTCCACTAACTCCATAAAGCTCACAATTCCTCAGCCAGTCAAGAAACTCCCAGAACTGTGTATAATCCAAAGTTTTATTACCGCTTTCAAAACAATCCCACATTTGTCCTCATCCTGAACCAGTTGAAACCAATCCAAGCTTTGAAATCCTAGTTTTGTAACATCCTTTTTAATATTATCGTCCTTTATACTCCTAGGCCTTCAAAGTGGTATGTTGCCTTCAGGTTTTGCAGCCGAAATCCTGTAAGCATTTGTTGTCTAGCCCATGTATGCTTCAGTCCCAACCAGTCTCATCATCTTTAATGTTAAAAAGAAATACAAATATTTATAAATCTAAAGAACCGAAGTTTAGAAGCTTTGTACATGTTTATTTATTTATTTATTTACTTATTTATTCATTTATTCATTCATTCATTCATCCATCCATCCATCCATCCATCCATTTATTTATTTATTTATTTATTCATTTATTCATCCATTCATTCATCCATCCATCCATCCATCCATCCATCCATCTATCCATTTATTTATTTATTTATTTATTTATTTGTTTGTCTATTTATTTATTTATTTATTTATTTATTTATTTATTTATTTATTTATACCCTCAGTAACTGAGACTGCAGGCCCCGTAATGTGCAAAAGTTCCATTCTCGCCATACTAAGTTTTTCTGATACAGCCGTGAATTAAGTAGCTGTCCGAAGTTTCCACTGCATCGCTGTGTGCTTTTGAGGTACACTCAGGATTAGAGAGTTTTGTGATGAAGGAGTGTTTTCAAGACACTCACCTACACTCACGTGCAGTTTATTGAGACCATGGCCTGCTGACTCTAGCACAGCAGTACGTCGTGCAGTCGATTCCGGTTATAACGTCATGAAAGTAACGGAATATTTGATGTCGTTATAACCGAGGAGTATAATGTTACAGTTAACAGTGAGGAATTAACTGGTATAACAGAATATGTGACGTTATAGGCGAGTTGTCGCTTAAACCGACGTCTTTGTAACCGGCTTGCCAATCTATACGGGTGTTTACGTGTTTTTGTTCAGACTTCTTGTTGAGATGGTAATATTCCCGCAGCAATCCAATAAATTCCATACCCGTATGGGAGGCGAAACTTCATTACTGGCCTAGCCCTATGCTGAGTAACATGGATGCAGTCCTTATCGTTGCACGGCATTTATTGACATCACATTTCATTATCAACCACCGATCTATGTTTCCATATCCCAAGGATCTGACTTCTTTTATATTCTCTGATTAACCCTTTAAAGACGAAGCGTATCTGTTTTATATAAGGACTCAGTGCGTACCGCGCTGTAAACACTCTCCACTTCGGTTATAAAAACCAGTCTCTTAATGTTTTATAAGGCAAAAGTTGCTGTTTTTTCTGAGATCCGTACAAAACACGTACACGCAATGTGGGCACCACGTAGAATTTTTTAATGTTAAACCTGGTGGTACGTAAAGTTACCGCTAGGCTTTAAAAGGTTAAAGTTAAATAAGCTTATGGATTTTTCATATATTTCATGCGTGCTTCGTGTCCAGTCCATCTAACAATTCTTGATTTGCTGACTCTGATACGATTTTCTGAAAACCATAAATTTTGATGTTTTTCACGGTACACATTATTCTACCCTGAAATAGGCTATTCTCAAGTTTCTGAGCAAATTGTTTGGACCTTCTAATTTAACCCGTAAGAAAATATAAATGTATCTAATTTTGAGTTTGCACTGTTATTTGAAGCCTTGGAGACTGAGAGGGACGGGGCATGTGGCACGTATGAAAGACAGGACAGATGCATAAAGGGGTTTTATAAGCAGACCTCAGGGAAAGAGACCACTTGGAAGACCTATGCACAGATGGTAGGATAATATTAAAACGGATTTTAAGACGTTGGATGTGGGCATGGACTGGGTTGAGCTGGCTCAGGATAGGGACAGGTAACTGGCGCTTGTGAATGCTGTAACGAACATTCGGGTTCTATAAAATTAGGGGAATTTCTTGACTAGCTGAGAAACTGTTAGCTTCTCAAGAAGGCCTCTGCTCCATGGAGTTATTTGATAATTAGTCCTCGCAAGCCTATGATCAAATTAGGCATTCCGAAATGTAATAAAATTATTGGCAAACGGAACGTATATTAGCTTATGAGATAGGGTGTAGCGCCAGATTTATCTGCTGTTGCACGCAACGCGCCGCAAGGGCGTTCTACTATGGAAAGACTCACACCATGGACGCGCCTTCTGAGCGGCCAAGGAGTGTAACACTTATTAGGGCCAAAGAACGGATCGACGGGCGTATCTAGACAAAGCGTATAATGGGAACAGATGAAACTGCATCTCAAATGGACATCAGACACGAGAGCAGCAGGTTTAGGGACGTCTTGAGGCCTAACAGGAAAACATTCTGTTCTAATAAAACCACGAAACTTCCAAACATTTTACCGAATGCATTGAAAATCAGGACAAGTACGTTGGACTGGCGTATTTTTATTTAGACTAGATTGTTGCCTACCATGTTGCACATATCTAGTGAAAACGAGGAATGTTAGGCATTATGGCAACTAACAAACCTAGCCGTAAAACATGTATTAGATGTTAAGGTGATTAAAAAGACAGATTAAGTAGTCTAAACGTAAAATTGGAGAGCGTTCGCATAATTGTTGTTTCCGTGAAAAACAAATAGTATTTTTAAATATTCTGAATGTTTGTTTCTATTCTTAGTTATCCAGTATACAAAGCGCATACGCCGTATTATTTTGTCTTCTGTGGTCTATTTGGCTGTACCATATTTTCCACACTATCTCATAAACAGCAAGATTTTCAGAAAAAAACATTGAGCTAAAATGTGTGTTTTTGATTTTCTCTACAACTTTTGTCTGATACATTTCTCATTCCAAGAAGAATTTAACGAGATATTATCATGAATGTACATAGGTCTTCATGTAAAGTACCCGTTATTCTTGTTAGATTTTAAAGAAACTTGGCTTTTCCAGACAGTTTTTCGAGAAATATTCCCATACCAAATTTCATAAAAATCTGTCTAGTGGCAGCCGAGTTCTGACATGCGGACACACAGATACGAAAAAGCTAATACCTGCTTTTGGAAATTTTGCAAACGCGCTTAAAATAATGTCAGTGAAAATGTTGCACTGATGTGGTGAAACAGGTGCCTACAGATCGACTACTATCAGGGACACTGGAGGTTATGTCTTGCATATGTTATTCAGGTGGATAAGTCTGACAATTTTAGGTTTTCAGCATAGAAAAATCTTTGCATTCTCTTATCTCTTATTCTTGTGGTAAACCTACTCCAAGATAAATTAGCCTTTAAAGAAGAACTGCGTCTGTTTTATGTAAGGACTTAGGACGTACCGCGCAGTAAACCCTCTCCACCTCAGTTATACAAAACCAATCTCTTAACATTTTAAAGCCTAGCGGTAACTTTACATACGACCAGGTTTAACATTAAAAAATTCTACGTGGTGCCCACATTGCGTTTATGTGTTTTGTACGGATCTCAGAACAAACAGCAAAATTTTGCCTTATAAAACATTAAGAGATTGGTTTTTATAACCGAAGTGGAGAGTGTTTACAGCGCGGTACACACTGAGTGCCTATATAAAACAGATAGGCTTCGTCTTTAAAGGGTTGATATTGTATAAGACATTATCTCATAAAAGGCACGATTTTCGAAATAAGTTGTTGAACATAGAATGTGTGTTTAAATTTACTCTACAACTTTGTCAGGAATGTTTCTCATTCTAAAAAGAACTGACCGAAATACTGTGATAAATGTACATAAGTCTTCATTTAAAGTGCCCGTTAGTCTTGTCAGGTTTCAATCAAAGTGAATTTTCTCAACATATTTTCGAAAAATGCTGACATCAAATTTCATGAAAATCCGTTCAGTGGGAACTGAATTGTCTCACGCGGACGCACAGACACACAGACAGACGGACGGACAGACAGATGGACACACGCGACGAATCTAATAGTAGGTTTCCGCAGTTTTGCGAATGTTCCTAATACAACTAACCGGCACACAGAATTTAGACATTACAATATCTCACAAACACACCTCAAATGCAGAATGTGACAAATTTTGTCTGCCAAACCGTATGTAACGGGCAGGCGCGCACCCAAAGGAGCGTCTGCAGGGTTGATGCCTCTCAAATCGAAATTTAAGAAAAAAAAATCACAGATTTTGTTGACACGATGATATCAGACGTTTTTCGTGATTTACACTTCGTACGATATCAACTGCTGAAATCGGTTGATGAAAAGTACGTTGGCATTTTGAAAAATGAAATAAGGTACTTGGGTAGTCCTATATGGACTTAAGACAAGCAAGGTCAGGCCTTGTGATTTCAATCAGGTCACCCAGCATGAAATATTTGGTTATGTATATACATATATATGTATATACGGATATATTTCTTTGGCGCAACAGCCCTAATCGGCCTAGGTCGAATCATTGTTGAGGTTTATTGATCACACACAATTAGGACACACACACACACACACACACACACACACACACACAGAGCCGGTAGGACTCCTCCGAACGGGTGATCAGCCCGTAGCAGAGGCAGCTACCTGCACAACACACAACAAACACAACAGACTTCCATTCCTCCAGCGGTATTCGAACCCGCAACCCTAGGGATCAAGCGGCTGCAGAAACGCCTTAGACTGCACGGCCACAGAGATCGGCTCTGTGTGTGTGTGTGTGTGTGTGTGTGTGTGTGTGTGTGTGTGTGTAGTTTTAATGTTACTGACTAACTAACTAACTAACTAACTAACTAACTAACTAACTCCATGGAGCAGAGGCCTTCTTGAGAAGCTAACAGTTTCTCAGCTAGTCAAGAAATTCCCCGCATTTTATGGAACCCGTAAGTTCATCACCGAATTCACAACAGCCCGCCACCTGTCCCTAGCGTAAGCTAGCTCAACCCAGTCAATGCCCCATCCCACTTCTTGGACATCCATTTTAATATTATCCTCCCATCTAGTTTTAATGTTACGTTACGCGTATATTCATGATATGAGTTTTATAATATGATTTTAAAATCAAACGTGACTTACATATTCTGCCTTCGCGTCTGGTGATAGGAAATAGCAGATATTGGTTTAACAGTTCCCTTACCGAAATACCGTGTGTGGGAAACCGGGATGGCTCAGCCGGTGTAGCGAGAAGTCTATGCTCTGTAACATCGAGACTAACACAATACAATTTTATGTTCTGAAAATTGTCCAGACTGGATACGTTTACCGTGAAAGTTGCCCGGGAGGAAACGATCGGAGCGTGAAGCTGACAACTCACCTCCATCTCTGTCGAGGTTGAGAATACATGCACATATCCTGGTATTTAATTATGAACAGGGACATTTTTGCCTGATTTCCTGGGGTTGCTCAAAACGGAAGGTAAAAACTACCCTCTTTGCTTGATCTCCCGAGGATACTTTCATTCTGCCCCCTTCTCTCTGGCGCTGTTCATCCTTGCTAACAGCCATGTCTTGTGTTCCCACATGTCGCACCACATGGCGTCCCTCGTGTGACGTCACTGGGGACAGCAGACTGCTGACAATGTAACTGGCGGGTGGGGGGGTGAAGGGGCGCTAATGGGTAACTTGTGTCCAGTTTTCTAGTGCTGGGGCCAGAAAGGAGATACGATAAGACAAAAATATAACAGAGTTTAGCTTACAGACGTATGGTCAGACCTGCAGCATTGGTTTCTTACAGGCAGACTGAGGCATGTTGTGTGATTTATGCTGTCCTTTCTATTTTCGCATGACGCTTCTTTTTTTATTAATTTCGTCTCTTGTTTCGGTCTTATTAAATTAAAATGAGAAGACGTCGTCTTGAAGACTGGGCGCAGTAACGCTATATAAGACACACCCACTCCCAGCAAACTGACAGGCATTGGTGGTGACAGCATCGTGCTTCGTGCGTGTTACAGATATTGGAATAATTTATGGAGGTTGTCCTCAACTTACGCATAGTCGGTTTGCACTTTTTCGGATATTTAAGCACATGCTCAGTTCTTACAGAGGTATCTATCGTGCTATGCTTTGCCACATAACTTTTGAGAAAAGTTGTCTAAGGATCATGTTAACTTGCAAAAAGTGTAGAATAAGGGAAACTACGTGACAAAGTTTAAATTTGCTCTTTTTATAAAATATTATTATGATAATTATACAGGGTCTATGCGGAATGGGCATGTAGCATGCGTGAGGGAGACGTACACAACACTCTGGTGCTAAAACATAAAGGGAAGGAAACATTATGGGACCTGAGGCCTTAATGGGATAATCAAGAAAACTGGAATTTGGAAGAAATAGGATAAAGCTGTGTACTAGGTTCATATTGTCAATTGCAAGTATAGGATTCAGGGAGATGAGGGAAATTTATTGATAAGGTCAGTACTAGGATGAGAATTTGCAAAAGCACACACCCCCTGCACTTGAACTCCTGTGCGGTGCACACAGTCCCTGCACTTGAACTCCTGTGCGGTGCACACAGTCCCTGCACTTGAACTCCTGTGCGGTACACACAGTCCCTGCACTTGTACTCCTGTGCGGTGCACACAGTCCCTGCACTTGTACTTCTGTGCGGTGCACACAGTCCCTGCACTCGTACTTCTGTGCGGTGCACACAGTCCCTGCCCTTGAACTCCTGTGCGGTACACACAGTCCCTGCACTTGTACTCCTGTGCGGTGCACACAGTCCCTGCACTTGTACTCCTGTGCGGTGCACACAGTCCCTGCACTTGTACTTCTGTGCGGTGCACACAGTCCCTGCACTTGTACTTCTGTGCGGTGCACACAGTCCCGGTACTTGAACTTCTTTGTGTCGGATTACCCCCATTCGCAGCGGCACATACAGCTTTTGAAGTTTTTATCGCCGTAAGTTTCATGTTCACTTGTGTTAAGGGAGAAAATTACACGTGCTGACCAGGAGTCTGTAAACTATTCTGTTTATAATCGTGCTGCCTTTTTATACTCATGTCATTCGCCATAAATCTCCAAAGTGCTTTACGTAAGCCTAGTAACTTATACTCCAAAGGTTTCTAACAAGTAAAAGAAATGCCTATTAATCCATTCTTGTTGTCTTTTGACTCCTATCTATGCTAAAATCGTTCCTTTCTCCTTTAAGTCACTTTTGTGATTGTAAATGCTGTGGGGAAAAATTAATTAGTTTTATAGGAAAGTGACAGCTTTAATTGCCAAACGAAATTAAAATGTCTTTCAGCTGCGAAAGTGTTCCAGTTATTCCCAGTAAAAAATGTCACCGAAGTTTTCGTCCGTGTTCGACGCGTCTTACACCCCTGCAGTACTGCATTTTTATCAAACCACCCTGCCGAATTCACAGAAAACTCTTTCTAGGTTATTCATACTGTGCATTTTTTATAATTAATACAGTAACCAAATTACGCACTTAATAAAATGTGTTCAAAAGTAAGTATAAAGCTCCTACTTGTTTTGGCACCGAGGTGCCATCTTCAGGGATTTATTCTGAAAAAGAAGTATAAGGCCAGCACGCTTATGTAGGTAGTGTGTCGCCTGCATTACAATGATTAAAATTATAAAATGTACCAAGTTAATCATAAGTATTAGAAACAATAACAAATGATAATACCAAATAATAACAAATTTCAAAATTTACGACACTGTAATTCTGTTATTAACTTGGTACATTTTAGCTTTCTAATATTGTAATAATTTTAATGAAGGCAACACAACACTTAGTTAAGGGTGTTGGCCTTGTCTTCCTTTTTTCAGATAATTCCAGATACATGTTTCGGCACCGGGGTGCCGAAACATGTAGGTATTTTATACTTTTTCTGTATGTACTTTATTAAATGCAAAATTTGGTTAATATATTAATTACAGAAAGATAATACGTTCAGTGAAATTCTAAAGTTTCGTAGCGCCTGTATGAATAACAGAAATTTTCATGACCCTGAATCTAATTAATAATAATAATAATAATAATATTTTATTATTAAATGCTAGCACAACAGCCACAAGGCCAGTTATATAGACTGCATAAGAACGTCAGAGAAGAACACAAATAACAAACAGCAAACGACAATAAACACAACTGATGATGATAATGGTAATAATAACGACTTAAATTTCCGCTAAATTATTGTTTATTAAATTGCTGACTCAACAGCCAAGTGACCAATAACAGAAACAGCAAAACGTACAAACAGAAATGAAAAGGACAAATAGTAGGACACACAATGGGAAGGAACTAGTGAATTATTGGGACACCGTACGGTGTACACTTACAGGCAATACTAACCCTTTAAAGACGAAGCATATCTGTTTTATATAAGGACTCAGTGCCTACCGCGCTGTAAACACTCTCCAATTCGGTTATAAAAACCAGTCTCTTAATGTTTTATAAGGCAAAAGTTGCTGTTTGTTCTGAGATCCGTACAAAACACATAAATGCAATGTGGGCACCACGTAGAATTTTTTAATGTTAAACCTGGTGGTACGTAAAGTTACCGCTAGGCTTTAAAAGGTTAAATGTGACAGAACGTGAGGGTTTGCTTGCTGAAGATATCAAAATTACTAGAAGCGGGTTTTCTGCAACGACACGTCTAGTGGAAGTACTGATATTAATGAATAGTCTGACATGAAACAAAGGAAACTGTCGGACGTTCCGACCGTAGACTTGAAGACAGAAATTTTCTATGCAATATGACGAGATTTAGAACTTCACAAAAAGAAGGTTTAATGTTAAATATTGTGTCACGTTGATGTTTTCTGTCGTGTAAATGCTTTCATTAACATGCTGGAGAACATTAGCATATTTACAGTCATTAGTGTCTGATGAAATTTGCGATTACAGCGAAGAGCAACAAACTTCAGCTGAATGCCTTGTAGGATTTGTAACATCAGAAGAAACATGAAACATATAAAAACACTAATCACCAAAAATGCACAAAGTGAGTTTTATCATCAATCGTAACACATTCCTACATGTTTCGACCCTGCTGGTTTACCTTCAGGGAAAACGTTTTCATTACCGTTACACTAAGGTTGCAATTTTTGGTTGAGTGAGAATGTGCTGTTGACTGTGTACTGGAGGCGTGTCTGGTCTGCGGTCCCGGCCGGCAGCCCGGGCCCGCGGCCGGTCCACACCCCCAAAAACAGCGCAGTACACAGTCAACAGCACATTCTCACTCAAC